>MU827308.1:2120674-2136519 GCA_029204205.1 Desmophyllum pertusum | reverse complement strand
AAATTGGGCACCATAAATCAGGTCCATATCATAGTCTAAACGGGCATCCCATATCTTTCCCATCTATGGGCTCAGATATGGACTCATAATTTCGCCATATCAAATCCATACTTTTTACTTTGGTAAGGGTTAACGGAGTGCAGTTTTTATTTTTTCGAGCCTTTTTGACGAGTAAAAAATGCTCCAGCTGTATTATCACAACTTCGGCGTTGAATTAAATTGTTTATTATACGACATAATATCTTTCCTAAAATATAGGGCTTTCAACAGTGGATTTTCGCATAGGCGTGCGGTTCAAGGGGGACTGAGTACACCCCGTGCAATACGGTCTCATATCCTGCTCTCGGTCTCTAAAATTCCTATGTCTGTATAATAATTGTCAATATTTTTTATATGGCACAACCATTTTGTATTTTCTCTTACACTGACTGCTGTCGATATTTAAATATAAATTAAAACATTCTACGGAAAAAATCATGTTGGTTAGCAGTTGACATACTGTTTGTACGTGTAAATTCCTCCAATAATAAGCCCCTCCTTGTATAGGCCATCACAAATATAAGCCTCCCAAATTCGAAACATATGCACATCATGTGAGCTAGTACCCGCTCTCAAGAAACATTATGCGAAAGGACAAGGTCAAAATAGGTCAGAAAGACCAAATCTAATACATAAACGACAAATGTCATGAACTCGTAGGAGTCCGGATTTTAGGCCTGTCCACCTTTTTAATACTAAGGCCCGCTGCCAAAAAGTCACAAAAAGAAAATATAAGCCCCAGGCTTATTTTCTGAATTTTACAGTATTTCTGACTGGAAATAAACGGTTGTCATTGTTTCTGAGGAACCCACTGAATTGAGGCTACAGCCTACTGGTTTTGACTAAGACTGAGTCACGGTCCCGGGGTGGGGGGGGGGGGGTAACTCCCTTATATATGCCCCCCCCCCCCCCCAAAATATAGGTACGTGCCATCCTGGACTAGGGTTTATGGTTTTGTGCGGCATATGGGGGGGGGGCTCGTGGAACAGGTTAATACCAAAAGGCATTTTTTGGTCTGGAGACAAGGGAACAGTTTGCTCCAGAAGTTGGCACGAAGATCGGTAATTTATAGCTCTGGGAATAGGGTAGACTGAAGTCTACGTTAGTCAGGCGAAACTATAACGCTGTGGGAGTGCTTTACAGGCTACACGTTTCGCAGTGCTGCTTTATAGTTTAGCCTTTTGGGTTAGAAAAAAATCGTTAAAAATCCTCTGGATTTTGGGAGTAACCCCGCCTCCCCCCCCGGGTCACGGTACTGTAAATGCAGACTAATTGTTGTAACCTGGCCAGAGGATGCATGTACAACTGTAGCTTGTTTTTTTTAAACCAGTTCCAAAATGACCAACAGGGCAAACTAACTTATGGTTATAGTTTGGTCCCAAATTTACTCGACTGATTAAATTTATATTTATTCAATAAAAATAATCACTTTGAGTGGTCACTACAAGTACATGTACACAATGACAATGTTAGCAGTTCAACTCTCTCGCGATTTTTTTAAGGTGTTTGCCTTGGCAGACACCCTCTTATTAACGGACACTTCGCTATTATCGGACAAAATTTCAGAGCCCTCTCGATAGCTCACCCGGCGAGGTTCGACATGATCCCGTTATGCGGTTTTATGGTATGATTCCGAGGGTGTCTGCTATAACAAGAGTTGACTGTAGGGCATGTATATTGTATGAACAGTTTTTGACTTGTATGTTTGGTAGGTGTTATGTGGCATTTGTTATCAGTATTTGACTAAATATTTCATTTTTGTCTTTCACGAACAGGAAAGTGACCTAGGAGAAGCCGGCTTTAGGAGCTCAGTTTATGCTTTGGAATGGCAGTATATTGTGATTGGACTGCCAAGATGGTGGTGAATGAAAAATGATAAAATGTCAATTGAAAAAGTGTATTGCAATTTAACTACTTGCAATTTTATTTAGCCCCCCCCCCCGCCCACCCCCCCCCTCCCGCGCCCTTTTAAGGGGCCTTACAGTATTTCATTTCAGGGCCTTGAGAAGGGGGCTTGTTTCGCACACTACCACTTACTGGTTGCCATGAAAATACTAAAATAATAACACAATTAAAACAAACATTGTTTTGTCCTAGCTTTTCCCCGGCAAGACAATTTCTGCATGGTAATGTAATATTTTTCAATGATGATTTGATGGGCAGTTCGCATAAATAATTAATACTTCATCACGATTCACACTCAGTGGGAGATCAAACAGCGAAGCTCAGTGTCTTCATTTTAGTAATGAACTACCATTTAAAGTGATAAACTACAGTTTCATAAGACTGGACCAAGAATAAAAGCTGCAGTTATTCTTACTGTAAACGAAGATATAGAAGAATGTCCAAACAGTTCAACATACATGTATACTGTACATAATTAAGACAGACAAATTGAAAGAATTGGGGGCAATACGTGAGATGCGCCTGGATTAAAATGACTTTGAATGGTAATTCAATAATCAAATGAAGAAAATTTCCTCCGATGTTTGACTTCCAATCAAGTACAAATAGCATTTAGACATACAGTGTTACACTGTAACAGTTACAGGCTGTAATCTAAGTTTTTTTTGTAAATATTCCACTGAAACTTTTTCTGTCTCAAAGGCATGACAAGGGAGGCATTCTCCAATTTGTTCACTTTGATGACCACAATTATGTCCATCAATACTGAGAGGAGGAGCACAAAATAATGTCTATTTTCTCAGGCTATTTTTATCCAAGTATGAAAAATATTATTACATTTATTTCCAAGTTAAACAAGGTTTTTATCATGTTTTTATTTTTCTCTTACACTTCTCAAGTGATACTAGAACCAGGTTATATTTTTTCTGTTTCACTATTTTCAACTGATGCTAGAACAAGGTTGTCAATTTTTTTATTTTTCTGTTATAATTATTTTCAAGTGATCCTAGAACACAATTTACAATTTTCTCTTTGATGTTATTGTTAAGAATGTTAGGTTTTGATAGACCAAGAAAAATTTATAATGTTAAGTAACATGGGAGTATGGTTTTGATAAATAAACCAGATTGCGAACACAACAGTAGCCATTTGTCATCAATATTGATTGTCTCCTTTCCTTGCAGACATACATGTATATGTTCCCCTTCATTACTGATGGGATTTGAATTCACGCATAAA
The DNA here is from genome assembly GCA_029204205.1 of Desmophyllum pertusum. NCBI lineage: Eukaryota > Metazoa > Cnidaria > Anthozoa > Scleractinia > Caryophylliidae > Desmophyllum > Desmophyllum pertusum. Next base: position 2,133,336 of record MU827308.1, on the reverse strand, counting down.
GGAGTATGTAATCGTGTCCGTACTCCTGCTTCACATACAAGCATACAGTTGACCTTTACGCCAAGTGTAAATTTGGCTTAAAGACTCCATACTCTTTATTTACACGTAAGCGTAAAGGTGGCGTAAATGTCTACTTTATACCAGCTTTACGCTGAGCTTAAAGGCCCCTTAAATAAGTCTCTTTATTCTAGCTTTACGCAGCGTAAATCTCTACTTTATACCAGCTTTACCTATAACGTAAAGGTAGCGTAAATCTCTACTTTATACAAGCTTTTACGTATGCGTAAAGGTGGCGTAAATCTCTACTTTTATACCAGCTTTACGCCGAGCTTAAAGGTCTCTTAAATAAGTCTCTTTACTCTAGCTTTACACCTACGCGTAAAGGTAGCGTAAAGATTGACTTTACATAATGTAAATGTGGCGTAAAGGTGTGTAAATTAAAACTTTACACCAGCTTTACGCTAACATTACGCCAACTTAAATTTGTCTTTTCATGCTGTGAGATTACATGGATTCAATGCTCTTGACACCTGTGTGTGAAATGGAGGTTAAGAAAGAATTAGACAATCTGGATCCATCAAAGAGCTGTGGACATGATAATATCTTGCCAAGGGTAGTGAAACAGCTAGGCAGCAGAGTTAACCATTATTATACCATTAACGCATATTATAAATTTGAACTTTCGAAACAGGAAAAATATCTGTAGACTTGAAAACTTCAATTATTGTACCTGTGTACAAAGCAGGAGATATTAATGAATTCAATCATTACAGACGCTATCTCTCTGCTGCCTTGTTTTTCCAAAGTTTTAGAGAAAATTATGTACAAGAGATTAATAAGCTATGTGAACAAAATGGGGATCCTCAATGAACATCAATTTGGATTCAGAAAAAAACCATTCAACCAATCTTGCGCTGATAGAGCTTGTTGACAAAATAACCAAAGCATTAGATGATAAAGAATTTGCTATTGGCGTTTTTCTTGATCTGTCTAAGGCTTTTGATACTGTAAATCATAGCTTATTACTGCAAAAGCTAGAATATTATGGCAATTAGAGGAGTAGGATTGGACTGGTTCAGAAATTATACAACCAAGCGTTATCAATGTGTTAGATACAATAATGATCTATCTGAGAAAAGAGAAATAAGATGTGGAGTGCCGCCAAGGTTCTATATTGGGTCATCTACTATTTTTAATATACATAAATGACATCTGTAATAGCTCGGAGCTTATATCTTTTACCTCTTTGCTGATGATACAAACTTGTTAATGTCTCACAAGAATATAAATACTCTGATGATCAAGATGAACGAGGAACTAGGAAAAATAAGCACGTGGCACTACAATTAAACAAATTATCGCTAAATCTTGCAAAAACTCACTTCATAATATTTAGGTCAGCGAGGAAAAAAATAACAAATGATATAAAAATTAAAATTAAAAATCAGGATATTTTCACAAGTAAAACACACTAAATTCCTTGGAATTATAATAGATGAGCATTTAAAATGGAATGAAACATATTAATACTGTCTCAAACAAAATATCAAAGTTAGCAGGATTATTATGTAAGGCTAGATATTTTGTTACAAGAGCATTACTAAAATCAATCTACTATGCTTTAATATATCCTTACATATTTTATGGAAATGTTTGTGTGGGCCAACCACTTAATCAGTCTCATTTAGATAAAATATATAAAATACAAAAGAAAATTGTATGGATAATGACATTCAAGGATTATAATCATACCTCAAAACCATTATTTGATGAATTAAATATACTTACTGTATTTCAAGTAAATTTATTTTGTTATTGGCAGATTTAATGAATCAGCTACCAGCTTCACCAATGAATCTTTTTAGAACTAATGAAGAAATACATGATTATGACACGCGATCAAAACAAAAATTACATAAGCCACTGAGGCAAAACAAATATAAGGAAATTTACCATATGTAATAAAGGGAGTAGATATTTATAATAGTTTACCATATGATCTGATAAGAATTCAATGTAGCGTAACTTTTTAAGCGCAAACTTAATAAGTTTATTCTTACAAATCAAACATAGATATTTAGAATTTCATCTAGTTTGTTAATAGTAGTTTTTATTGTTATTCAGTATAGCGCTGTATACCCAGACTTGTAGTTACTTAAGACATCAAGTTGTACTTTAGCTAATAATGAAGGGAGTCTCCCAGATAAAGCCTAGAAGGGCTTCTGAGACTTCCAGCTCATCATTGTAATAATCATGATAAGAACAAAACTGTAATGATGTAATGATAAATGATTTTGGGCAAATAAATAAATAAATATCACATAGACCACATTTAAAATGATACACGACGCATTGCTCGCTGATGAGCTTAGGTTTCGGTTCCTTGGTTTTTAGGAGGCTTCCGATTTTGCGGCTTGTAAACACGGGTTGTAAACGTGTTCCAATTTTGCTGCCAAGGGGTTGTAGTTGTTTCTTTGTGTTGTCGGCAGATTTCTGATCCTTGAACGGAATGACGATCCTGATGTTTTCTTCGTTTTCACTATAATGTTCTTTTTTCTGGCTGGATCTACTGTCGGTGGCTTGATTGTTGATGAACCTCTTGATTGCAGAATCAATTAGGTTTGCTGGGTAGTGGAAGTGTGCGAACGTAGTCTTAAGGATTTCGCATTCATCAATAAAGGATTTCCATGTTGATGATAGTCGATAGGCTCTATTCAGCATTGTTTTTAACAGGCCAATTTTGTAGCGCTGATTGACGTGGCTATCATAGTGCAGGAAAAGTCTGGTGTTGGTGGGTTTCCTGTAGACACTTGTTTGAAGTGTGGAACCATTCTTCGTGATGTTCATCCAAGGAAAGGAAGCGTGTTGTCAATGGCTGTTTCCATGGTAAACTTTAGAGAGAGATGTTTAGAGTTTAAGACGTCCAAAAAAGCAGCCGCCGCTGGGAGACCAAGCATGATTGCGAGTGTATCATCAACATATCGTTTGTAATAGTTGGGCAGAAAATGGAATAAATTACAAATAGGCAGGGCAACCACAACAGCATGGCCAATTACAGTGGACCCAAGAACGCGGTCACGGGTCAACCCAATTTGTATTGTCCTTTGAAAGCAATGTAGGAGAGTCAGACACTGCAAAAACGATTGACAGAGCGAAAAAGTTCTATCTTGAAACTTTGGTTCCTGGGACGGTAAGTAAAGTTTGTCGCAATAAAATTGTCTCAAATGCCTTGTATATCCAAAACATTGAATTATAAAAACGACAAAAACAATTTATAAAATTTTGGTCATACAGTCGAACCATGATTAATTCCTACCATGATTCCCATGATTCCCTCAGGGAAATGGCAAGTGGCTGCTTAACCCTTTCACCACTCGTGGCCCATTTAGAGGCCAAAATCAAAAAGTGCTCTGAACACTCGTGGCACCTTTAGAGGTAATTGTGAAGAACAGAAGCCGATTAACGCTAATCCTAGATTAGGTTTTAATTTCTCTTGTATAAAAGTGTCGAAAAGTGTTTTTCACTGCTAATGTTTCGTAGAGTTTGCCGGAGATTACTCAAAGTCAAAGCTGAAGGACAGAAAATACAAACAGAAAACCTCACTGAAAAGTTACAAAACTGAAATCAATATTCACGCTAATCAAGGATTAGCTTAATCGTTCTTTGAACAACCAGGCCCTGGTGAATGATGAGCGACTACAACACCTGTCCAGTCGTACGCATGAGGCAGTGATTGAAAAGTCTAAATTGCTGTTTCGTTTAACCAGCGTATGGCGAGGGCCTCCAACTGCTAATGGGTCGACGTCTTTTTCTGTTACAAGTCAATCCGGGAAAATACCAAATTACGTCGTAATGGATAATGGGAAAGTGGAATGCGAGTGTCCCCACTGGAGGGCAACCAAGATATGTTCCCAAGATATGTTCTGGCCGTAGCAGAAAAGGAAGACGAGATTGTATCCTATCTTGCCTGGTATGGTAAACAGAAGTTAGCCAAAAAGTCACCAGCGCCGCCAATTTGAATGGGAACAAAGGGAAATGCCCCAAAAGGCAACGATCAGGCAAACCACCATCTGCTACCAGAACCCGAAAGTATAAACTTAAATGGCTCAAAGCCTCTAAAGCCTTTTTAAAAGTGTTGCGGCTGCAACTCTGCCATACGAATCCTGGGCGAAATTCCTGACCCTCCAAATGACATAATAGCATGTACAAATGAATGTTTTGAATCGCTTGGTATTTCTAAACAAAGATCAAATACTATCAGGAGGTTTGCGTGTGAATTTTCCTGGAAATTCGGTGAGAATTCCAGACTGCCGGGTATGTAGTTTTTTGAAACACTGTTGTGTTGTCATGTCTTTAATAGTATACCCTTGTTAAATTAGAAAAGAAACAATATAATTTGTTTCAAATAATTAGATTCCTTTGAAATATGAATAGCTTGTTATGTTTTATTCAAATGAGATCATAGTTCAGTTAATGTTCCAAACTTATCTTTAAAAAGTATAGTATCCCAGGAAAGAGATATTGTTTCACATCATCAGGTTTTTGGTGTATTTCATAATCGTTTTATGGTAGATTTAATTTATATTAATGTTTATTGCAAAATAATATTAACTTGATAAGGATGTAAGACCTAGATTTAAAAAACCTTTGGTTCACAGTAGTTACTTTAATGTAGTCCGCCCAGCAGCGCCACTATACTTCACCACCGAAAGCTATTGTTCCACTGTTGAGCGCTTTATTTCAGAGTTCATGGTTTTTCTCGTTGTCGGTAGAAAATTGTCTTAAATACTCCGAGATTTATCAAATATTGACAGGAAAATATAAGTTTAATTATATACCTTCACTTTTCTTGTTAGTTCCAGCATAAATCCTCGGAGATTTTCTTTCTTTTCCAACGATCACGCCCCGTCTGCCATTTTGTAATTTTTAACTTTGCCCCAATCCCTTTCTAAAAATCCTGCAGATGTGTAAATTTAATCATGTTTTTTTCCCTTATTTCTTACAGTGTCTTGCGGTGTTTAATATCAATTTTATTGTTGTTCATTGACTTTTGCAAACTTGGTGGCTCCTAAAGGAGCCGTTTTTGAGCAAGAACGTTAACAGTTCTACTCATAAAAGCGATCGTCAAACTTCAACGGCAACAGCTTTCCCTCTCTCTGCATATTCGCCATGACGGGAATGTACCGTCGGAGCCTCTTTCTGCATACTACCTCAAGCTCTTTGACGGATCCTCCTTGTAGGTCACAGATTACAAGGTTGTGCTCTCTCGAGTCTACAATCTTCAATTCCGCCACGGCAACAAAATCTCACAAGGTGCTCCTTGGGCAACCGGTTAGACAAAATGCATTCTCCATGCTACAGCGGTGTTTGTGTAGCGCCTGTAGTACTTTCTCGTACCTTTCGTGTATACCCGCGAGGCTGTGGGTACTAACACGACTGGTGTCCCTCTGTTGCTGTGGCTGCTGCTGCTGATGTTGTTGCGGCCCATCTGTTTGGTTACTGTGCAAGATCTCCACCTCTGCCTTCAGCTCAGCGATTATCTTTTTTGCCTGCATCAGTTGCGTCTGTAGGGCCTTTTATGATCTCCTCTTTCTCACGGCAGATGCCTGCCAGCTTTTCTGCGTCTTAGTTTGCCGCTTCGCAGTCCTTCTCTCTATCTTCTAACTCAGTTGCGAGTTCTTTCTGTTGGTCTTGCTGGTTTTGGAACGCCTGTCCCACTCTTGTATGCTCTTTCAGCAAGTTGTCATAGCGTTTTTGAAGCTCTTTGTAGCTCGGTGCATTGGAGGAGGAGCTGGAGGAGGCTTCAGCTGGAGTCTTTTTTTCTTCTTCTGAGGGGGCTGTTCTGGACAGGAACATTGGCGTATGTCGCCGTGACAGACGCCGCACTTATTTTCACAATTAAAAATTGAGTGGTCACTTCCACAGATGGTACACTTTAGAATTCGCTGAGACATGTTTGGTTTTCGAACTAGGTCGTAATGATACCTATGGTCCAAACTAAAGCTAATTTTTTAATCTCCCTTGGATCAAATTAACAACACGTGTGATTGGTTACTTTATGTTGAAGTGCACCTAACCCCCAACATTTTTCTTCGCTTAAATAAATCTACATGTAGTTCGAAGCATTTCTGCGAAAACATTTTTGGATTCGGTTGAATCCTCGATTTTCTATGCTCTGCTGAAGTCAAGTTCGATGTGTTGCATGACCGCGTATATGGATTCTGGAGTCTGGTGCCGGGTTATGACGTCTACTTGGGAACCACACAATATAGCGCCTCTGTCATTTCTCTGTATTTGTTTGGGATAATTGAACATAAAAGGGATCATTTCTATGTCTTTTGGGACTTAAACTGAAGAATTTTGTTTTGAAATTGTGCGTTCTTCATCTTCGTTAAAGTTAAGTTTCGATTCGAAGTATTCCGAAATAAACTTCATTTCTGAAATAGAAATCGAGCAGGAATCGAGAATGTGTGATCACATATGTTTTGCTTACCGCAATCAATACTTCAAGCGGCAAAGAGGAAGAAATCTTCACAGATGAACCACTTGGAGACTTGGAATGGACAGCCAAATGTGAAAAGGAGGTCAAAGCGAACGAAGAGCCGAAAAGAAAGCTCAAGGACCGCTTTGCACTGAAGCAGTCAGTCAATGGTAAGCAATTCTTGTCACCTACACTTAGTACTCCGATGAGCGTTTTAGCCTGCGTTTTACTCATTTATATTTTTGTTTTAGCGAGTATCTATTTTGTTAAGCAATGCTTATTCTGTTAAATTCCAACTTTTCACCATTAAGTGGGTTTTAATGTCCGCAAAAGCCAAGTAACTGTCAAAGTTACTTGTCATTTTCTGTAGGAATTCTCGCTTGTGGCTTTTGTTTAATTTGATGCTTTCGCAGATGTCTGTTTAGTGAGGTTACAGTTTACCAATATCCCATCCAATAAAGCTTGTTTTGGCTCAGTTCTAGGTCGTCTATCAAGAGTTTATAGAGAAGTGTATTAGAGTTGCTTGAGGCGCAGCCAAGCGACAGTCGATCGATTGAAAATCGGCCTGCTTGCGCGTGGGCCTGAAAATTGAAGCCACAGAACACAAACTGAAAGGAAACAAGCCTCATCACTACAGTTTTAACATCCCCAAATGTTTGTTGTTGCTACTACAAGTAACCACCACAGTGAATCAAGTTAAGTTTCAAGTAAAAATCGTCAAATAAATGACTTTTTCTTCCTCGATAAGTGAAGTGCTATGCTCCCTCGGTGGTCCACATTGATGTTATGACGTATACACGGCTTGTCGCACTGTTTATTTCCCGGCCTCAGAAAAAGATTTTGAGTCCAAATATTTTGTCATTTTTCCTATTTAGTAATTCGAAAGAAATTCGTCTTTGACTTTCATCAAAATTTCCTCAATTGCTTCGCATGAGTAAGAAATGTTGACACCATACAATGCGCGATACTACGGATGAACGCTCGGATGCTACTGAATTTTGCCGGCTATGGTAGAGATAGGTTCTCAGTAACATTTCGACAAATTGCTAGTTGGCTTCGACCGGGTAAATTTTAAAATATCCTTCGAAAGTCAGTCTACTGGAAGTGCGCGGACAAATTCCAGAGTTCGAAAATTTAAGGCTCTCCCGCCTCTCCGCACAGTCCCACTTCGCTCTATTTGAGTTTACAAAATCCACCGTATTTTTCGTATTTTCTTGACCATCGCTTTAAAATGGTATAGCATACCTTTATCTAAATCTGGGGTGTAACGCACCTGGAAGGCGTTTCTACGCACTTTTCGAATGTGTATCGCATCTTTCTGAAGTAAATGAGTGGACGCGAAGGATCGAACGTTCCCGGGTAGACGTCACGACCGACAGTCGGTGGAGGGAGCTGTTCTTCACAATTACCCCTTAAGAGGCCAAATTGACCACACTCTGCAGACATCATGTTTTCTGGGCTCTTACTTCCATATATGGAAAACTAATTTTGCAAATCAAAGCACATGGTTGAATTCAAGTTGGCAGCCAGTTTCCAAGATCTGAACAGTGAAGAAGGCAGTGAGAAACGGAAAAGAAAATTTGCCGTGCGATTTTTTCGCCATTTTAAACAACAACCTGAAGAGAAGTGTATTTTTAAGAACAAATTTTTACGTGAATTCTAAGATTTGAGAGGAAATATCTTCACAATTTTTCAATCGATAATTGATGAAGTGGTAGATGAAGTTTGAAGCGAATTCTAAAGCATCAGGGACTATATATTTTCTTTTCTGTGAGATGGATGTGCTTAGACGATCTTGATAATTTGTGGTAAGAATAATGCATCATTTTCACAGCTTTTGGTCGACTTTTTGAATGAAATAAATCTAACTTTTTTAACACAATCGTTCTCTGTAAAATTATCTTTCCAGTATGTATTTTGCAGTTGAATTTGATGTTTTTCATTAGCGCTACCTTTATTTGAAAATTTTCTTATGCCATTTTGTCATCAAAATGCTGCCATTTTAAACGCCCTGTGTTCAGGGCACTTTTGTGGGAGTGTGGAAAAGCCGGAATCCGGAACCAGAAATGGAACTGGACACTAAAGAAATGAAGATATTATTAAAATCAATGTTAAATTGTGTTTTTATTCATTTGGATATTGCAATCACCCAAGAAAACATCGGGACGCAACTTATGTTTCACGTGGATGATGTGGCTTGGGTCAAATGCAGTTTATGATTGACATCCGCACCCTTCATTCCTTCCCCTCCTTCCTGTCGAATTTCCCACGATGGATGATAATCATGATAATAGCGTGAAGAGTATGTTCATTAAGAAGTAATTACACAGGTTTTAGCATTAGTTTTAGTTATATGGAAAGCATTGTGTTTCATAAGCTTTATCTATCACTGAACATGCACAGATATCCTTTTGCCTTTAGATCTCCTTTCAATAAAATAAAATACTCTCCTTCCCTGCTTTTTGTTGTGCTCTTGTGATAGCTCTCTTCTTCTTACACAAGACATGTTAGGAACATAGTAAAACTTTTGCTGCAGTTAGATAATGACCCACTGGTGTCAGAAATGCGAAAAAAGTAGGGGGTCGCCACGCTCGTTTTGGAGATAAAGCGTATATGAAGACCATAGTGTTTCTAGCAGCTTTGGTCATTTTAGCCACTACTGGCTTCATTACTATCAGCCAAAAAAAGTAAAATGGAGAACTCTAGATAAGATCAATATATTGATTTCATCGCAAATAGGCCTATTGAGTAAATGTTTGCAGCTTATGTCATTCCTTCAGGTAGAATTAGCCTTACAAAAGGATACTTGTTAGTCATGCACACCCGCATTAGTAGAAAAATTTGATCGCATGTGAGTAGAAAAGCAAAATAATTAAAACTTCTCACATTTAGATTTGTTGTTGTTAAAATGGAAAGAATCTGTAAAGGAAGGGGTCATCGTGCATCCAGGAGAGTAACCAATTCTCGCAAGTTATTGCAGTGGCCAGCCAGCCAGCACTATATTTGTCCAGTTTCTTCCTTTGGCAGGGTCTGAAATTGCACCTTCCTGCGACTAAAAATTGAGTGCTGGCGACCAGAATTTCACAACTAGTCGTCCGCTGGCGAGTTACTATTGTACTGCCATTTTCATTGTTAATTATGTTCAGAGAAACTGATTAGGTATAAAATTCAGAGCCGTTTACCAACGTATGACTCACTTTTTGTCCTGACGATGTTTTTGAAGTAAAATTGAAAGTAGATTTCCTGTTAATCTACCTTCACAACAGCTGCGATCAACGCGAGTCGAACATTGCCAAGCTGCCATGTTTTTTTGTCAGCGGTTTTCTCAATCTCGTCCCAGAGCCTGCGATCCTAAGAACAAAATAATCGCAGGCTCTGGGGACGAGATTGCGCGCGCACGGAGCCATGTGCTTTCTTTTCGCCTTGAATATTTATTCAGGCGTGTCGTGTCTGCGGACACGCTGGAAACTTTCCGTAATTTATTTCAAAGTGGCCAGGAAACAGCTGCTACAAAATTTGGATTTGGATATTTCGTGAGCGACTAAAGATGAAGTAGATCTGTCGAAGTTAGGTTAATTATTGACTGTGATCATTAGTCTCTTGTGCTAGTCGTGTGCGATCTCATTCTAAGAGTTTTGTCTTTTCCCGTTCTTTCAAACTTCGTCGCCATCCGCCGTTAGTCTATCATGCCTAACAGCCCTTGTGTCACTCGCGGCAGTCTTCGTCATTTGAGTTCCGATTTCAACTGGGATTGTTTGGAGCAACCATCCGCGTTGGCGACAGGAGACATCCCATTATTTATCACCGATTCTAAAGGGAAAGACAAGAAAGAAAAGACAAAAAAGCATAGACACAGGGAGCGATTCCAAAAACTCGGCCTCCTGATTCCACGCCCGCGTCTCTGCCCGAATTTTCCTTGGGTTTGCCAGCCACAGATCACAATCAAGCGGGAACGCCCCTAGTACACGAGACGAAATCACTCGTCTGCAACTCGTGAAAGACAATCACGACCACGAAATTGCGTTTGCAGTTGGCACAGCTAGAGAATATTACCATCGCTTCAACACATTACAGAATCATCTAACAGCAAATCTCTCGTTTACCTGAAAGCCCCTCAGAAGATTGTCCAATCCACAGCAATGGCCACACGCACCAGGTGAGTGCCTTAAGCTTTACATTGATCTTTCACTTGCCGAATTTTGCGCAAGGCTTACCTAATGCATCATTAAAGCAGCTCGCGGATAAGCCTCTTGCGAGAAGGCGTTATCAATCACTTTCATGGGGGGAGCTCATGATACTCCCGCGTCAACTTACTCATGGGTTCAGCAGGTTAGGTCGCTAATACCACTACAAAGTTCTCCGCTCCTATCGAGTTTAGGCCTAAGTTGAAATGGGGAAAGTACAGCTTCGAGCCTTCAAGCAGTCATTTTTCCTCCCTACCTGTCTTCTAACCGAGAGCTCCACACAAGACTGGCAAACCTGCTTCGCAAAGCCGCCCACCAACTCCCATGATGTATCTCCCGTCTCTCCGTAGCACAGCCACCTAAATTTGTGGACGCAATGGAGCTGAGTATACGATACCTGTTTCAGCATCTGATTGCCTCACACACCAATCCACAACAATCTGTGTGGTCTGTAAGCGAGCACACCAACAGAGGAAGAGTGAGTGGTTTCTGCGACAAAAGGGGCGTGCTTTATAGCAACATTTCCTCTTAACGGTGGAATAGCGATTTTCCCAAAAACGCTGCTCCCAAAACTCACGGCGCGTTTTTGGGAAAATCGGGGGTCTTTCCAACCGTTAAGAGAAAGTCTGTAAACTGGCTAGTGCCTCCAAGAACCCTGCATATTATATTTGTGTGCGCGAGGAACAAAGAGAGCAAATAACGCAAACAAAGAAGTGAGCAAAGCTCGTGACCCAAGCTAAGCGAGCGGATGTGCCACAGAAAATATTCCCTGTCCTGTTTTTTTTTTTAGCAAAACTTGTCACCGCGGCCTTTGTCTTCTGGAAAGTTCTAAATAACTCAAACGTCATCAGCTGTCATGAAGACTTTTGTTTTGTGTTGAAATAACACGCGCCTGCTGAATATTTATATTAAAGAACAATAGATTAACACGTGCAGAACAATAGGTTGCATACCTTTTCGCCATAGCAAAAACGCATACCTTTGCGCCATAGAAAAGATTTTGCAAAATCAAAAGTTATTTTTTAGGCTTGATTTTGTTGGGGCGCAAAGGTATTTAATTGACGTCATTATGACGTAAAGGAATTTCATTGACATCATTATGTCACAATAAAAGGGTTTTTCAACTGCGGTATTATTCAGATCTAACAATATGGACGATGTTTGAAATGCCCGATTTTGATTTTGACGAAACTGAAAGCGAGAATGAGGGACCGGTCATACAAGTGCCACCTCGAAGACCAAGACAGACCCTAATTCCGTTTTTAAATTTGGTTGCTCAACACCATCAAGCAACAGCACACAGGAGACATTGAGTCAGTATACAAAGGAGAAGATAAAGAGAGAAAAACTTCTCAAGCAAAGACGAAATGCACAAGAACGCATCAGGCATTTTATTAACAAACTTAAGAAATTGAAGAAGAACTTAACAAATCTGACACAGAGCTTGCAGAACTTGAACCTATTGTGCTAGCAGACTGCTGAACCCCAACTAATGCTGCTTTAAATCAGTGAATCTACCGACGCACTCTCTCATCTTTGAAGCTACAATCAGGGCCAACTGATCATGATAACCAACCAAAAAGAAAAAAAAATCAAAATAATCGACAAAAAGAAAAAAATCAACGCATCCTAGCTATCATCTGTTTAATCTCCTTCTCCTTAGGGGTCGTAAACGTCTGCTGTCGCTTGCGAGCAGCTAGGCGTTCTGACGAAGTCTGAAATTGACCGAAACGACTCCGGATTTAAACAAACTTTTGCTATGCATTGTTTGCAAACACCCAAAGATTTGTTGTTTACACTGATGTGCAAGATGAAGAGACTTGTTTTGATACACTGCGCCCTTTTGATGAGGCAAGGAAAACGTATCATGCTTCTGGCAAGAGAAATCACTGGAGAAAAGGTGAGTCAGATATTGAAATTAACCAATTATTCACAAACACATGCAAAACAATAGAACTCATCAAAATTCACGCTTGCAACTCACTGTTTGAAAGTTT
>MU827308.1:2067763-2120174 GCA_029204205.1 Desmophyllum pertusum | reverse complement strand
CGTTATTTGCTCTCTTTGTTCTCGCGCACACACATAATATGAGGGTTCTGGGCACAGCAGTTTACAGACTTTCTCTTAACGGTGAAAGACGATTTTCCCAAAAACGTGGTGAGTTTTGGGAGCAGCGTTTTTGGGAAAATCGTATTTCACCGTTAAGAGAAATGTTGTATAAAGCTGTCGCAGAACCCTCATCTTCCTTGTGTGTCGAGCGGATCATCAAGCGTTCAGCTGTCCCAAACAAAAATTTCCCGTTCCTCTTCGCCGCAGCAATATGGCTTTCAAGGATTGATTAGATGCCTCTCACGCCTTGAGTTCCACAAGCCAGCCCTGTGATCAACCTCAAAACTCTCCTGCCCCCCATTTGCCTGGCTCGCATCCATCTGTTCACGTACAACAACTTCCTGTGAAATCCTCCCTAACTTCGCATCTCATTACTCTCCATGCTCAGCTGCAAACAGTGTCTGGTCCCAACGCTTTTAGTTTACGCCTAAAGGTCCCCTCTCAACTCAACATTCCTGCATGGCGGAGTCGCTTAGCAACCTACCCAGACACACATCTCTGTGATATTCTCCAATTCGGTTGGCCAGTTGGCTACTCCAGCGACGAAACTCCTATTTCCTCGGCAAGAAATCATGGCTCTGCATTATCTCGACCAGATGTCATCGACGCTTACCTCGCCCGCGAGTGCGAACTCCGCGCAACTTGCGGTCCTTTCTCGTCAAATCCACTCTCGAACACCCCTACAACTTCCCCCTTCAAATCGCCTACAATCGAACAGGCAAACCACGTGTGGTAGTTGACCTCAGTTTTCCCCATGGTTATTCAGTCAACACTGGAATTCCCGCTTCCATTTCCCTTGGTGACGATTTCAAACTACGTCTACCCGGGTCGACGCCCTATTGGACATAATCCGTCTCAAAGGTCGCCATTGTCATTTGTTTAAGATGGATCTCAGCCGAGCTTATAGACAATTTCGTATCGACCCACGAGACTACCATCTTCTTGGTTTCCACCACCGTGACTCCTTTTATTTCGATATCGCTCCTCCCTTCAGTTTTCACTCTTCTGCCATGATGTGCCAACGCTCTACTTCCGCCGTCACCTTCATGTACCAAGAATTGGGCTACCATTCCACAAACTACATCGATGACTTTGGCGGCGCCGAAAGTCCAGAAAAGTCAGCCGCCGCTTTCCATACCCTGGGTTCCCTTCTGGCAGTTTTGGGTCTGGATACCTCGCCTGCCAAAGAGTCCCCACCAGCCACCTCCATGTTTTTTCTCGGGGTCTTGATTAACACTGATGACATGACTGTTTCTGTTCCCCAGAACGCCTCCAGGAACTTTTTAACTGCTGCTCGTCACTCCTATCGGTTGATCACGTCTCTCGCACCGAATTGCAATCCCTGCTCGGAGTAATGGCTTACGTCACTGCATGTGTTCGTCCAGCATGTGTGTTCACGTCAACCCTCTTGCATACTCTACATGCACACAAGACATCTAATGTCTGTCCCCTCTCGTCCGATAACCATGCCGACCTGCAATGGTGGTGCCATTTCCTGCCATTCTACAACAGGGTCTCGGTCATCAACACTTCTCCGTGGCGGTACGATCCTCTTTATCTCTCCACCGACGCATGCAGCACTGGCGCCGGCGGCTTCTTTGACGGCCAATATTTTCACACGCCTTTCCCATCCTCAGTTCTGCATCGTTTCGGCCACGACATTAATACCCTGGAATTGCTAGCCATCATGGGAGCTCTCAAGAAATGGGCTCCTTTTCTCCGCGGTCAGCGTCTTGTCTTACAATGCGACAATGAAAACAGTTTCCTTGCAATCAACTCTGGCCGCTCGCGGTCCCCAGGAATGCAACTCTGTTTGCGTGAAATTTGGTTTCTTTCTGCGGCCTGGGTGTGACAAACACTGTTGCTGATCATCTTAGCCACTGGCATTTGTCTCCCACGCATCAGCAGAGGTTTTCCGAGCTAATGTTGGGGCTAGCCACTACTCACGTCTACTGTCCATCTGAACTGTTTGACTTTCAAATCAGCTTCTAATACAATGTCTTCTGCCTTTCCTTCATAGGACTGCCCTCCGCGGGAGCCAATGTTTATCACTCCTCACCTCCTCACGCACTCGATGATCTTGTGGCCACGATTCAAGCCAATGCTTACACTCCAGGAACACGGCACAACTTACGTTCACAATGGAATTCTTTCAACCACTTCTGGGACCAATTCACCTTTGTTCCCCTGCCAGCTTCACCTCAAACACTGTCCATGTACACTTCCTTCTTGTCATGCAGAACTTCCTCCTTTAATTACATATTGAACAACTTAAACGCTGTCCGCCTTCTTCACCTTTACAAGGGTTTTTCTACGGCTTCGCTTTGAATCTCACGAAAAAGGGCTTAAGCGTATGATGGGTACCTCGTCGCGCCAGAAACATCCCATCACGCCGGACATCTTGGTTTTCATCCATCGTTCTCTACATTTGACTGTACCGTCTCACGCTGCTCTTTGGGCCTTGTTGACCACAGTGTTCTTTTCCTTCTGTGCAAGTCAAATCTGGTCGCCGCTTCAGCCTCTTTTTTCAATTGCGATCTCCACCTGGCTCGGCACGACATAAAATTTACTGACTCGGGCCTCCTTTTACGAATAAAGTGGTCCAAAACACGGCAGTTTAAAGAAGGAGTTTACACCATTCCACTTCCTAGCATTCCAAACTCATCACTTTGCCCTGTGTCTGCTATTCGCCATTATTTTGCATTGGGCCCCGCACCTTCAGCCGCGCCATTCTTTTGCCTTCCGACGGACCGTAGTCCTGGTTTCACCCCACTTACTGCTAATTATTTCACTACTTCTCTCAAGCGACTCATCGTCAGCCTCGGCATGGATCCAGCCAACTACTCTCCACACAGTTTCAGGCGGGAGGGGCTACTTACGCCTATCAAGCAGGTGTTCCGGAACATTTAATCAAGCTTCAAGGAGATTGGCGGTCGGACACATATCAAGTGTATTTTTCACTGCCCCTGTCCACTCGCACACAGGTGGCTGACATTATGGCTGCGGGCCTTTTCACAAACTCTTAAAGACTCTTTACTAGCCAAATAGGATTAGATTTTCTCTTGACGTCGTCTTAGCCTTTTTAGCCTTAGCCAATTTAGTGTATTTAGTCATTTTTTCTTTTTCTTTTCAAATTACAACATTTCTACCATTATGACACATTTGGGCCAATTTCTTTCAATAATTTTGGGGACAATCATTTCAGCTTGTAATTAATTAAATTTGTTTCAGCCCAAACATGTCTTATCTGTGTCATTTACAAATCCTGTGATCTATAAGGTCATAATTTGGAGTTTTGATTACAATCAAAACGCTAAAGATGAACTAAGTACAAGTTTGATTCCAGATGACATTGACGGCAATTTTGCCGGCAATCCTGTGGCAATGAGTGTAACCGGAAACAGAAATTGTTTGTTTAATTCTGCCTCGATGGCCCTTTGCGGAGATGAATTGCGCAGCCACTGCTTGCGTATTCTTGTCGCTGAATAGTTATATTACAATCCGGAGTATTATGCATCTCATGAAATTTTTAACTTCATGAAGGAACATTCTGGGATCCCAGATTATTTACGGTTGCCCTTTCTTCAGATAGTGATGACATAACAAATGGTGGAAATGAAGTGGATGCAGTGAAAGCAGAAGCAATAGCTGGTTGCACGGATAGAAAATGGGCTAGCCTTGTGCATATGATGGCTCTCGCTTCTGTGATAAGAAGGCCAATTTCCTCAGTGTATCCAAATGTGGCATTTCAATATATGCATTAATGCAAAATGTTATCAAGCCCCGGTTACCGCCCCTAAAAGATGATCACTTGTACCTTCTTTGGTCAAGAGATGGGAACCTTGACAGCCGACCACACACATGGTACGTGCCAAACCATTTTGTTCCTCTCACTTGACATTCAGAAAATTCCCGTGGGCTGCCATTTCAAGTATCCCCTGATGGTAAAGTTTCCACAACTAATGGGAATGAAAGCAGTAAAAGCTCTGGTCCAAAACAAGGGAGCATTCCATCTTTCCTAACATCGTCGTGTGCTGTTCCTAAAGTTTAAAAGGGTGCAAGTAAAGGGTAAGAACACTTCAAGGACCAGTGCCCTCCCCAAAAAGGTGAAAAGAGAACAGTGAAATGTGCTGAGCTTGACAGCAAAGGAAAGCAACCCCCGAAAAAGTCCACCGCTAAGCGCACGTTTCTGCACAGTGGAAAGATGTATTTTTATGGGTGGTTTACCATGAGGACAAGAATGCATGTGTGAGATATGCTGTGCTGCACCTGAATTTGCCTGCAAGACAGATTTCTTAACTGGATCACAGACCTTCGAGAAGGAGACGTTACAAAAACATAACGTTACCGGTGGACATCTGCGTGCCCGTGATGCACTGTTGGCCAAACAACAGCCTTTGGAAACCATCCCGATTGCCCAAAGCTTTCGAAAAGGGGAAAAGATCATCAAAGATCAAAGTCGGAAAGAATTTGCTGCAAAAATCAACACGGCCTACTTAAGATTTAAAATAGCTAAGGAAGAACTGCCCTTTAATAAATATGGGCCTATACTAGCACTCCAAAAGAAAAATGGTTTAGACATAAGCCAAACGTATGCCAACGATAAAAGCTGCAGCACTCTGGTATCACTGGTTGGCTCCGTGTTAACAGAAGAACTAGCCAGCGAAGTAAACAGGAAGAAATACTTAGGCCTTGTGATTGACGGAGCAACAGATGCTTCTGGAAAAGAAAACGAGACTGTGCATTGTCGCTTTCTTAAGGATGGACAGCCAGTGAATCGGTTAGTGGGACACAAAGAAGTTGCTCATGCACATGCACAAGGTTAGTTTATATTCGTCAAAAGGTTTGTTAACAATATTTACAAAACAGTTTTAGAGTTGATCAAATTAGTAACACTATGGTTTGCCGGTGTAGTAGGCAGTTAAATAGAAGAGACGATGAAAATGTTGGTCGCGTCAAGCACTGAAACTGTTGCGTCTTCTCCTTTTAAGGCACTTGTCACACAGTATGCGAAAGTTGACAAGTTACCATAGTAATTTGTGCGTAAACTGTGCACTGCGGCAAAGAGCTAACACTGGAAGTATCCAACTATTTCTTTCAAGTTAGATCAATGTTAATTTGAATGAACCTTTACATACTACGTTCTGCTCAGTTAATGAGTAACAAAGGGTAGAATCTGTGAAAACTGTATTTAATGCCATAGTGCAAATTGCTGAGTGATTTAATACGATATCCCATTAGTCATAACTATCGCTAAAGTATACGGTCACTTATCTTTTTGTTGTAATGATGACTTGTTATGTAATATTTTTAAAGTTTATTGCTCATATACCACTACCACATCAGCTGTGTTACCTGCATTCTCTATTATGAATTATTACCATAACTATTGCCATAACTAAAATAAATCTATTATTGTTGATGGTTTTTAGGTCTTTTAGAGATGGTAAATGGTGCCTTCGCAGACCTGGGAATACATCAATAGAAGGACAAACTAGTTGGTATGGGTTGCGATGGTGCCTCGGTGAACCTTGGTAAGAAAGGAGGAGTGTCAGCATTGCTACGGCAGGATGTACCTGACATTATTGACTTCCACTGTCTCCCACATCGGTTAGAGCTGGCTCTCATGGAAATGCAGAGAAGCTGCCACTTGGTCAACACTGTTTATGATGTGATACAACTAATATGGAAAACTTACCACTACAGCCCCAAAAGCATGCACGAGGTTAAGAACATTGGAAGTGAACTTGGCATCAATGTTTTGAAACCAACCCAAGTAAGTGGGACAATGACCTAATCCTTCCTGTGGCAGTTTCCCTAATCCGCGAAACGGTGGCCAGTGTTGATTCCCTGAAAACCCATCCCGTCTTAAATGGACACTTACAACGGTTTTTCGACATGCTGGAGAAGTCCCCAGTTAAACACAGAGTCCAGTTTCAAGGAAATAATTTGGAAGGCAGTCTCGATGGTATGCCAAAGCGAGGGAGCGTACGCACTCGTAGCTTTCAGTCAACCCAAGATGAGGCCATTGTGTTGTGCTTGACTGGTCTAAAAGAAAGGTTCAGTACCCTTCTAATCGATGAAGCGACTACAGACCAACCCTCTGCCTATGGTACGACTGATGTTGTTAGAGATATGCTTGTCTTCAACACTGACGCTTGGCTGGGCACCCCTCAAGATCTCATAGTCTTTGGAAATGACAAGATTCAACGTCTAACGCAGTGGTTCAAACCCATGCTGGAGAAAGCTAGATGCAATGTTAACGCGATTCCTGACGAGTGGCTGTCCATGAAGATGCAAGTAAACACCAGTTTTCGGGACAAAGGCTATGGAAGCCTGTGGCAAACCTTGCTCACCAAAATGCCATACAGGCAGAACTTCCAGAATGTCCTTCATCTTGTCGAGGTTCTGCTGGTACTGCCTATTTCTGCTGCTCAATGTGAACGTGCATTCTCTGCACAAAATTAAGAGCAGCTTGCGAGTCAATCTTGCCACCTCGAAACTAGAAGATCTCATTTGCATCACTGCAGAGGGTCCACCAGTGGCTGATTTTGACCCAGCACCTGCAGTCGCCAAATGGTTCACGCGGAACAAGGAAGCGGGTGAACGGCAGCGGAGGCCAGCATTCCAAAGATCTTCATCAGCTCTGAAATAAACCAAAGTTGGGACACTTGTCTTGGTTGTGTTTTAGTACTGTTGACAAATACAGCAGAATACTTTTGAACTGAACAGTCGAGCTATCTATTAGGAAAAGGCTATTGTTCAGTTGCCACTTCACCTTTTGATCCTGTGAATGCAATGTTCACGACACTATAATTAGTATTATCGGTTCAAATTCAGAGAAACAATGATTGGTGATATTTTTTGTTTGCTCCCTTGTTTTATTAGAATGTGTGATCCTATTGTCATTTCTTCCAGTGTTTTAAAACTGGTGCACTTGTAATTAATAGTAAGATGCAAAAATGTTGGTTCATATTTTAGAGAAATGACTGAAACTGTTTGTTTAAGAGACAATTGAACGTTTTGTTGCTGTTGCAGGATGTAGTTTCCATTCTGTACTCAAGGAATTCTGTGCAATAAAAAGGTTAAACACGAAGACGCACTATAAAAGGAGAGGTACCTAAGGTACCTCGAGTTCATTTGTCAATCAACAGCGAACGAGACAATAGCTGAAAATTAGTCGTCAGTAGAGAATAAATAATGTTTCGTTTTTCTTTCTATAAATCATTCTAAATCCCACGGAATAATGACTAGTTTCTTGAAATATTTCGGTGTGCAAGAAACAGCAAAAGAACATAGAATATTATCATAACTAACGTGCGTGTTTACGCTGACACAACCCGCGAAATTCAAACTCGGTCATGAAAGTTTCATATTTGAAGTACATAATTTTGAATTATCTGTTCTAAGTTTTAATTCACATCTTACCGAGAACAAATGAGGAAATTTGAGACATTATAAGGTTATGTTCATAGTGGATACAAACATTGTAAAGGAATACAAGAACATTACAAAGCTCTAGCCTCCACGTGCAATAGTAAAATGCAAATTAGATGGAAAGTACGAGGAAAGTAGGAGGAGCTTAGCCTTTTATAGTGCATCTTCGTGTTTAAACTTATGAGTTTCAACAGCTCCTTATACACTTTAACCAGGCGAGCAGTGAATACAGTAAACACCCGCGTATAAGAACCTAGATTTTTCCAAGTTAGCCTCAATAGGTTCTTATATAAATGGTGCTTACTGAAAAATTAGGCTCAAAAGGTTCTTAAATAGGTTCTTGTTTCTACTTTTAATGTATATAAGCTTATACATGCAATTTTTGCTAATTAATACCCATGATGGGCTACAGTATATAAAGTTATAGGGTGCTGGCACATTCGTTGATATTGTTGAGCTCATCTTTTTTATTTTACCTGTGTTTCTTTTCAAGTCTTCATCCGCATGGAAAATTAAGAACCTACTTTAAAATCTTAGCCTAAAACAGGTTCTTATGTAAAGGGGTCTAAATGGGAAATTTTAGCCTAACAGGTTCTTAAAATCTAGGTTCTTATACGCGGGTGTTTACTGTAATACACCCAAGTCCCAAAATACGATTAAACAGCATTTATCTTGAAATTATAAACAAACGCATAAGCAGACTCCCACATAAACAAGGAGGGGACTGGCACGAGGAATGTAACATGGTTGTGGCCTGGTGTGAGCAACATGGCGGCTTGTAAGACTCGCGTTTGGCATGACTCGTGACTCTGTGCTTGTTATGGAAGAAACAAAAGCTTTGAACTGATCAATGAACTAAGGGGCAGATGGTTTTCTATGCCTTCATTCTCAGTCAGATACTTTTCCTCTCCAAAAAGTAATTAGTTGATAACAGAGCCGAAAATATGTTACACGTACAACTATGTTGTCATTGTTTTCTAGTACGAGTCTTGGTTATTTTTTAGTACAAAAGTCGTGAAAAATGCCCCCAAAATGCATTTTTTTCGTGTTTTATTATAAAAGAAAAGTTAGAAAAAAATTTGGCGACCAAACCCTACGATCTTTGAGTTAGTCGCCAGTTGGCTCCTTTACGAAAAAGTTAATTTCGGACCCTGTTTGGTGCGTGCACTCGATGCATGACTTGGCGTGCGTGCTGCATGAATAGAGATTAAGCACCACATTCTACGGCAAACGGCAAACGTCAGCATGCACTCAATTTTTTTTACTTTTCCTCCAATCGTTAAAAAATAGGTCCGCAATGCGTACTTGTTTTTTATGCGTTTAGTGCCAATGATACCCTGGGTGCCAGAGGCTTTTCTTGCGCGGTTTCCGGTTTCAAATCTCTCTTATGGCCCGCGCGAAAAGCCTCTGGAGCAGGGCGCTATTGCTTTGATAACGCCGAGCCAATGGCAAGCCTGCTTAAATGGATTTAGTCCAGAATTTGGACTAGATTGCTGATTGGCTCCTAACGACTCCCTAAGGTATTTTGAATCTAATAGTCTCTGTGATTGGTTGACAAGAATAGTACGCTGCGGGGGAAAAAGCCTGTGAATGACGAGGCGATGAAGAGATAGAACAGTGATCGATAGAACAGTGATCGATAGAACAGTGATTGTTGTTGTTGCATGTTGTTGAATAATCGCGGATTCTGGTGGAAGTTTGGAGAAAGCACTTGAAGAGGCCTTAGCGATAGTTTTAAAATTGTTCGACGGTGTCGACGAATTAAGCGCCGAGCAGACGGCATTATTAATTTTATTCGCCGCAAGGACGTTTTAGCGGCCGAAGGCTTGTTGATATCTGCACATGCTGCACCACGAGACTTTTTGATGCCCAAACCAGGAGAGCTTGAACATCGCTTAGTTCGCGCATGCTGTTCGTCTGCTTTCCAGTGGGATAAATTTTCATGATACCACTCTTTAAAGGAGGTTAACTCCTTGAGAGCTGCCTCATATTGTTCAATTAAAACACTTCTTACAGAGAATTCGCGGGCCGACTGAAAGATCATTGTCGATCGCCAAAAGCTCTGAAACTCTACCTGAAATGTTTAGTTTTCTGGCGTTTTCCGAACGTATCCACCATTAACCACCACACCAGCTTCACATAATCGGCACGATAGCGAAGACCGCCATTTGACACCTTGTAAAACTATCTGCTGTCATATCTCCACGTGCCATTACATGTGATCACAGTAAGACACTTACGCTGTGATTGGTTTAAATGTAATACGTTAAAAATGATCAAAGTACAACGGGAACGGTAAATCAATGCGCCCTGTGCCAGAGGTTTATTTCTCGCGGCTCTGCCGCTCGCCGGGGCGTCAGCCTTTGGCCGACTTCGGATCTTGACGCGACGTTGAAATAAACCTCTGGTACCCAGGGTATGCCAATGAAGACAAGTTATGCTATTTGCAGGGGTATGAATGAGGCACATTATGGTAATGGAATTACTTGCTATTTACAGTAAAAATCCGGTGGGAATGCAATTTTCCTTAAGGTATGGGTTTTCCAAATAGACCCTAATAATGGGGTTGGTTACGGGAAGCTGTTTACTATTTGAACAAAAAAAATGAAAACAAATAAATAAATAATCAATTCAGCCATATGGCCATTTTGGATAAATGGATGCTGTAAAATTATTAAATAATTATATTGGAGAATGAATGCTCACTAAGTTAAAATAATATTCAAGTGTATTGTATGCTGTGCAAACAATAGGTTAAGCTGCACTCTGGCCAAACTGACCCACGCTGTCATGGCTTATCCTGTTTTCTGTAGCATGAAGCCGACTAGGAGTATTGCTACTCCTCCTGGATGGGATATTAGTCCATAGCAGATCCCCTCCCCCCCCCCCCCCCCCTGCATTTTGTTGCTGGTAACCATTTGTACTCCTGGGAGGAGGGAGGCACTGTGTGGGTTCGAATGTCTTGCCCAAGAACACAACACAGAGGCGGATCCACAAATTTAGAAAGAGGGGGCCATATAAATTTCTGATATTATTGTAATCACACAATTATTAAGAGACCTAACCTGAAATAACTTGCCAAAACCTTACATCTGAATTCTTGCCTCTTAGTTAAACATTATGAAAGGAATCATAGTTGGCAAAAATTTTGCAGTACAGATGTAAGGTTTTGGCAAGTTTAATATTTCAGGTTAGGTCTCTTAATAATTGTGTGATTACACTTGTTTTCGCCGGGTTCTGAATTAGAACCCGGCGAAAACAAGTGATGTCAGGCGCGGATCCAGGAACTGAAAATAGAGACTGAGCGCCGAATCTATTAGTCCGGAGGTAAACGTTTTCAGATTTTCACCCTATAAAATTATATTTCCCTCGATTTTGAGTCATTTGGAAAATTTGACCGATTTCCGTGTAAGCCGGTCTGGAGGCAAAGTTTTCGGTGCATCCTTTAATATGTACAGATGAAATATTTCGCCGTTAACTAACGGAGAAGTTTTGCGTCTGTATTATTATATATACAGATTTACTTATTTGCTGATTTTAATTTCTCTCTGTAGAGTGAGGTCAATACAAAATTCGCATTTATCAAATCACCGGCGCCTGGATGTAAACATCGAAGTGCTGCTTCCGGAGTTTCTCACGTCAATTTCAAGTCAGGACTCAAAAGTTCAACAAGAGAGAAAAAATCCTCCGGGCCCCTGGGTAAACTACCAAGAAACTATGTACAGTGAAAGACATGCATTTTTTAAATAGAGATTTAACTATAAATTCAAGAAAAGCGCAAGAAATCAGAATGAAAACAAATAAACTTAAGCTTATAAAACAAGTTGTTTACACTAGCACTCCAACATGTCTCAAACTCTGCGACATAAACATTGGTTTTAACCGAACTCGTTATTTATCGATCAAAGGCAGGTTTGTTTTGCTTTCCTTGCAATAAAAAGTCCAGAAAGTCGTCCTGTTGTCGTTCTGACAGGCAATTTTGACAGGGTTTATTTTCATTTGGAGTGGGATGTATGTAACGAATATTTCACTGAGATTTATGACGATAAAATAGAACAAATTAAATTTACGCTAAAATATAAGTTCTTGTGCTTCGAGCCAAAAGCTTGTACGTTTTAAACTATAAAAGTCCAAAAGTACTCCTGCTACTATAAAAGAACTGAAAGATACACGACGATGTTTACCCTGCCAGCAGAGTAGCTTCGATCATCATAGTCGAAAAGTCGGGTAATAAACATAACAATATAAATCTAGTTACCTTGGTCGGCTTGGCGCCATTCAATGACGATTTCCCGAATCCAAGCCAAAGGTCACAGCAAAAATTGGTCAATGCAGGTATAGAGAAGGTGATAATATTCGCTATTGATCGCGGACTCTGGCATGCAGTTCCACACTGGCCACTTTTCAGCTGGCGTTCAGTTCATTCACAGAAAAACGTTTCCACGAATTATCTATTGTCGGATCTTCTCTTCTCTTCTGAAAACCTCAGAGTGGCAGGGTTGAAATTTTCCCTTCTTTGGAAGTCCACTGCATCATGGCCGTTATGACTGTTGGTTGTTCGGCCTAAGATTGATTACGATGACGATACGAAATAACACTCGTGATGATGTGTCACTTCGGGAAATCCCAGGGGAACACCGAAGTTTGACTAACGCCCGAAGTGTTAACATTTTACGGTTTCTATCATTGTTTTTTAATGCGCATGCGCATAAAAAACAATAAATCCATCAGAAATATCAGAAATAATTCACACGTTCACGATAAACGTGAAACTACTCACTTTCACGTACAAACGGCTAACCCCAGACGGAAAACGTGGGATTTTTGCCGTTTGCGGGAAAAACAAATGTGATGCTTAATCTCTCTATTAATAGCATGCGCTGTTACTCCATATTTTCAAATGAGACAAGTAGAGCTAGTACTGGTTATAAAATTTACCGCGATTTAGTCATCTTGTGATTACAACCGAAATGGGTGAAATTTTTTTCTGAAAGAAAAACCAGAGTAACAAACAAATGAGAACAATTCCGGATCCGGATCCGGATCCGGATGCGGATACGGATACGTTTCCGGTTCCAGCTCCGGATTCCTGCTTTTCCACACGCCCCACTTTTCTGACTTGGAGACCCGGTGGTGAAAGGGTTAACAGGCGTTGGTCTCTTAATCGGTGTTTTATTTACAGTATTATACTGATATTGGGACTTTGATAGCTGGCCGCTTAATCGGGGTTGGCCGCTTAAAGGTGGCAGCTTAAGGTATCAGTATACCCAAAAATCGACCATTTTGCCAAATTTTAGAATTTGATATTTTCAGATAGATCTCAATGAGATCTTTCATTTGCAAAAGTTTTCGTGAAAAAAGGTTGAATCTAGACAAAGTTATGAAGGAAAAACGATTCTATCAATAAATTATCTCTAATACACCGATTGCAAATATGGCGGCGTGTGCACGAAAGCGAGGCTTTTCGGTGACAACCGTTGCTAAGGGCCAATTTGCGACTCGTTCTCTCTTACGAATGCGAGATGTTTGTACTCTTTTGAAGCCGTTTTTTTCAGAGATATTAAAAGAGGAAACCTATATGTAAGCAAAATCTGGTTCAACAATCTTTTCTCAATTCGTGGGAGGCGTTATCAAGGTCAGTATGTTGATAGTTTTTGTTTGAGTTGCCATTGTTATTCAAATGTATCGTGCATGGACGCCAAAGCGATTTGGGCGATCGTGCATTAAGAATTCCGCAACTAGAATCGCTTACAGTCACTATAACAGCCGCTATATTTACTATACACGTATGAGTAAGCTTAGGCATAGGAAACAATGCTAGATTAGTCGATGATTTAAGGCATAGCCTCGTAAATGTTGACATACGAAAGGAAGTTGCGTAAATAAGATATTTTATCATATCTAAAGTAATTTGCTCAGATCACCTACCTGAACTATGGTATGCTGTTATTTCTTAGTTAATTTTATTATTTACTATTACAGCCTTACAGTGCATATTGTGAAATAGTCTTCCGTGGTATTTCGTGAAGTAAAGAACGGTCAAATATGCCCGATAATTGTTGCGTCCCGATGTGCTGCAAGACAGGATATCGTGTAGATGCGGATGGGAAAAAGGTCACCTTCCACAGTCTTCCAATAAAGGATCCATTAAAACTGAAGGTATATTTTACTATTTCGAAAAATAGCTGTGGTTTTGGTGAACATATTTCAAATATAAATTATCTTTAAACTCACTGACACATATCTCTAATTTCTAGACGTGGCTCATCAAAATTCGAAGAGATGCTTCGCTGGATTTCCAAATCAACGAGCGAACAAAAATCTGTTCTTTGCACTTTAAGCAATCGGATTTTCGTATGAGTTTAAGTGGTCGCCGATTGCTTAACGAGGATGCCGTTCCGTCGATGTTTGCTTGGTCAAGCGCATCTCCGAAGCGAAAATCGCCCCGAAAGAGGCTGATGATGTGCTCTCCAACAGCTGAGTCACTTAGCCAAAATATGGAACTCTCTACTGACATATTGCCAGGAGATACATGTATACAAATAGAAGAGTTACAAGCCCAGATTGCTACGCTTGAAGAGGAAACGAAAACTCTTCGACTTGAAAACAAAGATCTTTTAAAAACGGTTGACGAACTTGTTGGTAACCAGTTCGGAATAGTTAAATTTAAAGACTCAGACTCAGACATAAGCTTTTATACAGGATTCCCAAATTATCAGACTCTTCTGGCTTGCTATAATTTCTTAAACCCTGGAGAACATGGAGAGAATATTGTTTATGTTACGAGCAGCAATGATGATTTTTTGACTCCTTTAAACAATCAGAGGAACAAACCTGGGAGACGACGAAAGCTAAGCACTCTAGATGAATTTTTCATGGTCCTTGTAAGAATGAGACTTGGCTTGTTTGAGCTTGATTTGGCTCATAGATTTGGGGTGCATGTCTCAACTGTAAACAGAATCTGCATTTCGTGGATCAATTTTATGTATCTTAAATTTGGATACCTTAACATGTGGCCAAATAGAGAGGAAATAGACAAGGCCATGCCTCAATCATTCAAGGATAAATATCCCAAAACAAGGGTGATCATTGATGGCACAGAAATTAAATGCCAGACTCCTTCCTCTTTGGTGTTGCATAGTGAAACATACTCCAGTTATAAGAGTCACACAACATTCAAGGGACTGATTGGTATTGCTCCAAGTGGTCACATTACTTTTATTTCACAATTGTATGCTGGGAGTATTTCTGACAGGGAAATAACAATAAGGTCTGGACTCCTTAAACTGCCTTTTTCTGCTGGTGATAACATTATGGCTGACAAGGGATTCACTATTTCTGACCTCCTGGAGCCTATTGGTGTTGGACTCAATATACCCCCATTCGTTGGTTCCAGAAGTCAACACAACCCATCAGAAGTTATTGAAACACAAGAAATCGCCTCTGAGCGAATTCATGTTGAAAGAGCCATCAACAAAATTAAGAATTTTCAAATCTTCAATCGAGTCATCCCACTGTCCTTAACTGGGAGTCTTAATCAAATGTGGACAGTGTGTGCCATGCTTACAAATCTACAAAATCCCATTATATCTTAGCTATATGTCCTTGAATCCTAATACATCTATGATTGATGAGAATGTTTTTTGCAATATTGACATAAAGTAATTCAATAAACAATAATTAATGTTCTCTGGGAAAAGGTCCTTTTAAATATAAAATATTACATTAGACCTGGACTGCTTTGTTATGTTGCATACTCATGAAAGCATATGCAAACTTAATAATTAGCTAATATTTGCTGGACATGTCCAGGAACATATCTGCCAGTAACCGAGGAATTGTTGTTCAAATGTAGGCACTTTATTCAGTGCTGCTGTTTGTTGCCGCTGTCACGGTTACAGTTACTGCAGGTGATACAGCACATGCTCCTGCTGGCACAGCTTGGGCTTGTGGTAGATCAGTGTTCTTTAAATATTTAGCAAAATGCTTAAAGAAAAACTGTTCTAACTTCAACAACATTGCAGTAAAGAAATCGGAATCAAAATATATTCGCTCAATAACCATGCCCTTAAATGTGTAAGTCACAAAATCACACCATTTTGCCCCTGATATTCCCATCTGCCCTTGAACTTGATGATAATATTTGTGCCCTTTCTTGAGGACTGGAAAATCATTTTGAATTTCAAGATGGAACTGACTGTCACCATGGCATGCTGTTTCAGGGGTCACTGCCCTATGTTTGTATGGGCATTTTATCTCAATGATCCCAAATGGGATGTCCTCAGTCTCATCAATGACCTTGCCATCTGGAGAGCAGCCGAGGAATGGGAAGGCAGGGTTTACAACAAATCCCGAGGTAAAGGTCTTGATGGGATGCCCACTATGTTTGAGGTAATTACAGTACTGTTCCAGGGCTGTACTTTCATGTTCAATTCCATGTTTTAAGGGATCTGGCATATTATTTGAGATACCAGGCCTAGTTTGGTTCCCAACCAGCCCTCGGAGAAAAGCATTGCTTACTGATCGCCGGTGGACAACCTCTCCAAATCGAGATGCTGTCACTCGTTTTCTCCTTTCAGCCCACCATCTGTCACTATTTCGCTGTGTAAGTGTTTCTTTTTCAACTTCAGTTGCTTCCCTTTCACTTAGTTGTAAGGAATCAAGAAATGATTGGTGTTCTGGAGGGCATTGTGTAACAGAGTAAAGAGGGCACACTGTTGATAGCGGAAATGGTGGGTAAATGGTGATTGGCACTTCATTATTGTTGCGTCCCACGGATAAATCAATATTGCATACAACTTTAAAGTTCCCTTCAGTGGGTGCCAGTTGATAACTCAAATAACCACCCAAGGGGGCAGGGCCAACTTTGGTAGGTACCACTTCTGTACCTGCATTCATATATAGACTGAGCCCAAACTTTTTGTTAACCTGCTGCAAATGAGTTTTAAAGTTTTCTACTTCCAAATTGCTGGGTGGTGTCTTCATGGCTGGATACAATGAACAAGAAATTCCAGCAGAACTGCTGCCAGTATTTGCCACATCCAACTTTGGCTTCTTAAAAACCATCTCCATTAATGGTTCAGAATATATTTTTTTCCCTCTTGGCTTATGCCACTGCTGAGGAAGCGAGGTACATACTAGGTCATCAGGAATCACTTTTACTTTTGCCATGTAATAGTGGGAAACTAAGTACATTAACCCAATGGCATGATTGCAAAATCCCAGAGCCCCCGCGACACAGGTGCAAGATGATCCTAAAACAACATAAGGATCTTTTACAGAGATCGCTAGCCTGATTTTGTGCGGGGTTTCACTCTTTCTAAGACTTCGGTAGCAGAGGGCTCTCAAATAGAATCTATCACTCGCTACATGGTGCTTAGCAAAAACATTATGAATATATCCTTCGATGAAAAAGTTTACACCACGCTCAAAAGGCTTCATGACCATATAGTCAGGCGACTGTTTGATGTTTTTTAAACTGGAGGTTCTGACATACCTAACAATGGAATTGAACGTAAATGGGGGGAGGCCATCCAGGATTTTTGTCATGTCTCTTTCTGAGGGACAGAACTGAAACATTTCTTCATTTTCTCTAAGGAGGTCTGCATCGCTTTTTGTCGTGGACTGGGTGACTTGAGCTTCATCAGTTTGAGCTACCGTTGTATCAAGTGACTTCCTTTGAAGTACCTCCTTTGCTCTAGATAACAAAATGGGGAATAAAATATTGGTACTTCTCAAACTGTTATCGGGTGTACAAGAAATCAAAGACAGCCAAAGTTTAAGGTTTTTTCAACATGTTTGGAGTATTTCATATTGCTAATAGCTTACTTTTCGACGAATTGTGCCTTGACTGTTAACCCTTTCAAGCTCACACTGTTGTCGCGAAGAAACTGCTTTAGCTCAACGACATGCATCTTCTCTACAGGTCTATCCATGCTTAGTTTCACTGTGAATTGTAGACAGAGACACTCTTGACTTCAGTTACTATTATTCTATCGATCTCTTTAATGATATTAGATCAGGTATGTAGGTTAACGGAATATGATGAAATATGTTGTTGATGCAACTTCCTTTCGTATGTCAACAATTACGAGGCTATGCCTTAAATCATCGACTAATCTAGAATTGTTTCCTATGCCTAAGCTTACTCATACGTGTATAGTAAATATAGCGGCTGTTAAAGTGACTGTAAGCGATTCTAGTTGCGGAATTCTTAATGCACGATCGCCCAAATCGCTTTGGCGTCCATGCACGATACATTTGAATAACAATGGCAACTCAAACAAAAACTATCAACATACTGACCTTGATAACGCCTCCCACGAATTGAGAAAAGATTGTTGAACCAGATTTTGCTTACATATAGGTTTCCTCTTTTAATATCTCTGAAAAAAACGGCTTTAAAAGAGTACAAACATCTCGCATTCGTAAGAGAGAACGAGTCGCAAATTGGCCCTTAGCAACGGTTGTCACCGAAAAGCCTCGCTTTCGTGCACATGCCGCCATATTTGCAATCGGTGTATTGGAAGCTGTCAACATGGTGTCAACATGTCATCGTAAATTAATATTCCATTAAAGTCACGTGACATGAGCGGTGGCATGTTGCTTTTGCCGTGCGATTATCACACGTACACAATTCGTCTCAAGAGCTGTTTTCATGCAGTTTTTCGTTTACAAATAAAGAAGGGGTGCGTGGAAAAAGCCCTAAGTGACTTTGGGAAAATTTGAGACAAGCAGAATTGAAATACCTCCCAGCAATTTTCACACTCTGATCTGGTTTTAATCATTGTCTAAGAAAAACTGGTGATAATTACTAGTTTTTCTTAGACCATGATTAAAACCAGATCAGAGTGTGAAAATTGCTGGGAGGTATTTCAATTCTGCTTGTCTCAAATTTTCCCAAAGTCACTTAGGGCTTTTTTCCACGCACCCCTTCATTATTGTATATTTCTGATTTTCCATGTCTTCAAAGAAGAAACACAAAAGATCGTGTCCGTTTGCAAGCGCGAAGAAGGCCCCAAAGCAGATGAAAGGGAAATGTTTCGATAAGGAATCCACCGAAGCGCTTGTCACTAGTGACAAGGGCTTGTATTTTGATCAGGATAAATTGCTTGAGCTGGAAAGAGAGACTGAAGAAGAAAACGACGTGGCTTCCATAATTGCCAGCCGTTTGAAACTTCCAGTAAATCCCAAAGAAGATCTTGAAGAGTCAGAATCTCAAGAGTTTATAGAATCTCAAGAGTCATGGCAAAAGTTGAATGGCCGAACAATTGTTTCCGGGAATAGCCTGCAGGAATATCTTGAGAAGTCGGTTTCCTGTCGGTTTTGTCACGTGGATGCGACTTTATTGGAAAATGTTTCTGCGAAATCTGGACTTGGATCATCTTGGATCGTGAATTGTGACAATGATCAGTGCCCTTCACGGAATACAAACTCTGCATTCAACACAATGCCAAGAGGAAAGGGTTTTGAACTGAATCAAGCTTCTGTTCTTGTTTTCAGAGCAATCGGATGAGGGCATGCAGGTACATCTAAAATGCTAAGTTTTCTTGGGCTAAAGCCCATAACGAAAAACTATTGGACAGAACACTCAAAGAAAATTGAATCAGAAGGGAAAAATTTGCTCGAGAATGAGTTGAATTGGGCGGCTTTTGACGTGAAAGAATGCAAATTTGCACTAGGGGAGTTGCAGTGTACTCGAGAGCAGTTGAGTGAAGTTGTTATAAATGCTGGTGTCACACTTCATGCATCATGGTACTCCAGAGGATGGTCAGCTACAGATGCTGTTATTGTCGCCATTTCTGTCAACACTGGGAGAGTTGTTGATGTTGTGCACATGAGCAGTTCATGTGCAGAGTGCAAAAAAATGTTGAAAAAGCAACTGGATGGCAAAGTGTCCAGACTGGAGTATCTTTCCTAGTTTACGAAGCATGAACCTAACTGCTATCTAAATCACGAGGGGGTAAGTTTTTAACACAGAAATCCTCATATTTTAGCATCTAGTAATATAATAATAATTTATTGCGTCGCAAGTTTCCTCCAATCTTCACTTGTTTAGAAATTTATTTTATTTGTCTTTCTTGACCACCTACAAGTAGGTTAGAAAGAGAATTATATCCAAAATAATATAATATATAATTTATAGTATGAGAATATCCAAATATAATTTATAATTTGAGTAGTAATAATATACCTTTCATTTGCATTTAACTCGGGGGGAGGAGGGAAGCCTGGAACTAGTTTGCCTGAGTCTGCGCTGTTAGAACTCTGAACTCGTGCTCGGTCTGTACTGAATTTATGTTTAGCTTTTATATGCTGATGCTAGTTTTTCTTAAAATATGTCGCTAAGGAGGAGTTCCAGGGTGAAGAAACCTCCCTCCACATTGCAGGACTTCCATTTGGATTTAGACCCAATAGCAGAGAAAGTTAGCGCAACCATGGCAAGCCCAACAATCCCGGTGGATCAGATTTGTATGACACGAGCGATCAGTGATGAATTGGGCCAAGTGGAGTCCCTTCTGGAAACCTTGACACCCGAAGCAGGAAAACAATCTGCTACCAGTCTCAGCAAACTTAAAACAAAGAACTTGGAGTTAGAACTTGAACTAACACGAGCCAGAATCGAGCTCGCTCGACTTCAGTCCAACATGACACACGTGGCCCAATCCAAGATGGCGGCTACGAATCCCGCAAACGTCAACACGCAGAAGCAAGGCCAAAATGCAGCCCAAAGACTGACCATCCCTTCTCTAGCAACATTGCAGACCGACACAGCGGTCCAGGAG
Source organism: Desmophyllum pertusum (assembly GCA_029204205.1). Lineage (NCBI taxonomy): Eukaryota > Metazoa > Cnidaria > Anthozoa > Scleractinia > Caryophylliidae > Desmophyllum > Desmophyllum pertusum. Next base: position 2,099,892 of record MU827308.1, on the reverse strand, counting down.
GAACTCAAAGCCTTAGAAGATTCGCTGGGGGACCCAATTCTTCTGGGAATATCTGACGAATTGGCGGATCCAGCGCAGAGACTACTGGAACCCAGCACCACCCCCAGAGGTAAGCAACCTCTCCTAATTCCAGATTTAGGACTAGCTGTACCCAAAAGGGACTCATCAGAACTTCGAATGATAATGGACTGCAGTCGTCCCTTTGCAGCGAGTGCTAATTCTTACATGGACCTTGACCATTACAAATATGTGACAGTTGATGAGGCAGCATGTAAAGCCAAACCAGGCTTCTGGCTCGCTAAGGTGGATTTGAAACATGCGTATAGGAGTATCGGAACACATCCTAATAGCTGGAAAGTTACCGGTATGTCCTGGCATTTTAAAGGTTCTGCCAACACCACTTTCTTGTATGATAAACGTCTCCCCTTTGGCGCTCGAACATCTCCAATGCTCTTCCACCGCCTTACTCAGTCAGTTTGCAGGATGATGGCCCTACGTGGCTTCACCGTGCTAGCTTACCTGGATGATTTCCTCATCATAGAACCCAGTCAGCAGCAGTGTCAAATAGCCTTGGACACTCTCATCAATTTGCTTTAATCACTTGGTTTCACAATAAACTGGTCAAAGGTTGTTCAACCGAGTCAATCCCTGTGCTTTCTTGGAGTCGAAATTGATACAGTGAATCGTGAACTACGCCTTCCCAGCGACCGTGTCTCTGAGCTATTGGAACTCTTGAACTTGACTATGTCTAAGCGCAAGTGCTCGAAACATCACCTTCAGCGCATCGTGGGCAAACTTAGCTGGGCTGCCCGCGTCGTCAGAGGGGGTCGGACCTTTCTTCGACGCCTGATTACTGTCATGAATTCTGTGAAACATCGCCACCACGATGTCTACCTTAATAACCAAGCAAGAGCGGACCTTCAGTGGTGGGCATCGCTACTTCCTGTTTTCAACTGCAAATCCCTCTTCCTGGAAGAGTTTCCTATGACATCACCACCAGCATATACTGATGCTTCAACTGCAGGTGGTGGTTGCTATTGGCAAAATGACTGGCTATATGTAAACTGGACACTAGATTTCCCAGATATCTACTCCCTGCATATCAACTACAAAGAGACTTTCATGATCCCCAGGCAGTCAAACATTGGGCCCCATCTTGGTCAGGGCAAAGGGTTTTCATCAAGACAGATAGTGAAGTGGCGGCAACAATCGTAAACAAAGGAACCACCCCCTGCCCTATCATAATGGATCGGCTACGGGAGCTTTTCTGGTTGTTAGAATTCCATGCTATCCATCTGACTGTTGATCACATCCCAGGATCATCCAATGTTATCGCAGACAGTATTTCTAGACTTGATGAGAAGTGCCACCAAGACACGCTTCGAGCATGGCTCTCTCAGTCCTCTTCCTCTACTAAAGGCCTTTTATCTCACATGTCACCTTTGTCTCTTGCTATCTTCAGACCCAGACGACCTGTTGAGATTGGACATGGAAGTTCGTAAATTTCGGAAACAAGCCTACGCAACTTCCACCAAGGCCACCTACAAAAGTCTGCTACGAGCCTACCTCACCTTTTGTGTTTATTATGGGTACCAGCCACTACCAGCCTCTACTATTACACTTAGCCGCTATGCAGCTTTCTTGGCCAGATCTTTGTCCGCATCCTCTATTCCAGCATACCTAAACATTGTTTGCATTCTCCATTTGGAACATGGCCTTGGAGACCCTACCAAGAATAATTTCTACTTAGCGACAACCTTGCGTGGTATTCGTCGCTGCAAAGGACTTACAGTGTCTCAGAAAAAACCCATGACCCCTGAAATGCTTCTGTCTATGAAGAAACACTTGAACTTGGCAGACCCAGTCCATGCCAACTTCTGGGCTATCTGCTTGGTTGGTTTCTTTGGCCTTCTCCGTAAAGCAAACATGCTTCTAACGGGTGTTGCCAAGTTCAATCCCTTAAAGAACCTTTGGAGAAGTGACATTGTGTTCTTCCCAGCTGGCTGGGTCATCATTGTCAACCGCTGGTCCAAAACCATTCAGTTCAGCCAACGAGTCCTCACCATTCCACTGCCACACATCCCAGGTCACCCCCTGTGCCCCTACACAGCGCTACAGCATGCTTTCAAGCTTGTTCCAGCCCCCTTGTCTGGTCCAGCCTTTGTATTACCAGCACCCTCCAGCAAGGGCCTTATACCTTTCACACATGGAAAGTTTGACAGTCTTCTTAAATTGGTGGCATCTAGAGCTGGTCTGGATCCATCCCGCATCAGTGGTAACAGCCTTAGAGCTGGGGGGCAACCCTAGCCTTTCAGGCTAACATTCCAGAGGAATTAATTAAAAGATTAGGAGACTGGCAATCTGATGCCTTCAGATCCTACATTCATATACCAATCAAGTATCGTATGCATGCTATTCGCCGCGTAGCTTTGTTTGTTTGATCGTTTAGTTTATTCATTTCTTGGTTTCGTTTTTATAGTTGGCATGGGGTAGGTCGTTTTTCTCCCTTGGGCAGTTTATTTTCAATAAATGGAAGGGCCTGTTTTCCTGGCCCTTTCCTCTACCCCATACTTGTTGTCACTTAGTCTCACACTAGAGTTAAACAAGGATACATGTATAAGGAAATGATACAACATCATCAATTTCAGATTTACTAGTGGTTGCCTGGATTGATGCTTGTATTAGAACACTATATGTTTGAGAATCAATAAGTCTTGACCAAGAAAGGAAATTTTCTCTTCCGCTGAAACAAAAACTGCTCTAAAATGGATTTACGTACATGTGTTTGACAAAATAATGACATTTTATAGTCTATGGAGGCTGCTGGAGCGAAGTTACTGTATGAGCGTTCTGTGAAAAGTAGAGGACTGTGATATATCCCATTCATTGGTGATGGTGACAGTAAGGCTTACAGTGCTGTGTGTAAGGCTAATCCGTAATCCATTTATTCCAAAGGAAGAGTGTATCTCCCATGTCACCAAGCGAATGGGTACAGGATTGAGAACATTGCTGAACGATTTCGAGGGTAAGAATCTGCTCTATTCTAGTAATACTTTACTTACAAGTACCATGCTAAAGATACTCAGTGTCCAGAAGTGATTAATAATTAATTATTGTATCATATGGTACAAAAGAGAGTCCCCCAGGCATTATTCTGATATATGTGGTACAGTTGAACCGCCAACGGACACCTCCCATAGGTGGACACCTCTCGTAAGCAGACACTTAGTCATGTTCCCAGCTACATACAGACACCCACAAGCGGACACTTTTTCTGGTCCAGGGGTGCCCGCTTACAGGAGGTTCAGCTGTATTCATTGTCTAAAAAGTTTATCAGATGCTTACCAGGTAATAATACCAGGTAATTATTTGGCTCTAAAGATACAAGTCATGTACTGTATGGTGTACAAGCCATGGAACTTAGTTCAAAAGTACTAACTAAGGAATTGTCAAATTACATGTACTTCCAACTGATCACCTTGGGATTATTTCAATTTGTTCATAATAATGCTTACAAGTTATATTCTATTCTTAGCTGTGGATAATAATACAGTATGTCATTCATTCAGAAATGTGAAAAAGTCCCTGCTCTGTTGTAGTAGCAGAAGGGAAAAAATAAAATTTGTCAAATAATTTTTTGTCATACATTTATTTACATATACATTGTGTCATTCCAGAAAATATCCATACCCCCCACGGAGGGTCACGGAAATTCCGAGGGGTAGGGGGTCTAAAAGTGATAAATTTCCGAAGGGGAGGGGGTACAAAAATAGTTTTCTTTCCAGAGGGTTTCCTTTCTGAACAAGCACATCAAAATTCGTAAGAAATACGGAGAATGAAACCAAGCCAAATCAAACGTTCTGACCATTGAAATAACCCCAAACATCTTGCTTTTTCATGCATCTTTTATTTTCTTAGTTTACTGCCTCTCAAAAAATGTCTCTTGAAGTTGCAAGCACGAATCTCCGAACCGAACCGTATCAAAATGGCCGACCAAAACTCCTTCTCAGTCCCAACAACAACAACAACAACAATTTTTATTTGTACTCTCTCAAAAAAATTAGTCCCCTGACCGTTGTTTCTTGGAAAAGCCAGGTTGCTCAGCTTTGTTACGAACGTGAACGATTCCTTCGTCGTGCAAGTGCTAGCAATGGCAAAATCTCTTGAAAACAAAAACATAATCAGACTTCAAGACAAGTTAAATTTTTTGGAAAGAAAGATATTCTTTCTTTTTTGGATTAAATTTGCGATTCACGTTCATTGTTATCGTTTGTTCTTTCTGTAAGCTGTGTTAGCCGTGTGCGTTGATGAAAGTGATCGAATTTTGTCGCTATTTTTCAAGTATAAAAAGGGTTTTAATTTCCAGGGGTAGGGGATTTTCAGATTAAAATTCATGGAAATTCCGGAGGGTAGGGGGGTTCATCAAACACCCGCTGGAATGGAAATTCCGAAGGGGTGGGGGCTCCAAACAAAATAACCCCCCGTGGTGGGGGTATGGATATTTTCTGGAACAACACATTGTACATATACACCTAATTGCAATAACGTTGTCATAGAAAAAAGAAAAAAGAAAAAAGAAAATAGGAATTAATTAGGCATACAAACTACATTCTAGGATTTTATGTTGAACAAACGGCCTCAAAATGCCTCAAAATACAGGTAAATCTTCAATTTATCTTAATTACACGATTAATATACAGCTATAAATGTGTGAGTTCTCTGAGAATGCTGCAAGCTACGATGATTAAGCTAATTAATTCCTATTTGGCTTTTTCATTTTTTCTTTTTTATATGACAACGTTATTGCAATTAGGTGTACATTCAAAGTCAATTGTAAAAAATAGGCCCGCGACGCGTGCTCATGGCTACTGCAACTTTTACTCAGAGAATGCGCATACGTGTAGCCCATGAACCGAGTAAACGGAATGGGTTACGGACTCTCGTGATTTCAATCAGTAAGGTGGATTCTCGGAAATGCCGTGAAAAATTAACAAGTCGATACTAAAACATAAGATGCAGTCTCGCAATGGAATGATTACGATGGAAAATAGGAATACGGATGAACGGAAGATGGACTTGTTTACAACTGTATTTGGGCTAGACGCTTTGCTATTTTAAAAGGATTAGTCTTCAAGGAAATCAATACTGAAAACTTTGGAAATTGAGGTTAGTTTACTTCATATTTAGTTATTAGTTTCTTGTGATGAGAGAAATGACAGCCCAATCCACTGTATATACATATGTGTGACGGTTATTTTAATGTAAACATTTTTATTTGGCAAATATTTGCCAAGATTCGTAGTTTCTGAAGTTACATATTTAATATTTAATTAATAATTATACGTGTGTGAAATAAATCTTGTGTGAAAGTTAATTATTTTTCTCAGGCGTTAAACATTGCGAATGCATACACAAATTCGTTAATAGGAACCGAAAGATTGAAAGAGCCACATTTCTTTTTCATGAAAAGCAATTTGATTTAAATTAAAACTTAAACCTGGTAATGCCTTCAGCTTAGTTCCTAGACATTCCCTTTCTCTCTCTGGAGAGGGGTACGTACGTTCACCTGGGAGCCTGGGAACGGGTTTGTGTGCCGGCTCTTCCTATCTCAGGAAGTCATTTCGTGCCAACTCGAGTTTGCGGGAGGGGAACACCTGGGTTTGGTTACTAGCCTTTAGTCTTTTAATTGCAAGTATTTCCTGGCTGTTTATTTACATAACAAGTTGTCACGCGAAAAATATAAGATGTGAATAGTGAAGTGACGACATTATTGTCTGATTTCCGTGAATTATAAACAAACTACAGGTTGTTGCTATAATAGTTTTAGATACATGTAAATGTAATAATGCATGAACAATTACATAAAACAAGCACAAACTTTGAATTTGAATTCGTCACGCAAACCCGCTACATGTTTGCCACGTGCATGGCTCAACTCTCACAAGACCTCTCAATTGATAATATAGGTCAAGACTTCGTTCTCTGAGTTGTCGCCGTTGAGGATAGTGCAGCAACTTTGTTGGTTTTGTTATTTTTTTCTTTGGCGTATTGCATTTGATAACCCTACCCCTAAGGCAACATATCTTGCTTTGGCTAACCACACTAAAATAATCGGGCCCGTAGGGCGAGGGGTGCGACAGGTGCGTCCGTGGACCGATGGCTGAAAAGAAAGTGAATTAAAAGCTATAATTCGCTAACTGGAAATGAAGCCTGAATCAACGAAGATAACATCGAAGGTCCGCCATTTGTAGATTTGCTGGGTGACACATTTAATTTTGGACCAGATCTTGAGATTCTAAAGCTGAATTTAACGTTAACGATAAATTCGACCTAAAACCCTCATCCGAAATTTTAATCTCCAGGCTCTATCAAAATGAGAGAAGACTGGGTACCCCAATAATGAACTGCAAAAGGGCTCAGCATGTGTGTCAAATGTGTGGTTGGATAAAATGGACCGAACAGAGCCAGAAGTCACTATGAATAGGCTCCGCGATGGGGTGAAAGGAAAAGCGAGCCGCGCGAAGACTGGGAGAGAGAGAAAGGGGCCCTCTCACAGAAGAGCGAAATAGAAAGGCCGCAGCAAAATCCTGTCAATCGATAGATACCTTTGTCCGTAAATTGTAAATTACATGTCACATAAAGTTTCTTGTTTGTCAAAAATCCATTGTGAATTTAAAAAGTGCAAGAAATGTTTATGTTTATACCACAATCTGACCCATACACTTTATAGATCCACCCCATATGCACTCACTAATTATCGTAAAAGAAACACATATATACAATTTGTTGTCACTCAAGTATCCTTACAACAATATAAACCAGCAAATACACGCTCAATTCAGTACACGAACCTCGACAATCGAGTGCACATCTCGAATGCTGGTAAAGTTTTGTACGAATGTTTACCGAAAAAACACTTAAAAAAGCACTAATTTCGTAAAACTTTCTTTAAAATAGTTGTTCAAACCCTTTAATGAAAATATTTTCTATATATTTTGTATTAAAATGTCGGAAATTCGTCATAAATAGCAAGGAAACACGACCAACAACGTACCTGAAAGATTGTCCGCCATCTTAGATTACCCATGATGCATTGCAAACATTGATGAAAGGGAATTTGTTCTAAAACAAGGTTTTAAAAGCGTTTTTTCGTTTTAGTCAGTAAAATCGAATGAAATAAAATATATTTTATCTTTGCATGCCTTCAAGAAGGCGTAGAAAGATTATCGTTCCTTTTTTAGGCTGGCTTTTCTTTTGAGCCTCGTTTTTACGCTAAAGCACATTTTTTTGCTTTTTGAAGTTAAAAAATATACCATAAAGCTACCCATTCAAAATTGCTATCATCAAAATTATTAAACAACTTGAGCCACTCTTCAAATTGACACTGGTCACCGTTTGTCCCCCGTAGTGGTAAGAAATTCTGGCCTGGTCCATGGACTAATTATTCAGGTCACGAACTACAGACTTACTGTGACGGTTGAGATTTGGTTCACAAGTTTAGATTTAAGAGTCAACTTGATCTGTATTATTCAATAGAGTCAGAGGTCTATAACTAGAGGTTTCCATCTCTGATATTGGGTCTTGGCCCATCAGATTCGCAGTTAGGCTATTTTTAGACATTTTTCGCTGCGAAACCAGCAGCCAATCACGTTGAACCATTTTTAATGATATGCGAGCGCTACTCAAAGGCAGAAACTTTGCCGGCCAAGGAAAAGCGAAAAGCGTCACAGCAGAATGTAATAATTGTTTAAATACTTCACTAAATTTAGGTCAAACTTCGGTATACTTTTTGTAAAACTATAAGTCGACTGAGTGATTTTTCAGTTCAATCTAAATGAGGCATGATTTCAAATCATGAATTCGGCGGCAAAACTTCTGGCGCGGTGTCCAGTTGGCAAGTTGAATGAAAAGAAAGCAAGACAAAGTTTTCTCCGCGGATTAATGTTCACTCGATTTCTCCAAAGTTACGTATATTCTGGAAAATTGTGCAGATGGTTTAGCTTAACATGGGAAGATTCGAAATAATTGTGGAGCTGAACATTATATTCATTTTACAAGTTGAACGGACAGCTATACGCAGCCGAAGGTTTCACTTGTTTACATGAATACGGCAGGCAAAACTTGCGCGACTACAGAATTAACGAACGTCTGAGCTTAAAATCAAGTTCATTGAAGTAAAAGAACAAAGGAACCCCCCGGGGGTACTCAAAAAAGTTTTATACGGGGAGGCTCCGCCCAGAGGTCCAACCCCTTACCCTTTCATATACCATTTTTCACAGAAAAGGTACCCCTTTCATATACCTTCCATAGAAAATGGTACCCCTTTCATATACCTTCCATAGAAATTATGAAAATGGTACCCCTTTCACATACCCACAGTAGAAGCACTGCATCCCTTTTCTATACCCTTGTAATGAACTTAATGAACAATATATATCACCAGAAATCATCAAGCATTACCAGTAGAGATGTTAACCAAACAATAATATAATTTACTCGTGAAATCCCTACCCTTTCATATACTTCAACTCGTGAAATCCCTACCCTTTCATATACTTCAACTCGTGAAATCCCTACCCTTTCACATACCTCGAGCCTAAAAAAGGACCCCTTTCGGGCGGAGCCTCCCCGTATAGTCCATGATAGGGAGTACCCCCCCCCCCCCGGGAGGAAACCCTCAATATCTACATGGATGGAAAGAAAGAGAGTGGTCTTCGAAGAGAATTTCACTGTGAAGTGATCTTTGAATGATTGACTGTCACGAACGCTTGACGAACTGCCGTATATCTGATCCATGGATATTTATTGTGCTGATTTTAAAATCTTAATTCAGCTGGAATTGACAAGCCTCTTCGAAATACAAGGTAACAATACTGAATAGACTAAGCTTAAACTTGTGTTGTAAACAGGTTTTCATTTTTTGGACGAATTAAGCTTAAATAATTGTCTGATCTTCCCGTAAATTAATTTCAGGCTGCCTTTAGTGCTCTTTCAGTCGCATTAGTTGTACATTTTACAGGCATTTCCCATTAAATATTTCGTTTCAAACTTCGTGCATTATTTAGTGGAATTAACTTTTGTTTGATTTAGAAGGGCCAAGGTTTTTTACTTAATAATTTTAGCCAGCGCTTCAATCGACGAACAAACCGTCTTGAACAAAAATTGTCGAGCTGGCGCGTTCACTGACCATTTTTGTCAGGCATGGTGCGTGATTGGCTGCTGGTTTCGCGCGAAAAATGTCCAAAAATAGCCTAACTGCGAATCTGATGGGCCGCGCGCAATGCTAGATGGAAACCTCTAGTTATAGACCTCTGATAGAGTTTAAAATATATGTCAATTGAGTCATGTGTGCTGTTATTTTGTCATTCCGGGCTGTTTAAGACTTTTTTTTGGCGAGATTAACAATTCGGCCCCCTACAAACTCGAAAGGGACAGTTTTGTTTGTCCCGACAAAAAGCTCATATATTTTATCTTACATTAGCCCTTAATACGGATAAAGTGAGCAAGGCTGATACTACGTAGAACACTTAAAGCGACAACGACATGATAGAGTCCAAACTGAAAGCCAAAAATGCAACCGTGGACAGCTGTTTCGACCTGGTTGGGTCTCGTCAGCACGGTGTAGCCGCATAAAATAGAACAACCAGCTATGAGGCCAATTGACTATTGAATGCTCGTGGTAATGACCTCAGATGAGCTCAAATTCAAATGTTTAACGCCAGCGCGCGACCATGAGTAACCGGCAAAGAATTTGAAATATCATGTCGTTGTCGCGATAAGGAAAGTGATGATAGACATAAACTATCCCACAGCGAATACATGGGCAAAACCATGTGAAAAATATAAACAGCATATCGGATCTAAGAAGATCTACGGTCCGAAAAAAACTGAAAGTGAATAAGTAGCAAAGGACCGCAAACGAAAATGCTGCTGGTATACGTAGGATCTGTAAAAGATCAAATAAGCCAAAAATAGAAATACAAATAAAGTGAGCAAGGCTGATACTACGTAGAACACTTAAAGCGACATGTGCAACGACATGATAGAGTCCAAACTGAAAGTCAAAAATGCAACCGTGGACAGCTGTTTCGACCTGGTTGGGTCTCGTCAGCACGGTGTAGCTTAGATCCGATATGCTGTTTTATATTTTTCACATGGTTTTGCCCATGTATTCGCTGTGGGATAGTTTATGTCTATCATCACTTTCCTTATCGCGACAACGACATGATATTTCAAATTCTTTGCCGGTTACTCATGGTCGCGCGCTGGCGTTGGCCAATTGGCAAACATTTGAATTTGAGGTCATCTGAGGTCATTACCACGAGCATTCAATAGTCAATTGGCCTCATAGCTGGTTGTTCTATTTTATGCGGCTACACCGTGCTGACGAGACCCAACCAGGTCGAAACAGCTGTCCACGGTTGCATTTTTGGTATCAGGTATCAGCCTTGCTCACTTATTTGTATTTGTATTTTTGGCTTATTTGATCTTTTACAGATCCTACGTATACCAGCAGCATTTTCGTTTGCGGTCCTTTGCTACTTATTCACTTAATACGGACAACGGACACTTTTCCGCTCTCATACAAAGTTAACCTCGCTTATCTGTGCACTGTATATTTTCATTTGTCATGACAAGTTTGACAACTGTCTTCCGGTGTTTGACCCTTGTAGACCTAAACGTTCTCTGCTCACTGTGCTCACACAAAAGTAGCCTGCGTGACAGGCGTAGCACAAAAGTTTCACTTCCTTGGCCTTTTATTGCAGTCATTAGACGTTGCTTAATACGGAGGCGTTTCAATCACAGTCAAAACGAAGGGATTTGACTTCACGAAAGTAAGAAACCTGAGAAACCGAAAAAAAACCCTGCCAAACTGTCAAAGTTATTTTTATTCTCTGTAATTGTGTAATAACCCGACCAATTACACGCCGCAAAATTATTGACATATTACAGTAAATAGACGACGAATTATTACACAAGAATCCATCAAAGGAACAGTTCTCATCTTGCTTCCTGCTATAATGTCACGCAAAAAGATGCATTGTGGTAAAAGAAAATCTCGATTTTCCCCCACTATACACTTATACAAATTAGAACTTGCAAATGGCAGCAAATAAGTCACAGAAGCTCACAGAACAGCCATTTGGACTGGTACAACTTAAATTTTATCTTCTTATCAATAAAGACGCACTTACATGCTTTACAAAGAAACCGCAATTCTGTTATCTTATGTCAACACATAGTCTACGTCTAACGTCAGTTGTTTTCAACCCAAGATCAACATGTATCTGTATTTTTCCGTCTTATCTTTCCTCGACACATGCACACAGCAAAACGCTCGACAAGTGATTCCACCATGTAGTGATTCTGTTTGAATCACTCATAAGTGCAGTTGCATCAACAGTCTTTCAACTGAACTGAAGCTGTGAACGATCAACCTCAATTCAAAGCGGGCTGGAAAAGGTAATTACATTTCACAGAAATGCTAACTAAAACTACTACGTAGATCGAACTTTATGTGTAGACTTGGTACACCACTACAACAGGGCGTCTGAGGATATTTTTTCCTTGACGAAGATAAAGGACAGCAAAAAAAAAGCGATTTTGTTTTACTCCGGTTTTGCCGTCGTGACTCACCGCTCAGTTTGAGCAGAGGAAAAAAATCTTTTCACCCAGGGTACTATAACAACTGTAAATGCTTCAAGTCAATCGTCTCCAAGTCCTCCAAACAGACATTTCAGCCTGCGTAGCTGGCAGTTTTCGGCGGCCACCGCGCGTTGTTTGCCCTCGTTTTTCGTTCATGGCTTCAGGCACGCGCGTATTTTGCCATCGCGCGCAAACAAAATCGCCAGGTACGCAGCCATGCTGGTCGCTTCTTCTCGCGGCTTCGCTCCGGGGGGGGGGGCACTCCTTATATACGCTATATAGGAACGTGCCGGTCTGGAACAGGGTATAACAAACAACAATTTTTGGTCTGGAACAGGGTATCAGTTTCCTAGAAGTTGGCACAAGTATCGTTAATTGTTACTCGAATCGAAACGCGTAGGAAAGAAGCTTTACAACTGCTGCCTACTAGTTTAGCCTTTTGGGTTAGAAAAAATCGTCTGGAACTGGGTATCTTTTTTAACATTTAGTGTGGAACAGGGTCGCAAAAATTAGCGTTTTTGTAGTCTGGTGCAGGGTAAGGGGTTTTATAGCCCAGCGCACACCCCTACCCAAATGTTTTGGGAGTACCGCCCCCCCCCCCCCCCCCTCCCCACACACGGGCTTCGCTCCTCGCGCGTGAGGTGACTTTGCTCATATCATCGCTAACTGGAGAGGGTAATTTACAGTACACTACACGATTCACGTTTAACGTAACAAATTTCTCAGGTCACTGTTAGCAACACTCTGCTCTCGTAAACTAGCTCGCCGAATTCTCAGTTGCGGACAACAAACTCTGTTCAGTTTATCTACCTCCATGTCATTTTGATCAGTACATCTAACAAGACTTGAAACCCAAGCTAATTGGAATACAATCACCCACTGTTTTCTTAAAACAACGGAAACTGTGCTCAAATGAGATGATCTTATCTTTCGTCTACATACCAAGATTTAATTGGTCTCGATATTTCTCACAAACCATAATTTTAGAAGATATTTTCATATTAAAATCATTCCTCGTTTTGAAAATATCATTTTGTCACGATGTCCAACGCCAGACTCCCGAAAGCGCGGTGAATTAATTTTTTTCTGCAATCCAATACGCGGCTTTGATCTTTGTCACAACAGCATTCGCAGCATTCATGCTGACATAACAAAATTCTCAAATCACTCATCACTCATACTCTTCTGATTGTCGTCATACAGTTTAATTAACATGTAATATCTTTGTTTACACAGCAGCATTCGCGCTGACATAACAGGATCTAAAAATAAATTGCACATCAGCCTTTCAACAACTGAAGCTCTGAAAGATTTTCAAAGAGTTGTAAATTCACGCTAGCATAACAAAATTATTTGGTCCCTCAGCAATACTTTCTTCTCTGACTTCACCCCTCGCGCGTGTGACTAAATGAGTCTATCGTATCGCAACCCAAGTCTTAACGAATATCAGGTTTTACCTGTAGAAATTTCATTTATCTCTTCAGTTATCAATTGCTCGTTTTATACTGTTTCATCACCCTTTAAACAACTGAAGCTGTGGCCGGAATGATTTTCAAAAACTCTGCGGCTTCACCCCTCGCGCGTGAGGCTTAAACGTAAGTCTCCTGGAAGCCTAGCCAAGCAAATACAGCTCCCACATAAACATTACTAACTAGAAAAAAAATTATCCGTCCTTCTTAGTAAATATCTTAATTTAACCTATTCCCTTTTTAGCAACTTATAATATTTATTATCTTTATTTCAGGAAACTTCAATAACGATAGTACAACTCAAACAAATGAATTGTGCGAAGGACTCTAAAAGACCAGCGGTTTCTCAAAAAAAGCTTCAACAATGTGGCTTAACCAAATGCGACCCTGTTCGTGCAGTTGTCAAAGAAATACACCTACGTAAATAGAAACATTTAAAAACAAACTTGTCTTTCATATTTATTTTGCAACGCAATTTTCTCTCCATATAACTCACTAAATATACCAATCTTCCAGTTTTAATCATTGCACTTGACACCACCGTCAATGAAGCGAAACAATCGAACAATGTCATATCATGTTCAGTTATTCAAAGAATTGTTACAAAAAAGTCTTACGAAGGAATGTTTACAAAGAATGCTTCGACGACGACAATAATGGCCACTTGCGCAAGCGCAGTAGCCATAAAAATGAAGACTCTGTACTCAGGGCTACTGCGGCACACTGCCAGAGCTTATCCTGGTTTCCTGAAAATTCAATGCACACGTCCCTTAAAAAGTTAGCTGATGGCAAAGGCCTTGCTGGAGCGGGAAGGTTAACCCTCGCAAGAGTGGACACGATGCAGAATTTCTACGGCAGAGCCTTGAGGGACAACAAAAACAATGTTAAGGGGATGGCTAAAGCAACGAGTGCCATACTGAAGAATTATAGCAGCACGGTAGAAAATCCTCAGCATCAAGACTGCCCCGAGGGTGCCTCTTCTTGGTGCAGTTATCAACGTGATGTTGCTAATGGCACTGATCTGCACAAGCCTGTGAAGAATCTCTTCCCTGATGCAGTAGTTGAAGTGATACAACCTCTCTTTGATCGGTTGGGTGATGAATCATTCCTAGCAGGGTGTGAAAATTGTTACATCCAAAACAGGAATGAATCATTGCACCACGTAATCTGGGGAATGGTGTCAAAAGAGGTCTACAGCTCCCCACAAGAAATCAGCATGGCCATCAGCCTTGGGGTGTTGCAGTTTAATCAAGGCATTAGCAGTACATACTCAGAGCTACTTCCGCTGCTTGGCATTGAAGCTCAACAAGAAATGGGAGAAGCATGCCAATGAATTGATGAGGAGAGGGTTTATCAAGCTGAATACCGCAATACTCCAGAAATTAAACTTAGGAGAAAGAAAAAAAGGAAAGACAAATTAAAGAAACAGGATGCTTTTGTTCATCAAGAAGGAGCCATGTACAAATCGCAAGCTTTTCATGGGGGAAATCAGCAAAAAACAAAACCGTGGCTCAAGGGAAAAAGAAAAACACATTACGTAGAAAAAAATAAGTCACAAGAAAAACACAATAACATTTATTATGTGGTTCCATAAAATATCCATACCCACCCCAAGGTAGGTCATGGGAAATTCCTTAGGGAGGGGGTCTCAAAAGCCAAAATTTGTAACGGAAAGTATCAAGTTCCAGGGGGTGGGGAAGTTCTTTGTGCGGGGAATATGGATTTTTCTGGAACCACATAAACATGTGTGTAAGTTAATTTAATTTTTCTACTTGCAATAATAATGATTAGTTTGCATGCAGGCTGTTCTCTTTCAGACCTGGTAGTGATTGATATACAAATTATCCATCCATGTCAGAACAATAGTACTGTAATTCAAGCAGCACTAACAAGCATTGTAAGAAAAAAACAACAGCTGGTTTTAGTTCCAAGATGTTTTATCTCAGTATAATTCCAAAAATGATGTTTTCCCCACAAGACACTGACAGATATTAGTGTCTTGTAAATACATTGCATGGATGGTGACTGAAAAACAGCAACTTTGCTTGTATATAGTGTTTGAACTGTTACATTTAACTAGGCAATAAGTTTTATGCCTCTGCTTGTAAAAATAATTTAATAGCCATCTCTCTTATGATGTTTACAGAGGAGAGTATCAGACTAGTAGATGTAAATATAAATATTTGATTGTTCAATTCCATTAGTTGCTATGGGTACATCGTTTTATTCAATTTCAAGCAGCTCCATTGCTTGACAAAACTCTACCATAGTCACTTGGTACGCATCCTGGAAAAGAGTTTGATCAAAGTGTAACTATACATGTAAGTGTATACTTTCAGTTTCTATTTCATACCATTGTGATGGGTGTGTGTGTGTGTGTGGGGGGGGGGGGGGGGGGGGGTGCCATTTATAAATTACCAAAGGTTTCCTTTGCAAAACATAGAATACTTTTAATTTATTTTTGAGCTGATAATAACTTGATATTATTTATTTGTAAAATAATGTAAACAAATTTTAGCATTCTATCATATTCTACAAATAGCAAGAAAAGAAGGAATCATATCCCAAATAGCTGGCCTTACTAGTGGAACCCAGTTAATACGGACACCAAAGGGACATGAAAAAGTGTCTGTAATATCCGGGTGTCCGTATTAAGCGGGCTGATATAAGAGAAAATATGTGTCGTCGGGACAAACAAAACTGTCCGTAATAAGCGGGTGTCCATATTTAAAAAGTGTCTGTAAAGAGGGGTTCCACTGTAATTACCGTATTAATTAATTAATGTATCTGATTCTTTTATTTTTGAGATTGAAAACAAAATCTTCCTAAAGGATGACTCTGCACCAGAAATTGGTACAACAATGGCGTCTATTAATCGCACAGGAAAGACTAATGCAAAAAGGGGTTGAAGATTACAACTCATATAGAGATTTCCATGACCGAGAGGTGGAGGGACACATCATTGCAGCCTTTATGGTCTTATGTGGTATGGAGAAAATGGAAGGTGTGTACCTCTCTCATCTTTGTTGAGATTTTTAAAAATATTTATATGTCAGAACTCTTATGCACATTAATGCATGACAGTGCAATTGATTGTCTGAAATAAATTTTAATTTTTATGAATCGGAAGAATGTACACCCTACTTGCCAGACTTAAAATAGTTCCCAAATAACAACATAATTTTTGCATAACTTGCATGCACACCTCATGTGCATATTTTGACACTACAATAATTATAGAGAAATTATTTTCAGTGTTATTCTCTAAATATTTAAAATAGCAATAACATATCAAAATAATTTTATGTATTTCTCATATAGATGTGCCAAGCAAATTTCAGTTGCCCCTCAAAAGTGAAGGTAGCCTTGAACGTTGTAACTGGCTACACAAGGTGATCAGAGAATTCCTCAGAGAGTTTGTGTTTGACACCCAAGAATCAGACAAGGTGATTCAAGAAGTGAATCGACTTGACAGGCAACAGAGAGAAGGTTATACCTGCAGAGTCTGTGGACGGAGATATCAGGGTGATGCTTGGCATGTGAGGTAAAAAAAAAATAGGTATTTAGTTGAGACAATTTACCCAAAGATTTTCCCAAGAGTAAGAAAAATAAATTTATTATTATCAACCATCAGATGATCATGCTGTCTTGCTGAATGTACAACATTTACTAGTTTTTTCTCTCTTATGGTTGACATGGCAACCCTATGTAAATAAAGGTTACTTAGTAATATTATTTTATACCCAGGTATTGAACATTACTTTCAAAGACAACTTATCCCTGAAGAGTTACTGACTGATAAAACATCTTTCTAAGAAACTGAGCAGTTTTATTTGTATTATTCCATTTTACTTAATTTAGGCATGAAATCAAGGAACATGGTCTAAGGGTGCAGGATACTCCGGAAAAAGACACAAGAAACAGCCTTGCAGGCTACTTCAAGTGCCCTAATGTTAACTGTGGACTTGTATTCCGAACTAATGCTACCCTAAAAAGGTATATATAATTGTCCTAGCTTCTAACATTTTATTTTATTTTTAATTAGTGGTATGAAATTTCAATTAATCTAGAGAAAAAGAACAGTTGTCTTTTGGTGCCCAGGGATAAAACTATTCAAAATTTTATCAGATGTATGGTCTGGAGCAGTCTTAACCTTTCACTCCCAGAGTCAAACCTTGAGTCCATATGGTTCTAACAGTGTGTGACCATTCAAATGAAAGCTATTGAGCAGTACTATTATGTGGTTCTGTTTGTTTTTGGCAAAATGAAATTCAAGATTTTCCCCTCAGTTTTGAACTTGGCACTCTTGTGAGTGAAAGCTGGAATAAAAATTTTTAGACCATGTGTTTTCCCTACCAATAATTTTAAGAACTAACCCTCAAAATTGACAGTAAAACATGTAAAGAGAGTATGGATGAAGTTTCAACTGAATGAATGAATGAATGAATGAATGAATGAATGAATGTTTATTTCCCATAATAAAGTGATTGACTATACAGTATTGGAGATTTTTTTTTAAACATTTGGGAGGAGGACTAAAGAAACCCTAACGGGCTTTTACAAGGTAGTCCCCCTTTAGATTATCTTAAATTTTATGTTACTGAAATAATTGGTATCAGATATTTGGCGCAATAAGCTAATATATATAGTAAACATGAATAAGACAAAGAAACAAAATACCTAATTCTAGTATGAAACATGTTTTGGCTCACAAATGTTTTAGACATTGAATTGCATCAATGTTGATCCTTTGTTTCTTATTTTTTACAATTATATATTTTTCCTTTTATCCAGACATCAACAAAGGGAACATGGAGTGATCGAGATTGTCAGTCAAGCAGTCAACTCCAAAGAAAAAGAGAACGAAAGCAAAGAAGACTACAAGTTTAATTACCATAAAGCAAAGATCAGATTTGGTTTGCTTCTTGCTGACATCAATGATGCAATCAGGGAAGGAGATGGAAAGCGTATGCTCAATCTGTACAAGAAAGCCCTTCTCCTTTACAAATGTTATGGGCATACTAAGTATTCCTATTCAACCCTCCTTTTCCTTACAAAGGTATAGGCTATCTTGTCTGCAGACAAAGCTGAGAGCCTAATTGCAAATAAATTTTGCAATACACATGGAATACCCAGGAAAAACATTTCACTGGACCTGTTTTTGGAACACACAATTCTGTCAAGTCATATACTGATCTCTTGGGATAAAACTTTGGAGAAGAGTCAGCGCAGAGGATTGCCAGGTCTGCAGGTACAATGGACGAAATTTTGGCAAGTGTGACAATGCTGATTGCAAGGTTTCAAGGCAGGACAAAAACAGATCAAGCACTGATCCAACTGAAGCAATAAAACAAGTTGTTGCAGATCTATTGTCATCAAATGTATTTGTTTACACACCCGGAAGAGATGGCTACTCTTCATTTCCAAAGATCAGCGCCAATCTTGTACATCGTCTTGACTACCGAGACCTGTACAACTCGATGAAGACAAGGTTAAATGAATGGGCAAAAATATACGAGCATTGAGTTGACCGAACACAATTTTCAATTATCTATATATATGCTGTGAGTCCCTTGTGTGCCTCCACATATATTTTAGTATCTACTCTTTTTATTGGAGCAGAGATGGGCCAACCATAATCTGCAGTGTCCATAGCTTCTGCAATGGAATGAGACCAAAAAATTAGGGCGAGAATGCTACAGAAATTGTGGCTGGTTCATTTTGGCTGTAAATTCACTGAAACATGTGGTCCACTAAGCTTAACAAGAAATATATAATTTCAAATCTAAGAGTGCAAAATTTTTGTTCACCCTTAACTTATGGAACTTTATTAAACAAACCATTGAAACAAAATTGTGATCATACTTAGCAATGAAATGCACTAGCGAATAAAGTAATATATTCTCACTGGGATCCCCTACAAACAATGCCTGGGCTATGATTAGATATGGGGAGAATCAGCCCGAGGCGATTGGGAGCAGGTAGCTCCCAGAGGAGAGGATGGTTCATCGCTGCGGAAGGTGGGTGGGCGAAGCAAAGTGACGGTCGTCCTGTCGAAAAGACTGAGCGAGTTATGGCGTGAGGTGTGGACTTAAATACTGAACACGAGGTATTAGGTTGCATAACACATCCCAACGGACCACATACTGCACTTTGAATATATCTAATCCGGAATATAGAGGCATTATATGCAGGTTCCCCAGAGAGAATAGAAATATATCACATAGGTGCCTCACAAAACAAATAATTAATGTGGCCAATTTGAAAGGTTTTTAAAATTGTGCCAAGCCTATATATTCAATACCATCCGGCCGGGCAGATTTGAATGGCAAATTTGGATAAATAAAATTTAGGGAAAACTAGTTTTAGTAATAGGAGAACCTCCAAGGCGAAACTTAATGTCTGCAGTTTCTGTATTTGCATTAAATGTCTGTATCCCCCCCCCCCCCTCCCCAAAGTTGAAAACTTGTATTTTATCAAATACGTGTAGAACCCTCAAGAATTCGTAGAAAAATCAGTTCACCCCTCAGGAATTCCTAGAATAATCAGTTTACCCCTCAAGGATTCCAAGAAAAATTTGCCCTAGCCCCTGAAGAATTATTCATTTCCCCCAGCCTAGCCCTGAAGAATTCCACTGTTCCTCACCAGGGGGGTATGGATATTGCAATGGCCCAATGTTTGCGTTGTTGTCGCTGGTTTCAAATACATACGCTTTACGATCCTGACCTTCGCAATCTCTTTTTGAGGAACACAATTTTGTTTACGTCCGTGGCATCAAGAATTATTTAATGGCAAGGACAAAATAAAATAAAATACTCACCTCGAAAATATTCTCCAACTTCAGTAGTTGACAACTTGCCGTAGCAGACAACAACAAGAACTTGTCGATTGAGCGGCTCGATGGCAAAGCATGCCGAAGACTTACATCATAAAAACAATAAAAACTGCTCTTCACTTCAACCAGCATCCAAAATAAAAACGACTACTTGAACTTTTTCGATTACAAAGACAAACAGATGACTGGATTCCCACGCGGCGGACGTCGCTTCAATGTTTTGTCGTGAAAGATTACTTCACGATCCGTTCAATTAAACAAGCATCCTTTACTGACGAAATGTGCATTTCGACACTTCCAAACAATACTAATTGCTCGTATTGTATCTGCATTGTCTCTAAAAGATGCAAATAGAGAACCTTGAACTAACTCCCTTTTGGGAGTTCGGCACTTCCACGCAAAGAAACCAACATCAGCGGTAGCAGTTTGATCGAAGTGTTTCTGTGTTGAGTTTAAAGGACTCATTAACTCTGTCCTTGTATTTCTTTAATGTCATCGAGTGGAATATACCCACTATTCGATTGGCTGGGGTCCTAGGTTGTCCAGGAACATAGACATCATCTTGCAGAATCCACAGAAGTAAACAAACAAAGCAGCAGTCTCATTGTAAGTGTTGCAAAAGACTATTGTCTTGGGGGTAGAGGGCCCATTAGTCTTTACTAGATCAACCAGCCACGTTAATCGATCCAATTCTTCTTCTTTTTTCACCAGCTCCACGTAATACATGATATTTTGCCTGTCAGGGCTCACCACGATCTCTTTTGCATCCGCACACATACACAACAGTCTTTTGATCTTCCCTGATAACTTTTTACCAGCAGATCCTGTCAAGGCCAACAATGGTGTACCTAAAATGGGAAAAAAATATTACTCCATTTAATGTATCATCATAAGAAAAATTAAGTTTGAAATGAGCTGCAATAGAACAATATTTAGAGCAGTTATTTAAATTGAAGGGCATGCTGGAATAAGGGCATAACGACAATAGAATTCTATTGTCGTTATGCCCTTATTCCAGCATGCCCTTCAATTGAGTATTGCTATAAAACAGTTTGTAAAGCAGAATACTCAATGTACATGTAACAAAAGCGCCTTAATATAATAGTGAGTGTTACTCGTTCTTCAAAGCGTAAAAAACGACGTGTATAAAATGAAGTGGTCATTGATTGGCAGGGTATAAACTTCACAGGAAATAAAATGATACATGTATATAAATAAATACATTATTTCAGAACTTTACCTGTTTTACAAAGTGATCGAAGTGTTGCCAGGTTTCCATAATCCTTTCTGAATGCAGGCACAGACAGCTTTCCTTTCTTTTTATTAGTGCCCCTGTTAAAATTATCACACACAATGTGTGATAATTTATATTGATGTCAACAATTGATTTCGAACATCAGCAAATAAAGCAAAGTAATAAAACTAAATCAAAATATGCTACAGAATTTAGACATCAGATTTTTGCTAGCGGAAGAGATTGCAATTAAAGCAAATATATATACGATCTAATAATGAATTGAATGGTCTTGGAAAACTCTCAAATGCAGGATAGTAACAATAGAAATAAATACACCAGCTGCACACCGAAAAAAATGGAGTATCTATATCAGCTTTTATAAGAAAAAATCGGAAGATTATCCTTACCATGTTTCAACAGTGTGACACTCGTTGACCACAACCATTGAAATCAGTCGTGTGGAACTGTTTTCTTTCATCAAATCTTGAAATGGCTTTGCCAAACAATCTTTCGCCGAACTGAATATAATCTTTAATTTTACTTCCGCAATATCTCTCATTGGGATCGAGGTGAACCACCGAAATCCCTAGCTCGATCATCTCTGTAACTTGTTCTTTAACGATGCTATTTATTGGCAATATGACAAGAACACTGGACGTCATCGACATGTCTGACATGGAAAACACTTGGTAAATAAGGCTTTTTCCATAGATGGTAGGTAGAATCATGAGAACGACTTGACCAGCAAAGAGCGCCTCCAGTGCTTCGATTTGTTTTGGTTTTAATGCATCTATTTTTGGCAGCTGATCGATACAAGCCTGTAATCGATCAGCCATGATTGAGATGAAACCCTAATCCTTGAGTGTTGACATTGGCTTGCACATATTGACAGATGTTGACAGATCTCCAAGAAAGAACCAATCAGAATTTTGCATTGTGAGAGCAACGCATAATTCAAACGCTGGGGCTATGTCGGTAGTCCCTCATTTTTCGCGCCTCTTCACGTCACGTATTCTCGCGCGAGGATATTTCCACGCGCTCGCCCTCTCGATCTGAGAAAAATTAGGGACTACTCATAGTCTACTACTGCCCCTTCTTCAGTCATTGAGGGGTCTGTCACCTGTATCTCATTCTTCATGTCCTCGAACAATTGTAGATTACGGGCAACAATACCTTTCAAGTGCTGGAAACTTCTTTTGCTTTGAACATAAGCTAATTTTGCACTTGTTATTTGGGTTAGGATTGCTTTGACGGTGTCCCGGTCTCGTTTACTGTCAAGATACTGCAATAAAGTATCAAATGTGCTTCCAATGGCTTCCTTGACCCTTTGGTTCACTATAGTTTGATCTGCTTTTCTGATTTGTTGCAGTGACTCTACAATCTTGGTTATTTCCTTCCATTGGTTCTCGACAATGTAGCCTTTTCCGTCAATGTAAATTGGTGCTACAATCTCGGACAATACCTGTTGAGACAAATCAAGCTTGCGCACTTTATACAAGTCGGGAGCCGATATACACGCAGAAAAATAATATTTCCCCCCTCCCCTTATTCAATGTTGTCTTTAAAGGCTTAAAATATTGTGGCGTACAAAAACAACATTGATACGAGGGGAGGGGGAGATGAAATGTCTACGAAACAAGCGTACAAGCAAAAAAATGACTCTAATTAAAGTAAGTGTCTCAACAGTATTGTCCGAGATTGTACATTTAAATGTTTCGACATAATCTCAAGTAAATGTGACGACTCAAGGTGGGAAGACTCCTTTAAACCTTTCAATTCTTTATACTTTTTTTGCAAGATCTTGCGTTGCGACAAGCAACCCGTTATTCGTGATGTGGTTTGCAAGGGATATCATTGCACTCAAATGATTTTGTTGTTTTGAGGACCCAGCAGTACTCAGTCTCTCAATAAGAACTTCAACATTTTGATCAAGTGACCCTTTCGCAGTTCCACATACAAGCTCTTTCATCTGGTTATCCTCCATAATGACAGGGTTTCTTGTTCGCTCTTCTGTTCTCGCCATGTTCACTTTAAAATTGATACCCCTTTCTGTATACCATTCAAACCCGGGCCCTTTGAGAGGTAAAACGTTTTCTGTTTCATCTTCATCATATGAATCTGTCTCAGTCCCAAGAACTGTTGATCCTAGTGATCCACCTGTCGATGGAGTAGCTGTTTGGCCTTTGTTGGTCTGTCTGCTGGACAATGGGCTCGTGGTACTGCCAGGATTTGTGGAACCTGTTGATGGAGTAGCTGTTTGGCCTTCGTTGGTCTGTCTGCTGGACGATGGGCTCTTGGTGCTGCCGCGATTTGTGGAACCTGTTAATGGAGTAGCTGTTTGGCCTTCGTTGGTCTGTCTGCTGCACGATGGGCTCTTGGTGCTGCCAGGATTTGTAGAACCTGTTGGTGGAGTAGGCTTCACTGCTTGACCTTCATTGGTCCATCTGCCAGAAGATGGGCTCTTTGTGAAGCAAAATGGAAGAAACGCAACAGGGTGCTTCAAGCAATGAAACTTGAAAAATTGCGTCACGTGTTCAAAGGGAGAGGAAGGAAACTGAAGTGTGAAGAATTTCCAGATCTTGCAGGAATTCTAGAGGTTGCCTTTGGAGAAAGCGATCGTGTAGACAGGGCAGGGGGAGACCTGGAAACCCATCCTAGACTAACGGACACTGTGCTTTACAGAGCTGCAGACAGTAACACCATAATGAAACACGCAAGGGAAACCATCCTAGGTTTAGCTCCAGAGGGATTCAGTATCAGTCTTTATTATATATTTAGTGACAATTTCAGGTAATAAACGTTGCAAATAGAATTCTGTATTTCCTATATTTCACATGTGACAATGGTGATACGTCCAATCAGCTTCCAGTATATATATATGTATATATATATTTCACATCTAAAAAATATAACCAATCAGCGTCTAGAATAGAGCACTCCCAAATGGCTTCCGAGGCAGTTGAGAAAAACAGTGCCCATTCTAAGTTTTTGTTTTGAAAACATGGCTTCGGCTTTACGTTTTGTTCCTGATTTTATAGAAGAGCCAGCAAACAAAAATACTCTGAGCAAAAAGAACAGAGACGTATCCTTGCTCAAAGAGTTTTTGAGAGCATAAGAAATAAACAAAGTTGAAAATATTGAAGCAAAAGAGCTCGATGAAATACTGTGGGCAATCATCGTGGAAGTAGTGTATCATGGCGGCTGAGCAGGGTAGCCCAAGCAAGCTCTCTGCAAAAATGCGAACAAAGCGCCAAATACCAAACAGCCCGAGCCCAACTACACCACTAAGGAGCTCAATCCCAAAAAGGATTAAATCAGACAATAGAGAAGATGATTCAGTGTCTCTGCAAGATATATATAACCTCATCACTGACATGAAGACTGAAATGGCAACCAAGCATGCTGAGCTTGATAAGCGCATTGAAGGAGTTGAAGAAAAGATCAAGTCTGAAATACAAAGTTTGAAGAGTAGCGTCAAGACGATGGTGACTGAAGAGGTCAAGAAAGCAAAGAAGATGATAGAAGACGACGTAAATGAAAGCATAAATTTCATAGAGGAGTCATTAAAAGACAAGATGGCAGAGATAAAGGAACACGCCATTTACAACGAGCAATATAGTCGAAAGAGCAGCGTAAGAATCTTTGGAATAACAGAAACTGATGAAGAAAATGTTGAGGATAAAGTGGTTCAGTTTTTCAATGATGTTTTACACACGTAGGTTAAAAGCGAGGACATCGATATCTGCCACCGAATTGGAAAGATCAACCGGTCACCAAATATGCCGACAATGTCCCAAGCTGCCAGTACTAGATATCCAACTACCCGTGAAAAACATCGTCCGATCATTGTAAAATTTGCAACCCACAAAATGAAGTCAACAGTAATGAAGAAAAAGAGAGATTTAAAGGATACTGGATATGGTTTGGTAGAGGACCTCACAACAGATATTTACAAGCGTTTGTGTGATATCAAGAAACTTGATTCCATTGAAAGATGCTGGAGTATAGATGGGAAAATCAAATACATCAAGAAAGGAGAAAGAGCGATAAATATAATTAAAGATGGAAGAGATGTGGAGAAACTAATGGCTGGAGTGACTCAATGATAAATGGATGGACTTAGAATCTTTCGAAAATAACAATCTCAATGATTTGCACTGAATGTGGACAAACATATGGGAACAATGAACAATTGACCTCAAGTCTGGATGACAGAATCACGCAAGGCAATACATTAGCTGGGTCTGGGTATTGTATTATAGTGGGGCGGATATGTGCAAAATTTAGATCGAATTGTGCGCTTTAGGGTTAAAAGCACCATATTTGGTGAAGAGTGGGGCTTAATCAAACTGATGAACCTCTGATATGGAGCCACAAATTGTTCTGCCTAAAAAGCGAATGAGAGGGCTTTATAAAAAACGGCCGCCATCTTAACCGGAAGTGAAATATGACAACACCGGAAGTAGTTATATTTTGGTTTAAAATGCTTTCATTACTCCTAAATATGTTTACAGATTGTTATTTTTATATTAAGATGCTTTATTTATTGAAATAATACAGGAAGCATTTACACAACTGACGTTTTTTAACGTTTTGTGTTACCGCTGTGTTTGACCAGAAGTGCCTATTTCTTCTACCGTAAGTGGTACTAGAAAAATGTAACTTGTTAATGGGTACTAAGCTCAGAACTGTTCAAAAGTAAACTTAAATGACAGTTGAAGCAGGTATGGTGATTATACCCCCTATTCTGAATCAGTGTCAATTGCTTGGTAAATCATAACAGTCAGTTATGGGCTCCTGTCACAATAAGAAGGACACTAATTTAATGCTCTTGCTGCAACAAAACGTTATTATCTATGCAATTATTTTCATTTTGAAAAAAAATTGAACTAACTGATGGTAGAGATTACTTTCAAGGTTGATTTCTGTCGTTTTGTATGAATTAGTCAAATTAGCCGTGGTGGCCTGGGGTAAATTACCCAGAATGCCAATAGGCATTCAATTTGCAAACTGGTTCCACCATTTTGTTTTTGACTGGTTAACTCATTGCCGCTCGCCCAAAAAACAGTGAAATTTTGATACTAGTGTTTGTTTATTTATTTTCTCAACAGCCATTTACAATTGCGTGGAAAGCTATATCTCTTTTGAAAGGGTAGTAAATAAACTTTCTGGAAAATATTTTTTTCCCAAAGAAACCCATAATATATTAATTAGTTAATTATTAACTAGCATAAATTAATATTAATAGCCGCAAAATTTGGACAAAAAAGCAACTTATTTCAAAATGATGACTGGTTGTAAGGAAAAGTTAAAAGCAAAAATGTTACTTGTTATATTGGCAACATATCCTGAAAATTTGGCTGAAAATGGTAAGTATAGAATAAATTAGTATTTTTTAGTTTGGTATCAAATTTCTAATTTATGCAGGAATTTGACCCGAAACATTGTGTCAACACTCCACTCGAAATTTATCTCTGTCGTTCCATAAGAACGTTTTGTCCTCTCCCTTTACTGAAATATGAATCCTAACATGTATTCAAAGCATCAAACAAGGTTTTCAAATGTAAAAAGCGAATCAAAATATAATTTCAGTTGCATTTGCGTTCGTTCGATCGATGCAATATTTCGTAACACTTATCTTGGTTCGTCGCTCAATTTTCGAGCTCCAGATGCAATTAAATTTCCTCACTGCTTGGCATCCCTTCTGGATCACTTTCCTCGTCCAAAACTCTTGCTAAAACGTCCTCAACAACGCCTGTAACGGATTGCGAACGCTTCACAAATTGCAGCCATGTGTTACATCAGAAGGCTTTTCTGAAAAAGCCGTCATATAAGACCAACTAGGGTATACCTGTTCAAACTTGCTGGGAGAATGGGTCAGAGTATTCCCAGTCCACCTTGAAAAAATGTGGGAAATCGGGTTAAAAGATGATTTTTTGCGAATTTTTTTACCTATCGTTCCGAATCGAACGATGGTCTTCGTGCATCAACGGCAATGAGTTAAAAGACGTAAGATGCGTGATTTTAGAGCTTAAAACATAATTATAAACAAGAGTACAAGCATTAAATGTAGTTAATTTAGTATCGAAAACTTGGATGCTGCAAACTGGAAATACAGCTTTTTACATCCTCACTACACTCACTGTAAGTATCATAATTCAATATTTTCATAATGATGTTTTAATCCTTTGATTTGTACACCATTAGCTTATGACTACCAAACAGAGTATTTCAATGACAATGACACTTTGTTGGTATACTCGTTATCTTATGTCCTGACATTACTGGAAACTTGAATTTTCAGTGAAGCAATGTCAAAAAGTGTCAGTAACCCTAGAAGTACTACCAAGACCAACTGGGCTCAGTGTGCTATTTGCCAAGCAAACAAAGAAGAGACTTTACGGTGCCCTGCTGATTCCAAGCGTTCATCAGATATTGGGGCAGGCTACAAGACCTTGGCTGCAAATATAGCCAAGTTCAATGATCTTGGGTGTATGCCCACTGAGTTTGATCTTTCACGACTAGATGAAGGTGGCGGTTTAGAGAGTACCTTTCTAAGATGTAAGGCTCGCTGGCACAAAAGTTGCTATGACCAATTCAATTCTACTAAGCTTAAACGAGCAGAAAAAAGATGTGCGCTTGAACATGAGCAGCCAGTTGGCGAGAAGTACACACGCTCAAACTCTACTGAATCTCTCGACAGTGCCGCAGCATGCTTCATAATTATGTGATGAGTGTTGTACGCAATAATAACCCCCTTCCCAATGTCTCGACTCTTGGCATAGATGCTCGTGTACGGAAATGTGCATTTGCACTACAGGATGAAAAGCTATTGGCTCAATTAAGCGCAGGTGACCTGGTAGCACTGGAGGCAAAATATCACGCCCCTTGTTTAGCATCATTGTATAAAAAGGCAGGGACAATCAGAGATGGAGATGAAGAAGATGAGATGATTCCACGACGTCCTGAGGGTATCGCGCTTGCAGAACTTGTTTCCTATATCGAAGAATCTCGTATGGCCAGTGCTGAAGAGCTTCCAGTTTTCAAACTTGCCGAACTGGCCGATAAGTACACATCCCGTTTGGCACAGCTTGGGGAAAGCAAAGCGGCACGTATTCACACTACACGACTAAAAGATCGCATTCTATCGCACATTCCAGCTCTTGAAGAACACAAGCAAGGGCGTGATGTCTTTCTGGCTTTCAAAAAGGATCTTGCCAATGCCACTGCAGAAAGCGCACAAGGAAGACTGTGATGAAGAAGCCATGCATTTAGTCAAGGCCGCAAGTATTGTACGCAAAGACATGCTTGCAAAGAAGCATACATTTAATGGATCATTTGAAGCAAATTGCCAGGAGAACTCTGTCCCACCTTCACTGGCATCTCTAGTAAATATGATTCTTTATGGTCCAAACATTGAAATGCAAGCCAGTACTTCATCAAAAGCTCAAGCTGGTCTTACCATCTCCCAGCTGCTACAATACAACAGTTACCATCGTCGCCGGGAGGGAGACGTTAAGCGGGAGTGACGAAACAAATCCCGCGAAACGCCACTTTCGATTTATGTGGGGTTGACTATCATGCCAAGACCCGTAGTCGCGACCTTGTAGAAACCATGCACAGTCTGGGACTTAGTGTGTCATATGACAGAGTTCTTGCTATTTCTACAGATCTTGGAAATGCTGTTTGTCGTCGCTACCAAGAAGAAAATGTTGTGTGTCCATCTAACCTTTGTTCAGGGCTGTTCACGACGGCAGCTGTCGATAACATTGACCACAACCCTAGTTCTACCACTGCACATGATTCATTTCACGGAACAGGGATCTCGATGTTCCAACACAGCACTAGTGAAGTACCTGGTAACTCTCGAGGATGCGTGGCTATTTCGCAAACAATGGCCAACTCAAAGTCTGTGGCGGAATTACCCGAGTCTTATACTGAGGTTGCACCAGCTGTTCTTCTCAACAAAACTCCTTCAGTCCCGGAAACCTGTGGCCCACTACATGGAGATGTAAGCGCCATTAATCACGCAATCAAAGAGGAGTTTAAATGGCTCGAGAATGTGAACGGCATCATTGTCAGTTAGTCAAGTCTGGAAGATAAAAAACGTTTCGTGGGCAGCATATCACTCCACCACAGACCAGCAAACAGAATACTAGTCCGTCCGTGATATCTGCACTGTTGCCTCTCTTCCCCGACCAAGCAAAGTCAGTGGCAATGATCCGGCATACAATGGATGTCATCAAGGCAAGTGTTAACTACCTGAACCCTGGTCAAGTTCCTGTTTATCGCTATGGACCAGCCACTATACGCCGTTGCCAAGCAAATACAGTGGAACTGGAATGCACGTTATGGAGAGCAGAAGTTTGTCATCATGTTTGGCGGTCTCCATGTCGAAATGGCTTTTTTGAAAGCCATTGGTGGGTGGCTGGAAGATAGCGGATGGACAGCCGCACTTGTGGATGCTAATGTTGCCTCAGCTGGAAACAGCAGAATCATTCATCAAAGCCACGGCCGTTACACGTTCAAGACGAGCACATCAAGTGACAGCCAGCAGCCTGTACATGTTACCGCAGTTCCAGTTCTGGTACACAACTCTACAGCTTGAACTGTTGCTGTTAGTGTTCCTTAGATCACTTCGCCAAGCCAACTTCACGTTTTACATCAACGCCCTCTACAAGATGTTACCTTGGTTTTTTGCACTGAATCACACCAATTATGCACGTTGGCTACCAGTTCATCTTCGTGACATGAGCGCACTTCAGCAGACAGCCCCAAATGTCTTCTCTCAGTTCGTTAAAGGTTTTTTCACAGTCCACAAGTCCCCAAGACGGTTCTCTGCTATCGCTATTGATCAGGCGCATGAGCAGTACAATGCGATGGTCAAAGGAGAGGGTGGAGTGGTTGGCCTGACGGAGAACCCCAGCGCTCTTCGTCGATGGATGATGTCAGGGCCGGAAATGGCAAGGTTGGTGAATGAGTTTGACGCCAGTATGATGATGGAGGCCGAAGCTCAGGGAGCAGATCATCATGAAGTACAAAGAAGCTTTCAAGTAGCATTCTTCAAAGATGTCAAATCCCTTGTCGCAACAATGGAAGACTTAGGGAATCCTTTCCTGGAAGAAAGTCAAGATCTGATAGTTCTGGACACCAAGGAAATTGCTGGATCAGCTGCAGTTACAAGTTTACGACAGATAGAGGCCATTGGTATGGAGCCGTGTAACACCTTCATAGCTGAGCGTCTTATAAATCGAAAGAAGTCACTGTATGACCCGATTAAGAGAAACAATCTCCGTTTGTTCAATTCGCCACCACCGAAAGCATCATCTAAGACAGCGCAGCAGCTTTCATCCATGAAGAGCGACTGCTCACTTTTTGTCAGACTGTACATATCCTGTCAAACAAGGGACGGTGACTTGGACGAGTTTTTTCAAACACGAGAACCAGGGATGTCCACCATCCTTATCGCATCTTTGTAAATTGCGTCTTCCCAAGAAAAAGTCTGACCTTTCAGAATGTCTACAGGCTCATACTACGCCACAAAGTGAGGCCCGTGGAATTGATGTCAGTATCATTGACGGTGCAGCAGTGGTCAACATGATCAAGCCAGGAACGGAGAAAACGTTTTCCGGTTACGCCGAGCAATCATT
Organism: Desmophyllum pertusum; assembly: GCA_029204205.1. Classification (NCBI taxonomy): domain Eukaryota; kingdom Metazoa; phylum Cnidaria; class Anthozoa; order Scleractinia; family Caryophylliidae; genus Desmophyllum; species Desmophyllum pertusum. The sequence continues at coordinate 2,069,055 of MU827308.1, read as the reverse complement.
CTTGCCATACGTAAAGGCACAGCTTCGCCATGTCAAACGAGTGGACATTGTGTGGGATGAATATGTCGAGAACAGCCTAAAAGCCACTACCAGATCTGACCGAGGAGCCGGTATCCGAAGGCGCGTCGCAGCCAATAATCAGCTTCCACGTAATTGGAAAGAATTTCTATGTGTCGATGAAAACAAGCGTGTTCTTGGCTGAGTGTATTGCATCCCTCGAAGTGGAAAAACAAGTAATCTCAACCTACGGAAAGCAAATATTGTCCACTTTGCCGCGTGATGACACCTCAAGCCTGGCTCCCTGTACACACGAAGAAGCTGACACAAGCATGCTGCTACATGTTCAAGGCGCAGTACAACAGGGCCATGAGAAGATCCGTGTACGCACAGTTGACACAGATGTTCTTGTACTGGCAGTTGCGGTTCTTCAACAACTTAGAGAGCACGAGAGATTAGAGCTGTGGGTAGCATTTGGCACAGGGACTCATCTCCGATACATTGCCACCCATGAGATATTCAGAAGTCTGGGACCACAAGTCTCCAAGGCACTTCCAGTGTTTCCACGCCTTCACTGGTTGTGATACAGTGTCTTGTTTCGGAGGAAGAGGGAAGAAGACAGCCCTAGAAACGTGGAAGTCTTACCCGGACGTCACACATGCATTTCTCACACTAGCTCAAGCCCCCTCCGAGGTCAGTGACGCATGTATGGAACTAGAGCGTTTTGTAGTGCTGCTGTATGACAGAAACAAGTAGCAAGATGGAAGTCAATGATGCAAGAAAGCAGCTGTTTGCTCAGTAAGGGAGAGCTCTTGATGCCATCCCACCGACAAGAGCGGCTCTGGTGGAACACACAAAGCGTGCTGCGTATCAGGCTGGTCACTGCTGGGGACAAGCACTGACGCCCAGTCCAGTACTGCCGAGTCCAGAAGAATGGGGATCGACTATAGATGGAGAAAATTTGGACGCCTTTCTGGACAGCACTACCCGATGTAACGAAGTCGTGTCGCAAGCTCGTCCGATGTGGATGTAAGAAAGGATGTCGCGGAAGATGTTCCTGTGTGAAGGCAGACTTACGCTGCACAGCCCTTTGTACGTGCACTGGTGAATGTGATAACGCATGAGCGTTATTTTTATAAGCTTTTGCTGTAATTCTGTAGGAATTGAACTGAGAAACCACATTACCGATATTGTGCGTGCAAGTAAACAATGAAATATATTGGTGCTATGACAAAGATGTTTTTATAATGACATGCTCGGTGATACTTTAAAAAAGTCTTCAGGAAACCTCTGTG
>MU827308.1:2009546-2060786 GCA_029204205.1 Desmophyllum pertusum | reverse complement strand
TAATTTGCCTCACTAACCTCTTTTTGGAGTTGATAATTCAAAATAATTTTTACTCTAGAACGAGGTTAGTGAGGCAAATTTAAATGCATACAAAATAATTTTAAATTGCAGCCATTTTGGAATAGGGTCTATACATGTGTTGTATTTGACCTTAACTGTGTCCTTTATGTATAACGCATTTAAGCTGAGCGAATTGAATCTAAACTACAACCGACACACTCCTACGCTTCTCGTGTTCCACGTGTACTCCCTCGTTCCGCTTGGCTGCTCTTACGTATTAGGTCACGTGACGGACACTACAACGTGCACATATTACATAAAAATACTATAGTTTGAAAAACTGATAAATTACTACATATTCGCCTCAGTCATGAGTCCCTTTGTTGTTTGTTGTTTGTTTGTTTGTTTGTTTGTTTGTTTGTTTTGTTTGTTGTTTGTTTGTTTGTTTGTTTGTTTGGTGATGTGTAACAATGGCAGCTATCATTTCAGTGCTTGATTATTTTATTTCCTTTTCACCAGCGATGTACATCAGCCTCTGTCTCAAATACGAGTGAGTCTTGCAGGATCTCTCGGGGCTGGACAAATCATATTTCTTGCCGGAATTAATCAAACAAAAAACACGGTAAAATGCCTCTCGATGTTCCTCGTACCTGTTTAGTAGGTAGTTAAGTGTCGGAGTTGGTACATGCACTTTGCAGACATGAAGAAGTAATCTCTCTTAATAACAAGGAAAGTTACGACTCAATAAAATAGATGTACTCGCTGCTTGCTTCACAGGGTGTCTGTGTTACAATTGCGGCTCTTATGCAGTACTTCCTGATGGTAGCTTTCTGTTGGATGCTCGTCGAGGGAATTTACCTTTACTTGTTTGTTGTTAAAGTCTACAACATCAACAACAAGATGTCCATCTATCATGTCATGTCATGGGGTAAGTTCTTGCCAAAAGTTGTTCGCTGTTTTGGCCATCATGACCGTGCGACATATAACACAATAAGTTTTGAGCTCTTCCCGAGTAACTAACCGCAATAGAAACGTGTCGGTTACGTAATTCAACCATATTGTATGAGCACAAAACAAAAGATTGTGCACGGTCGTGGACTTTCAAACATAAACCTTGACCTCTTTGTTTGCTCCTTGGACGTTTGCCGGGCTTCATAACCATTTCACTTTATTGACTTATGTTCTTGCACAATCATTTAGTACAGTTTCAATTGCGATTATTGTTGGTAACTCTTGCAATTGGTTCCCTTGTTGCATGTTCGTTTTCATTGCAGGTGTTCCTGCTGTCATGGTGGCCATTTCGCTGAGCATTGCTGCAGGAGAAGATGGAATCCAGAGCTTTTGTCAGCAAAAAATAGTAAGCTGTATTTGGTTGTCGCATTGTGGGATTTTATGTGCTATATCAAACACGCGAGACAGTGTTTCATCCGATTTTCAAACTCTGAGAAGAGAGCCGGAAATTGGATGAAACACTGTAGCAAATTTTTGACATATAACAATCGAACAAAAGCTAAGGGCCAAACAGAGAATAAAATCATAAAAGTATATGCTAATTAAGGTCAAGTATCCAAACCTCCGTTGTGAATTATTAATGAGTTTGACAAGTATAGAGAAAGTTTGGTTCCCATCATATTCTAACTTTTGCCATTCAGCAGCATTACGAAGCCTTTGAAGATGTATAATGTTATTTCTATTTTTTGTTGTTGTTGCTTTATTGTTGTTGTTGTTGTTGTTTTATTTTAAGCTGTTGGATGTCTTCTGCTAACAGACTGATCTGGATATTTGCCGCGTTTGTGGTGATGATCGAAGTTGTAAGTAATACGAATATTAATTCAGTCTTGTTTAATTGCTGTTGTTTTTTTATTTAGTTCTAAGGTCGTTTTCGTTTAGTACCTGTGTGTCAATAATCTTCGTTTCGCTATGTTGTTGTTGTTGTTGTTGTTTACTTGGCTGTTTGCTTGTTTGGTGTTTTTGGTGTTCCATGTAAAAGTAATAAATAAAGGCATAAGTCTGAATAAAATTCTAAAATTTGTGGCTTTTTTTATCTCAAGCTTAACTTACTGATACTCGTGCGAGTCATCAAGGAAATGACCACAATGCAACCAACAGGAGACAAACATATTCAACAGATACGGTAAGTATTAATGTTTAACGAGTAAGCCCGGATGTTTATAAGTGAAGGGGAAGAGTCCGTCATTTATCCTCCGTGATATCAAAACATTAAAGCTGAAAGGGTTTATATCAGTCGAAGCCTACGTTGTCGACCGCTCTCGTAAGCGACCAGTTTTGAATTGTCACTCAAACTCTGTAGCATCGGTAAGCGACCGCGACCACTTTTGGAAATTACCAACCGGCCGTTTCCTTTGTTTTTAAGCTCTCGTAAGCGACCATTTGTTGTGCTACACATTTAGGAGACATTGTATTATTTTTAATCATCTGAATAAGAGGAGAAGTTTTCAATCTCTGTGGATGCTTGACCTGTACATTCGCTTTAGTACACTTCGTAAGTGGCCAGCCTCTATTGTTTGAGCGCGTCGTCACTTGCGACAGCCCATTCTCGTAAGCGACCAGCTCTAGTTACGACCCCTTTTTCGAATTCACGAGGTGGTCGCTTACGAGAGCTTCGACTGTATCTTGGAATTAAAATGCTAGAGTAGCTTAAATGTGAAAGCTATACATTCCATTAACCGATTTCCAATCATTTTGACTTCTTGCAGTGTTGGCATCAGAGCATGCGTGGTGATGATTCCCCTTCTGGGGGTCACGTGGTTGTTTGGTCTTGTGTCGCCATTACACAAAGCTTTCGTCTACATCTTCACCATCCTCAACTCCACTCAGGTGAATTATTGGAATTATTAATTCGACATTTAAATTAGTTTTGAATTTTTTTAGACAGTTAGAGAATTTCGTTATCTAGTGAGATTACCTTACTTTTTTTGAAAAAATATTTTATATATTTTAATATTTTATGTCCGTTTGACAGGGTTTCTTAATTTTCATCCTACATTGTGTGAGAAATACTGAGGTAAGGGAAACCTGAAAAAATATTAGCGGTCAATCAGTTTATTAAAATTACTTTTTTATCTGTGATTTGTTCTCTACTAAATCATATACGTGTATTAAACTCTTGGGAGGCGCAGTAGCTTGTGGTTGGAGGGTCCGATTAGCTCAGTTGGTTGGGCGCCAGATTACAGAGCGGGAGGTCGTGGGTTCAAATCCCGGCCGGACCACAAACCAGGGTCTTAAAATAACTGGTAATATCATGCTGGCTGTGCTTAATACCTTGTCTCAGTTCAGATGATCGCGTCATTGGGCGGTGACGTTAAGCCGTATGCCTTGTCTCCTACACCTTCTCATACTTAATAATAGTAGGGGACGTTAAAGAACCCATATCACTGTTCGAAAAGGAGCATGAGACGTAGTCCCCGGTGTTGTGGTCTGGCCTGTTCACATGTATTCATGGGTTGGGTGGGTGGGGTGAGATTCATGAATGGACTATCAGTCATAGGCGCCTTTGAAAGGCGCCTTTACAAGCTGATGTCCGATCTGATGTCCGATCTCACCCCTCAGTTGAATTGTAAAGCGCATTTGAATTTTGGAAAATGCGCTATATAAATACAATTACCATTAACTCCGGATCTGGTGTTCGAGCGTTTTCAAAACATACGTGCCCTCAGAGGTCTATAACTAGAGGTTTCCATCTAGCATTGCGCGCGGCCCATCAGATTAGGAATTAGGCTATTTTTAGACACTTTTCGCGCGAAACCAGCAGCCAATCACGCACCATGCCTGACAAATATGGTCATTGAACGCGCTAGCTCGACAATTTTTGTTCAAGACGGTTTGTTCGTCGATTGAAAAGATGGCTAAAATCACTAAGTAAAAAGCCTTGGCCCTTCTAAATCAAACAAAAGTTAATTCTACTAAATAATGCACGAAGTTTGGAACGAAATATTTAATGGGAAATGCCTGTAAAATGTACAACTAATGCGACTGAAAGAGCACTAAAGGCAGCCTGAAATTAATTTACGGGAAGACCGCGGACACAATTAATTCGTCCAAAGAATGAAAATCTGTTTACAACACAAGTTTAAGCTTAGTCTATTCAGTATTGTTACCTTGTATTTCGACGAGGCTTGTCAATTCCAGCTGAATTAAGTTTTAAAATCAGCACAATAAATATCCATGGATCAGTTAAGCCGTTATAAGCTTATAACTTGAGCTTACGGCAGTTCGTCAAGCGTTCGTGACAGTCAATCATTCAAAGATCACTTCACAGTGAAATTCTCTTTCTTTCCATCCATGTAGACATTGAGGGTTTCCTTTGTTCTTTTACTTCAATGAACTTGATTTCAAGCTCAGTTCGTTAATTCTGTAGTCGCGCAAGTTTTGCCCGCCGTATAAACAAGTGAAACCTTCGGCTGCGTATAGCTGTCCGTTCAACTTGTAAAATGAATATAATGTTCAGCTCCACAATTATTTCGAAACTTCCCATGTTAAGCTAAACCATCTGCACAATTTTCCAGAATATACGAAACTTTGGAGAGATTGAACGAAGATTAATCCGCGGAGAAACCTTTGTCTTTTCATTCAACTTTCGACAACTTGCCAACTGGACACCGCGCCAAGTTTTGCCGCCGAATTCATACAAATCATACTTCATTTAGATTGAACTGAAAAATCACTCAGTCGATTTATAGTTTTACAAAAAGTATACCGAAGTTTGACCTAAATTTAGTGAAGTATTTAAACAATTATTACATTCTGCTGTGACGCTTTTTCGCTTTTCCTTGGCCGGCAAAGTTTCTGCCTTTGCCTTTGCGTACCTAGCGCTCGCATATTAAAAATGGTTCAACGTGATTGGCTGCTGGTTTCGCGCGAAAAATGTCTAAAAATAGCCTAATCCCTAATCTGATGGGCCAAGGCCCAATACCAGAGATGGAAACCTCTAGTTATAGACCTCTGGTGCCCTTGTGTCTCGGAAAAATAACTTTACTTCTATGCATAGGATCTAGGCTCTAATCGGTTTAATTACCGGCGTATTATTAGTTAACTAATGATACTATAAAATTACATCAAAATAAAAAATAAACAACTTATTTAAGTGTCAGAAGATTTAGCGCTGCTGTACTAATTGTGGACACTGTAAATGAACAAACAAATATTGTAAATAGAACATAAACTTGTTAAGAATCCCAACTGGCATGAGGCTGTCCAGTTGGATATTTACAAAGCGTGGCCGAGGAGTTGAACTCGGGACTACCGAGAGCAAATCCAGCTAGTGGCAGGATGGAGAAATATATCTGTCATATTCGCGTAATTAGAGGGGTACAGTTTTGGGTGGTGAATCTTGGTAGAGATTACCAAGTAAAATTTATTTCTGGGTCCAAGTACATTCAAATTTCAGCCAATACAATTGGAAAAAAAGGTTCCAAAACGGCCGCTCATCAAGTGACTTTAAGTCTTTTTTCAATTCTGTTGTTTTTAAAATCTGCAGATTAGAGAGAGGTTCAAAGCAAGGATAAACAGGATTTTTCCAGCAGCAAATAATGGAATCTCTGCCAAGAGAACGTCACAGGTTAACCAAAGTGATGTCGGCGCATTGCAGCTGAGGGCGATTGAAGTTCAGCGGTGTAGTGATGATGCTGGTGTAATTGAACTGAACTAGCAATAGATTAAAACCAAGAGAGTATGATCTAAGAGACGGATTCCTCCTTATATAGGTCTCTTCCAATGATAATTACTTGAAATCTATTTTTAATTATGCAGTCCATAACTGAGCTATTTTAACCCTTTCACTCCCAAGAGCGCTAAGTTCAAAACTGTGGAAAAAATCTTGAATTTCATTTTGCAAAATTGTCAAAAACAAACAGTACCACCTGAAATTACTGTTCAATAGCTTTCATTTGAATGGTCACACACTAGGGTTTCATCCAGACTCTAAAGGTACAATCACATTTATTGACTCAATTGTTTGACTCTGGGAGTGAACGGGTTAAGAAGGTTACCTGGTTGATCAGTTCGAGTGAAGTCATGTCAGAGCCTTGATCATCATCTTGATCAGAAGGAAATAGAAAAAACTTCACAACTTGGCGCAAAACTATTAATATATTTCAAAAAAATATTATTATTTGAACTAAAGTAGCTTAAGATAAATATATTAAAACTGTTTTTTATTTCTCGGAAAAAAAAACCTTTGCTTTCATACGTAGGACTCTGTCAGTACATAGTTAATAGAGGGGAATGGTTATGAAGCCCGGCAAACTTCAAAGGAGCAAACAAAGGAGCCAATATTTATGTTGGAAGGTCCACGACCGTGCACATCTTTTTTTTTTTGCGCTCATATACATACACTATGCATGAATTACGTAACCGAAACGTTTCTATTGGTTAGTTCCTTGAACACACGTAATCACCTATTGTATTTTGTCAGGTTTTTTGCACGGTCAACCCCCAAAATACCGAACAAAAACATATAACAAAAAACTTTGCCGGGCTTCATAACCATTTCCCTCTATTAACTATGGTCAGTAGCAATATATTATTAAAACCTATTTGTAAATGTTTTGTGGTAACCTAGCCTAATATGTTAGCTACACTGTAAGCCATGCTTCGAGACCAAAATAGCTGTTGGTGGCTGTTACATTCTGGCTTTACCTGTTTTGTGTAGTACTGTGAGGAGTAACCTTCTATCAGAGTGTGGCTACAATATCCTTTCCCACAGCTACACTGAGCTAAGCTAACATGAATTGGCCACTTATGTTGATTTTAGATTTTTCTCTCTATTGATGTATATATTGTGTTTTTGAGGCTGGAAGGAACTCCTATATAAAAGTAAACTTTGAAAGGAAGCTACGAGCTATCAGAATCTCGTTCCGTGGACGTGGCTGGAAATAATTTTCACCCCTAAGATGTACCCATTCGAAAACAAAACATTAACTCGGATCAGTTTTCACAATTTCTAATAGCGATCGATAAGGACATTGTTTGGGATATCGTCTTTTCTGACAATTAGTCCCTGTCATTTTTTTTTCTTCTCTGCCTAATATCCTAATGTACCGAGATATAGCTATTTAACGGCGGATATTTTAGATTTAAAATACCTTAAAGGAGTTACGTCACGGGTGGCGCATCTTGAAAAAATTGGCCCATTTTTTCAAGTTCGCCGTTCGCAATCCGTCTTAATCTTCTCCATTCTCAACCATTCTTGTTCCTGTTTGGTTTATTATCACCTCTTCGGTGTCTTTCTACCTTAGTAAACTATTATTTTGAGTCTTTTTTCGATTTGAAGGTCATTTTGAACTTCGCAAAAATGACTTAAAATATCGTGACATAGCTCCTTTAAACCACAATTTTTAACACCTAAAAGGTACAACTCCCCTCACTTTTATATAGGAGCTGAGCCCAGCATTCAATGTAGTTAGATTTTTTAATTTATCATTGAAAATCCAAGTCATTATAAATATAAATCTAAGCCTTGATTCCGAGTTGGTTAAGTAGTAACACAATTGTTTGTGTCCGGATACATCAGTTTCAAGAGGACACTTAATTTAACGAGAAAAATTGTTTTCCTAACAATAACATTAAAGTGTGTTTTAAAATACCATTCCAGTCTATATTTCTTCAGTACCGAATGGGTTTAAGTATGATTACTGTAATAAAATAGTAGGAATTTAACTTTCTCTCACAGTTTTTAACCCTATTCAGACCAGGCTTTATTTCCTGCGACTTGGAGGGCGGGGTGGATGATTTCTTTATTATTAATGTTTCTTTTGAGGTACGTAACATGCGATGATTACGTTTTATGACGTGGAAATTACGTCATGATTTCCGAATTTCGCCTTCTTGGATCCCGGCGCCATTTTGGATTTCTTGATGACGTCGCAAAACCACCAAAACTGACTCAAAAACAATCAAAACCAGTAAAATAATGCTAAAACGATCTAAAAATTGTCAGTCAAAATATGGTTGCTATGGAAATATTAATTCCGTTAACAATGACATGTCACACAAATTCCGGTAAAGTCGCAAAGTAACGTCATATCTACCGAAAATGGGATTTGTGCATGGAATTGTGACGCCATATCTAGTCTTGCACGCGTTCCAAGTGTCGCCTTAGCGGGAAAATATTGCAAGATTCCATAATCTGCCAAGAAAAAAGCTAAAGCTTCTAATTTTATACCAAAATTATGAATTAGCGTTTTGATATTAAAAAATATATATAAAAATATTTTTTTTCATTGTTTCATAAGCATGTTAATTATAACCGTAAAACTATTTTGAGCTCAGAGAGAACTCCCGTGGACAAGCATGCGCTGTCTATCGCGATATATTTAAGACTTCCGGACCCGGTTGTTCAAAACACGATTAAGCTGATACAGGATTAGCGTGAATATTGATTCCAGTTTTGTAATTTTTCAGTAAGGTTTTCTGTTTATATTTTTTCTCCTTCAGTTTTCACTTTGACTAATCTCAAATTCCACAAAATTGAAAATCGTTTTTATACAATAAAAATTAAAACTTCGATTGACTCTTAATCGTGTGGCGTTAATCGACTTTCGAACAACCATGGCCAGGTCACTAAGGCCTAGCAAGCCGCAGCGCGCACCTTCCAAAAAACTACTAAGTACTGGATCCTATCGTCAGTGATTGACAAGATGAAAACGTCCACAGCAGCTGCAAAGAGCTTGCTTCTCATATGTCTGTTTTAAGTTTTGATGACCGCGTTCTACATTAATATAAAATATTCAAAACAAAGGAATCAGCATGACAGTTGTCTATCTTACTTTACCACATAATTTATTACCTAAGAACAGGTTAAATAGGCTCGAAATAGGCGTTTATAAAACAAACTGATCTCTCGGATATCCGTCTGTGCGGTCAATAGAGAATCATACAGACTTCTTCCACGACACTGGGCGCTTAATGGGCCAACTCACAGCTAATACATAACGTTATTTTGGTTAAACGTGATGCTGGGAGGAACATAATCCCTGATAATGATAAACAATCTTCAAACGGCGACCACAACCATCTTAGTAATCATATTGAGTAAGTATGGCTTTATTTTCTTACAGAGTGATAGAATTCGGTTTTAAATTTGGTATAATTATTTACTTTATATATTTGTGTTTTTTGTTCTTAGCCCTTAGATAAAAACAGCAACAGACAAATTCAGTTCTCGACTCATAATCAATATGCGAATTAACATCAACTTGCTGCTATTATTTTAATATTTCTTTCACGAGTAAGTTTAGTGTTTTGTCTTAAAAGTTGCGTTATGCTTTTTCTTGAAATTTGCGAAACTTTTTGTCCATTAGCTGGGGTTTTTTGGCAAGTCATCAATTTTGGTGTTAACTTTTATTAACAATGCAAAATATTCATAAAACAGTTAATTACGACTCAAACGTGACACAACAAGGAATGATATTGCGAAAATTAAACAGAGAGTGAATTTGAATGTTGACAGCTACAACACAAGTCACAATTAGTTGAAACAACGTTAACTTAACATTATAACCATTATATAACAACTACTAAATACTTTCTCCCATTCAATGTTGGAAACTGGCAAAATATAATCGTGTCTTCGTTCTAGTGTTTAAAATCGTACTCCAACAAATATGGCGACGCTTGTAGTTAACTGTGCGGGGTTAAACAACCAATATGCGGAATATAATAGAGCCGTGTTCTGACAGACGGGTTTCTATAAAATAAAATTGTCGCAGCGAATAGAGATGTACAAAACAATGGGGTTGAATTTTTGTTGTAATTAAACCATTTAACTAGTTTTAATAATTCAATGCGGTTAATACTAAAATGCAGAGCATGACGCTCCTGTAAAAAGTGATTAGCTGCTAGCTTTTTCGTGCATTCCTGGAGTAATTTTTGACACCTAGGCCTTGTAGTAAACGTGACAAAAACTAAATACGCAGAATGTTCTCAAGGTTTTGGTGATCGGCGCTCGGTGTGGACAAAATTAGGCTTGGCACATTTCTTGTTCCCAATGACCAAAACTGCTGCTGCTGTTGGTCGCGCATGCGTAACATGCTAATGTCTCGACGGCCCCACCGATGGGACATTCATTCAGAAAGCAGTACCTTCCCAATGCATTTTTTTCTTCATTCTTGTTCAATAAACATCCAGTTTCTCACGCAGTTATCCATAACGCTGATGCCACTGACTCAAAAAACCGCAATGTGGAGGTAAGCCAGCTCTTCGTCCCTTTAATATTCACAAATTTAAAAATATTATATTCCATTTGCCGTACACATCTGTTCAGTTATATGCACAGAAAACGTAAAAACGGTTGTAAGAATTCGCAACCAAAAAAAAACCTAGAATAGAAAAGAAATAAAACGAATGGTTCCAACATTATTGCCGCATTTTGAGGTGTTATGTGCATGATGTGAACAGTGCCATGGTAAAATGGACATTATTTGTTTTATACAATGGCAGACACTTTCCTCAGAAAGATTTTTAATTTTAATGAAAAAGACAAAATAACTAAAAAAGGAAATGATTATTAACAAATAACTCTTTACTCTATTAGGAAGCTTATCCAAAACACTCACGATCATTTACGCAGGTGCTGAGTAAAGAAAAGCGCGAATTTTTAGGGGCGCGCGCGCGAGAGAAGAGACGCGCGAGGAAGGCGACTCGCACGTTATCTTCCTCTCACGCGCGCCCCTCCAACTCGCGCTTCATTTACTCCAGCGCCTGCTACGCAAGCTAATACCCATTGCAAGTTGTTTCAAAGTGGAATTTAGGCTTGTTCAATTCGGTATATTTACTGAAACTCAACTTTGAACGAGTTGTTGCGGTTTCTCGTGATCGTCGAAGAATACTTCCAGTATAGATCATCTGCGTGATAACTAAATTTCCGGCACAGGAAATTTCCGGCGATATTTTTTTAGAGCAAATCCTATCAGAAATGTCCAAAAAGTTGCTTGTTATGATCACAAAATGGTGCGACACTCACGAGTACTACCAACACGTTACGCGTTAACAAAGAACGAATTTATGAAGGGAATCATCTTGTTTGTAGTAATTATTATTATAATTTTACCGGTCACTTCTCAGAAAAAGGCTGGTCGTGGTGCTGCCGGGTTCCATGTAACAAGATGGAGGATTGCTACAATCCATGCCCTGGAAATGGCAGTCCAGAAGGCAGTTCAGGAGGCAGTCGAGGAAGCAATCGGTGGGAATGTAGCGCTTCTTATCGACGAAAATGTTCATGGAATGTCGACATACACAGCTGCTCAGGTGAACAGTTGATGAACTCATATAAATAAAAAATAAAAGAAATAATTTTCGTATGAAATAATCACAATAATTACCAGTGGCAAGGTGTTAGTAGCTACTCTCTCTGGCCGGCGGAAGCCATGCACATGAAATTTTCTTGAATTCATATTCTTTCTTAGTTACCCACCTAAGTGTGTGAAGATATATTACGTAACCAGATGACTCATACCGCGTAATTTATTGCAAAAAAGCACAAGTCGTGTACCTGTGGCTGTTCCTTTTTAACACCCAAATTTAGAACAACCAGTCAAAACATGGTTACCATAGAAACGTCAAGTCAGACACCTCCGTGTTTCCGAGTTAATGTTACTTTTAAAGTTCATTTTGTTAACTTGCAGTGAATACTTTCAAAGTTTCGTTACTTAAGCGTGGCCACTTTTCTTGTACCTAAGGTTTTCTGATTGGACAGTTATTCTGGATTTCCAACAGTCAATGTTCAATATAAACATTTTCGACTTTTTACATCAGCATTTAAAATATTTTATTTTCCATATCCCATTGATGGCCCTTTTTGTCTCTCTGTGATCCCGGAGTTTCGAAAAGGACTGACCCATATTGTTAATAATTTTATTATTCAGTTTGATTTGATTTTTAGAAACAGTATTACCCTCATCAAGAATACGTTTATCAACGACAACAACGACTCCGTCGTCATCGTTAAAAACGTCAGTAGCCGCAATATCTTTACCGTCACGATCATCGTCATCGTCATCATTATTGTCTTCATCAGCAACATCAGTAGCCACAGCATCGTCAACATCACAATCGTCAACTGTACCATCGTCATCGTCATCATCATCATCATTATTGTCTTCATCAGCAACATCAGTAGCCACAGCATCGTCAACATCACAATCGTCAACTGTACCATCGTCGTCATCATCATTATTGACTTCATCAGCAACATCAGTAGCCACAGCATCGTCAACATCACAATCGTCAACTGTACCATCATCATCATCATCATTATCATCATTTGTATCAGCATTATTGACATCATCGCCATCATCATTAACATTATCGTCGTCTTCATCGTCATTAGCATCACCAACAGCATCAGAATACATTTCTACAACAGATACATTGGTAGGTACCTTACACCTCTAAATTAACGCTTGTGTTTACTAACGTATCTAATTTGACTAATTTCAATATAACAGAGCCAGATTTCTATAAATCACGAGGACAAATATACCGCTGAGAACCAAGAGGTTCTTTAAATCTTTCAAAAGCTAATTGATTTAAAAATTCAAAAGGCCTATCCCGCCTCCTAGAATTTGTTCATAGCTTATCCCAGTTATCTATTGGTTTTATTCACTTCTTATTACTGAATGTCCAAAAATACAAAGTTGAAATATCCTAGGGTGTGTTTTTCATGTTTAGAGAATATACTTTTCCCATTCATATAAATAAAACCAGGCAGATTATCAACTATAAATGTTTTAATTCTAGGCGATGGAGTTTATTTCTACGTTGAACAAAACCGATGTCCGGCAAAACACGTCCTTACAGGTAACTAACGAACCGAATGCTAGACAATAAAACTAATTTCATTCCGAGACATTATAAGGAAGTGCTTATTTCAAATAATAAGTCAGCTTGTAGCTAGTCCAGCAGATTTGGTACAGAGATAGATAATTACCTAGTGAATTACCACCTTGGATCTATCCCATAATTCAAGTTATAGCAGGCTTAAGGTAGCTCACCGGATATTGCAGTTATGAAAATATTTGCAGATGCTACTAAAAACATCGTACTTACTGTTCGTTTTTCTATTCAGACATTCTCTGGGATTTACTATCGCTGACAATAGTCGCTTTGTAAGACGACGCCATTTGACTACAACTACCAGAATCCTTCAGTGTTTTTTCTCTTTCCGTTTTTTTTTTTCTTAAGCTATTTAGGGCAGGAGCCCATCGTGTTTAGGGCCATTGTAATTTTAATTCCACTGCGATTAAACATTTGAATAATAAATTAAAACGAATGGAATTCCAGTAGTTGTCAGTCAAATGAATACATTATTATATTACTTCGATTTTCTTTACTTTTCCTCCAATCATGAAATAAATCCAACAGAAAAATCGAAAATAATTCACACGTTCACGATGATCGCGAAACTACTCTCTTTGACGTACAAAAGGCAAACGCCAGACGGCAACAGTCGGATTTTTGCCGTTTACGGGAAAAACAAACTCTCTCTATTATTACATATCCTTTCATCAAAGTAATCGGGCTCTTTTTATGGTACCCTTCCATTTCACGTTTGACGTTGATTCATTGATCTTTATTCCATCCAACAGTACTAGTTCACAACCTCTTTATTTTGTGTGTTTTCAGGATGTTGCCAATTTGTTACAATACACCATCCAACAGTATAAAAACGCATCTAACCGTGAAGTGCGAATGAATAAAATAACAGAACAGAGAAAAGAGGAATTTATCTTTAAAACAGCAGTTGCCTTCGAGGATTTTGTCCTGAAATATGGCCGATATCACCTCAATGAATCGATGCCAGCTGAAATAAACAACGTTGACAGCAAACTTGGTGAGTTACGTTGAAATATAATTTTTCATTACTCGGATTTATAGAAGAAAGATATGATTGTAGTGGTTTCTCCATGGTAACAGGAGATTCAAACCTTACTTTTTCGCCCCAAATAATTTTGGTCTGATAGGAGCACTTTACAACCGATTTCACTGTTACGCGACTTTTTAAATCAAACCTCCTCTGAGCGGTTTGCAAAAGATTTCCGTCCATCATACATGTCATACCTTATATGGAAGTGGTTTCACTCGCGGTAAAATCGTTTGTAAACCCCTGAGAGGAGTTTTGATTTTAAAGATCGTGTAACAGGGCATCGAAATCAGAGTTTTAAAAATAAAACAATCACCAAAACGTTTCTCTGTATTATTTAATTGATAGAAATCAGTCAGAAACACTCATGGCATTTTAGAGTGCGAATACGCACAAAGACGAGAGCAGATATGAGACCGTATTACACGGGTCTCAGTCCCCCTGACCGCGCGCTACGGAAAACACTGTTGAAAGCCTATATTTTAGGAAAGATATTATGTCGTATAATAAACAATTTATTCAGCGGAAAGTTGTGTAATACGGCTGGGCATTTTTACGAGTCAGTGTTCATTTTTTCTCGCCTAAAGGCTCAAAAAAATAAACACTGACTCGTAAAAATGCCCAGCCGTATTACACAACTTTCCGCTGAATAACCTATATGTATTGACGTATGCCATGGATGACATAATTACCATTTTAGCATCTTTTTTTACATTCTTATCCACAGTTTTGCGTATTCGGCGAGTTTTCAGCCCAAATGGAAGCGATTTCCATCTCGAGGGACCAGGAAAACAAACCTTTATCGACATTCCTTCAATCAATTTTGACAGCAACGGTTTGTGTAAACAACTTCATGTGCAAATTTTTTTAGCAATTTGTGATATATTACATAAATAATAACATAAAGGTAATGGAGAGCCTAGTTAAGTGACCAGTTAAAATCTTGCTGTTTTCACCTTTTTGGCATTTCATGTAATATATCAAACACGAGAGACATTGTTTCATCCCATTTCTAAACGCCGAGAAGAGAGTTGAAAATACAACGTGCAGCAGAATATTTTTCACAAACTTCCAGGTATTTGGAAATCGGATGAAACACTGCTCGACCTGCACTGTCTCGAGTGTTTGATATATCTTCTCAATCAGGAGTAAACGAAGAAACAAAATTCCAAGCCTATGTCATGGTTATGATTTCCTTTGTTTGATAATTCTATTTCTATTTAACCAAGGTTCAGTTTTAGTGGGTATCATGTACACAGATCTCCATGAGCTACTTAAATCCAGTAGCGGTGCAACAAAGAACACCAGGTACGTTTAGCAAAGCATTTCAATTACTTATAAATTACTTCTTAGTTATTATCTGCTTTATTGTATTTCTATCTGATTCTCTTTCCGCAAAGGCATGATTGTAGTCACGCTGTAGCTTGTTAACCTCAATCCATTCTTCCTAATCTCGACCCTAAGAGATACCTTAAGGTCGTCTTCCATTCCGTCTCTTCCGTAGCGCAATAAGTTGAATGAAATCTACTCTCCAAAAATAACCAGAACTCGATTTTGATATTCGTGTCTATTTAGGCAACTCAACACCATTATAATGGCAGTTTCAATGGACCCCAAGCCAAAATTGAAGCAGAATGTTGTAATGAAGTTCAGGAACCTAAAGGTAACAAGATCAGAACAAATAGTTATGGTCCGTTTTTGCATTTATTATATTCATGATTACAATCTGTTTTCAGGTTGCTGAGGAAGAAAAGTACTGTGTGTTTTGGAGCGGCTTCAGTGAAAAAAAGTGAGCATCAAGTTAATGTTATACTTTACTTTTTAGGCAATATTTATAGTGATTGTTGCTTATGGTATTATAGGAATTGAATGCACGTAGATTGGACTCTTATTGTAGTTAGGGCTAAGTTAGAGCCAAAATAGACAAATCGAACTCGAATTATGAGAAGGCAGCGTGGCCGAGTGGTTTGGTCAGTTTACGACGCTGGTCTTGTAATCCGGAGGTACCGGTTTCAAGCCCTCCACCCTTCCACTAGCTGGTTCGTTAGTCCAGGGATCGACTCCTTTGCGACGCCTTATAAATAGCCAACAGTTCAGCCTCCTACCAGTTGGGATTATTAACCTTACCTCAATTTTAGGACGCCAAATAAAGGCATCTACATGTAGGAATTACTCTCCAGTAAGATACACATCTCGGGTTTTTTTTTAGTCCTGACGGTTGGTCAGGGGAAGGATGCCATGCGGTGAGATCGACAAGCAACTCAGAACAAACGGAGTGTAGCTGCAATCATATGACCCACTTCGCTGTTTTATTTGGTAGCGGCCCAAAGGTACAATTAACAATTTATTCCCAGGCAGAGTAATACATCATTTCTCGTTACAGTATCAAATTAATGATAATACACAACTCACCATTACTTATATATATTTTTTTAATTAATTTGTAATCAATCTGACAGATCACAGAGACAGATGACAAGATACTGACGATTATTACGTACGTGGGGTTAGCTCTCTCCATCATGGGAATAATTTTGACAATAATCTCGTACGCTCTTCTCACGTAAGTAATGAAATAGCTAAATACACTTCACACACTGGTTATAAAACGCACAATCTGATTGGTTGCTGAATTAGTTGATACAAGGCTGTGTAAACTATGGAAATTAATTACAGATCACACTTCATAGGATGCAAAGTTTGACTAAGCTAGTAAAGTGTTTGAGTAGACTCTCGCTTACAGCCTAGGCTCTCTACATTGCCCCAAACTCACACTCGTGTTGCCATGACACGAAAGCATAGTGCGCGTTTTCTGTTGATTTTAATTCATTGCTACTTGGCCTGTTACTATTATGGTTTGAAAAACTAATAGATTATAATTATAGATTCGCCTGACTGATTAGTCTCTTAGTTTTCAGTCTAATATTCCATTGATTTCATTCAGTTTGTTTGTTTGGTAGTCTTTTCAATTATCTGCATATTTTTGGTATTCAGTGTTTGATTCATCTTTTTCACCAGCGATGTACATCAGCCTCTGTCTCAAATACGAGTGAGTCTTGCAGGATCTCTCGGAGCTGGACAAATCATATTTCTAGCTGGAGTTGATCAAAAAGAAAACACGGTAAAAGGCTCCTCAAATTTCCTTATACCTTTTTATTTCTTATGGGAGAAAGGTACAGTTGAAGTTAGTTATCTGTAGGAGGTATTTTGCAAACAAGAAGAAGTGACCTCTTAATAACAAGCTAAAGAAGTCACGACTTTTAAAATAACAAATGTCCTCACTGCTTGCAATTGCTTCACAGGGTGTCTGTATTACAGTAGCGGCTCTTATGCAGTACTTCCTGATGGCAGCTTTCTGTTGGATGCTCGTCGAGGGAATCTACCTTTACTTGTTTGTTGTTAAAGTTTACAACATCAACAACAAGATGTCCATCTATCATGTCATGTCATGGGGTAAGGTCTTGCCAATAGTTGATAAAGGGAATGGTTATGAAGCCTAACAAAGTTATTTATTCCATGTTTTTGTTCGCTTTTTTGGCTTTAACCGTGCGAAAAAAAAACACAATAAGTTTTGAGCTCTTCCCGAGTAACTAACCAATAGAAACGTGTCGGTTACGTAATTCAACCATATTGTATGAGCACAAAACAAAAGATTGTGCACGGTCGTGGACTTTCCAACATAAATCTTGGCCTCTTTGTTTGCTCCTTGGACGTTTGCCGGGCTTCATAACCATTTCACCTTATTGATTATGTTCTTGCACAATCATTTAGTACAGTGCCAATTGCGATTATCGTTGGTAACTCTTGCAATTGGTTCCCTTGTTGCATGTTCGTTTTCATTGCAGGTGTTCCTGCTGTCATGGTGGCCATTTCGCTGAGCATTGCTGCAGGAGAAGATGGAATCCAGAGCTTTGTCAGCAAAAAATAGTAAGCTGTATTTGGTTGTCGCATTGTGGGATTTTATGTGCTATATCAAACACGCGAGACAGTGTTTCATCCGATTTTCAAACTCTGAGAAGAGAGCCGGTTAAAAATACGACGCGTAGCGAAGTATTTTGACGAAATTTGAGGTGTTTGGAAATTGGATGAAACACTGTAACGAGTTTTTGATATGTCTTCACAATCGAACAAAATCTAAGGGCCAAGCAGAGAAATAAAATCATAAAAGTATATGCTAATTGAGGCCAAGTATCCAAGCCTCCGTCATTGTGAATTATTAATGAGTTTGAGAAGTATCGAGAAAGTTTGGGTCCCGTCATATTCTAACTTTTATCATTAATCATGCCCTCGATTACCAAAAAAATAATGTTATTTCTATTTTTTTATTTTAAGCTGTTGGATGTCTTCTGCTAACAGACTGATCTGGATATTTGCCGCGTTTGTGGTGATGATCGAAGTTGTAAGTAATACGAATATTAATTCAGTCTTGTTTAATTCTTGTTTTTTTATTTATTTATATTTTAATTAAATGATCAACTAGTTCTAAGGTCAACACTATGTTGATTATCAACTCAGAGTTGATAAACCGGTAAATTAACCGCCGTAGCGAATTGAACTGTGAACTTAAAACTACCCACAATAACTTTCGAGATTGTCGCGTGCGCTTTTTTCCGACAACCTTTCTCGAAACAGCTGTATGCATACTGACAGCAATTTTGCATTTTTGACACTTTTTTTATCTCAAGTTTAACTTACTGATACTCGTGCGAGTCATCAAGGAAATGACCACAATGCAACCAACAGGAGACAAACATATTCAACAGATACGGTAAGTATTAATGTTTAACGAGTAAGCTCGGACGTTTATAAGTGAAGGGGACGAGTCATTTATCCTCCGTGATATCAAAACATTAAAGCTGAAAGGGTTTATATCAGTCGAAGCTCTCGTTGCGACCGCTCTCGTAAGCGACCAAGCTCTAGTTACGACCACCATTGTGAAACCCCGTTTTGAATTGTCACTCAAACTCTGTAAGCATCGGTAAGCGACCGCGTCCACTTTTGGAAATTACCAACCGGTCGTTTCCTTTGTTTTTAAGCTCTCGTAAGCGACCATTTGTTGTGCTACACATTTAGGAGACATTGTATTATTTTTAATCATCTGAATAAGAGGATAAGTTTTCAATCTCTGTGGATGCTTGACCTGTACATTCGCTTTCGTACATTTCGTAAGTGGCCAGCCTCTATTGTTTGAGCGCGTCGTCACTTACGAGAGCCCATTCTCGTAAGCGACCAGCTCTAGTTACGACCCCTTTTTCGAATTCACGAGGCGGTCGCTTACGAGACCTTCGACTGTATGTTGGAATTAAAATGCTAGAGTAGCTTAAATGTGAAAGCTATACATTCCATTAACCGATTTCCAATCATTTTGACTTCTTGCAGTCTTGGCATCAGAGCCTGCGTGGTGATGATTCCCCTGCTGGGGGTCACGTGGCTGTTTGGTCTTGTGTCGCCATTACACAAAGCTTTCGTCTACATCTTCACCATCCTCAACTCCACTCAGGTGAATTCTTGGAATTATTAATTCGGCATTTTTTTTAAATTATTCTGAATTTTTTTTTAGACAGTTTGAGAATTTCGTTATCTAGAGAAATTACCTTACCTTTTTTTGAAAACATATTTTATATATTTTAATATTTTATGTCCGTTTGACAGGGTTTCTTAATTTTCCTCCTGCATTGTGTGAGGAATACTCAGGTAAGAGAAAAAGAAAAATATCAGTGGTAAATCAGTTTATTAAAATTACTTTTTTCTGTGATTTGTTCTCTATTAAACCATATACGTGTATTAAACCCTTAACATGCTAACTGCACATATAGTTTGACACGCATCTGGTGCAGAAAGGATGGATCTTTGTAACCGTGCATCAATTTTGGAAATCTAACAAATTCTTCCAGAGTTATGCTGGAAAAACCTGTTCAATTTTTGTTGAAAAATCAGTGGCAAATGTGGCTCTCACACCCAACATACTTCCAGGTTCATTTTTCAGCTCCCTTAAAAGGTTAGGTCAAAACCTTTCCAGCTGATAGGAAGTGTATCAAGCGCCAAAGATAGCAAGAAAAGAAAGGGGGAGTAAAAGGAAAGGAAAAGAGAGAAGGAAAAAATCAGAAGAAAAAACTTCTAGTACCTGTCATTAAGGGTTAAACTCTTGGGAGGCGCAGGGAGGTTGGAGGGTCGATTAGCTAAGTTGGCTGGGCGCCAGACTGCAGAGCGGGAGGTCGTGGGTTCAAATCCCGGTCGGACCACAAACCAGGGTTTTAGTGGTAAGATCATGCTGGCTGTGCTTAATACCTTGTCTCAGTTCACATGATCGCGTCATTGGGCGGTGACGTTAAGCCGTTGGCCTTGTCTCCTACACCTTCTCATAATTAATAACAGTAGGGGACATTAAAGAACCCACATCACTGTTCGAAAAGAGTAGGGGACGAAGTCCCCGATGTTGTGGTCTGGTCTGTTCACATGTATTCATGGATTGGGTGAATGGGGTGAGATTATGAATGGACTGATAGCGGCTGCCATAGGCGCCTTTACAAGCTGATGTCCGATCTTACCCCTGAGTTGAATTGTAAAGCGTATTTGAACTTTGGAAAATGCGCTATATAAATACAATTACCATTAACTCCAGATCTGGTGGTAGAGCGTCCTCAAAACATACGTGTCCTTGTGTCTCGGAAAAATAACTTTTAATTACTTCTTTGCATATGTTAGAGTGTAAGAAAACTGCGAAATACAAGTGTTCGCGAACGCGTGACCGATAAGGTTACCTTTAGTGTTTGTAAAATTTCTTTCTGGGTCCAAGTACAATCAAATTTCAGCCAATACAATTGGAAAAAAGTTCCAAACGGCTGTTCATCAAGTGACTTTAAGTTTTTTTCAATTCTGTTGTTTTTAAAATCTGCAGATTAGAGAGAGGTTCAAAGGAAGGATAAACAGGATTTTTCCAGCTGCAAATAACGGAATCGCTGCCAAGAGAACGTCACAGGTTAACCAAAGTGATGTCGGCGCGCTGCAGCTGAGGGCGATTGAAGTTCAGCGGTGTAGTGATGCTGGTGTAATTGAACTGAACTAGCAATAGAATAAAAACTAAGAGATTATGATCTAAGGGACGGATTCCTCCTTATATAGGTCTCTTCCAATGATAATTACTTGAAATCTATTTTTAATTATGCAGTCCATAACTGAGCTATTTTAAGAGGGTTACCTGATTGACCAGTTCGAGTGAAGTCATGTCAGAGCCTTGATCAGAAGGAAATTAAAAAAACTTCACAACTTGGCGCAAAACTATTAATAGCTTTCAAAAAATATTATTATTTGAACTAAAGTAGCATAAGATATTTTAAAACTGTTTTTTATTTCTCGGAAAAAAAACTTTGCTATCATACGTAGGACTCTGTCAGTAGCAATATATTATTAAAACCTATTTGTAAATTTTTTGAGGTAACCTAGCCTGAGTTGTTAGCTACACTGTAAGCCATGCTTCGAGACCAAAATAGCCGTTCGTGGCTGTTATATTCAGGTTTTACCTGTTTTCTGTAATACTATGAGGAGTAACCTTCTATCAGAGCGGCTACAATATCTTTTCCCATTGCTACACTGAGCTAAGCTAACATGAATTGGCCACTTATGTTGATTTTAGATGATTCTCTCTATTGGTGTATATATTATGGTTTTAAGGCTGGAAGAAACTTCCATATAATAGTGAACTTTGAAAGGAAGCTACGAGCTATCAGAATCTCGTTTGGTGGGCGTGGCTCGAAATAATTCTCACCCCTAAGACTGGTGGACAATTTAGTGGTACCAAACCACAATTTGTAACCCATAAAAGGTACAACCCCCCTCACTTTTATATGGGAGCCCAGCATTCAATGTAGTTAGATTTTTAAATTTATATTAAAAATCGTCGTCATTATAAATAAATAAGCCTTGATTCCGAGTTGGTTAAGTAGTAACGCAATTGTTTGTGTCCGGAGACATCAGTTTCATGAGGACACTTAATTTAACGAGAAAAATTGTTTTCCTAACAATAACATTAAAGTGCGTCTTAAAATACCATTCCAGTCTATATTTCTTCATTACCGAATGGGTTAAAGTATGACTACTGTAATAAAATAGTAGGAATTTAACTTTCTCTCACAGTTTTTAACACTATTCAGACCCGGCTTTTTTTTTCCTGCGACTTGGAGGGCGGGGTGGATGATTCCTTAGTTATTAAAGCTACGACAATGAAACTTGAAGGCAATATAGATGTAATGCGACCAAAATGTTTCCTTTGAGGTACGTAACATGCGATGATTACGTTTTATGACGTGGGAATTGCGTCATGATTTCCGAATTTCGCCTTCTTTGATCCCGGTGCCATTTTGAATTTCTTGATGACGTCACAAAACCACCAAAACAAAAACCAGTAAAATAATGAAAATAATGATAAAATGATTTTAAAATGCAAACGTTACTGCAAGAAAGTTACAAATTATATTTGGAAAAACCTTTTGGTCAAAATATGGTTGCCATGGAAACATTAAGTTCCGTTAACAATGATACCAAATTGTTTCCAGAAATATTTCCGGTTAAGTCGCAAAGTGACGTCATATCTACCGAAAATAGGATTTTTGCATAGAATTGTGACGCCATATTTAGTCATGCACGCGTTCTACATATCGCTTCATTAGTGGTAACTACTTCTAGACTCCACAATCTGCGAAGAAAAAAGATACAAAACGCTTAAAATGTTATACCAAAATTATGAATTTGCGTTTTGATATTAAAAATTATATATATTTCATTTTGTTCATACACAAGTTAATTGTAACCGCGTAAAACTCTTTTGAGCTTCCGTGGACGACAAGCATGCGCTGTCTGTCGCATTATATTTAAGACTTCCGGACACAGTTGATGAAAGCAACATTAAGCTAATTTCCATGATCAATTAGTGTGAAGGTTTTCTGGGGTTTTTTTTTTTTTTTTTCTCCTTTTGTTTTGACTTTGAGTTACTCAAACTCCACAAAATATTACAAATGAAAATCGCTTTTATACATGAAAAATTAACATGGATTGACATGGCATTAATCGACTTTAGAACAACCGTGCCCAGGTCACTAAGGCATAGCAGACCGTAGCAAGCACCTTTAATACTCACTAGTTTAGGACAGCTATAGCATTTTAATATAGGCCATTCTGATGTTGACATTTCCAAAAACCACTAAGCTAAGTACTGGATCCTATCATCAGTGATTGACAAGAACACGTTACCAACAGGTGCAAAGATCCTGTTTCCCGGCATATGTCTTTGTAATAGAAAATATGACATGACAGTTGTCTTAAGTTATTACCCAAAAACGGGTTGAATTGGCGTTTTACTAAAACAAACTGGTCTCCGTCGGATATCAGTCTGTGCGGTCCATACAGAATCGAACAGACTTCGACACTGGAGAGCGCTTTGGGCCAACTCACAGCTAATACATAACGTTATTTTGGTTAAACGTGATGCTGGGAGGAACATAATCCGGGATAATGACAAACAATTTTAAAATGGCGACCACAACCATCTTAGTAATCATCACATTGAGTAAGTATGATTTGACTTTACAGTGGCTAGTAACAATATAATAATGATCAAAGTGATAGAATTCGCTTGATCATCTTGGTGAACAGCAGTAAAAAAATTCGGGTTTCCATTCAGCATCAACATGCGAATTAACATCAATTTGCTGCTAGCTATTATTTTAATATTTCTTTCACGATTAAGTTTAGTTTTTATCCTTTTTTGTCTTAAAAAAATCGAGTTATGTTTCTTTCTTGAAATTCTCGATAATTTTTGTCGAGCTGATTTTTTTTTTAACTCATACATTTTGGAGCTAACTTTTATTAGCAATGTAAAAAATACTAATAAAAAACAGTTAATTACAACTCAGACGTGACACAAAAAGCCATGATATTGCGAAAATTAGACCGGTGTTGTGACGTTCGACGGCATAGAGAGCGAATTAAAATCAAGTTAAATTAAATTGTATTCGCCTCAGGCTCAATTATTCGCCTCCGTTAATATTGGTGAATATTTAACGATACAAAGTCGACGTAAATATTCAACAATATGCACTGAGACTGAAGCGAATAATTGTTTTAGTATAAAATTGTAAATGAACTTAATTCACTAAGGTGGGAATTAGGAATAGTATTTCAAAGCTGTAGCGATATGGGTTGCTTTCTCCGGCTTCAATTTTCAGGTCTGACATGGCAAGCCGATTATTTTCAATTTATTTATTTATTTTACTATAACTTTTTGTTAACATCCCAGTATTAGCAACCCAGCTATCTTTGGGAGTATATTACCTAAGACCTAAGGCTATTCGATAAACGCATGCTAGGATTGGATCAATTCTAAAGTAAATGCTCCTGTTCAGTTTCTTTCCGCGTATAATCGGCATAATTTTGTTTTTGATTTATTGTAATGAGAAAAAGAAAAGTACCAGGACCAACGGGTTCATTAGATTGAAAGGCGAGGGCTTTCTCCACTTTGCCACGCGCGCGTCGTGTGCCGTCAAGTGCCGGAGTCCATCGCCATAAATATGACCGTAACCTCTACACGGAAACTTGATCACGCTAGCTTTGGGCCGACATCACGAGGCAGAGGCCGAGAGCGCGAGTAATAAAATGTATTTTTGTCTCGCTTGTGTCCTCAAGGTAAAAA
This sequence comes from Desmophyllum pertusum, assembly GCA_029204205.1. Classification (NCBI taxonomy): domain Eukaryota; kingdom Metazoa; phylum Cnidaria; class Anthozoa; order Scleractinia; family Caryophylliidae; genus Desmophyllum; species Desmophyllum pertusum. The sequence goes on along the minus strand of MU827308.1, from coordinate 2,036,223 downwards.
ATTACACACGCCCATGTATGAAGTGAATCGTTTCCATACTTTTATCTGGTAATTATCAATGCATGTTTTAAACCATTGTTGTGAAATAATTGATATTTTTTCATGCAGCTATCCAGAATGCGGTAAACCCAGTTGAAGGTAGGACTGACGTTTTTTTTATGCTGCATCACCTTAGACATTAAAAAACGCACTCAATCTGTCACGAGCAACGGTAATACAGAAAAGAAAAATATCTGAGTCCCTGACAGAAGTCGAACCCATGGTCTATGCCGCACACCGGTCGGTTTCTCTAACCACTGGACAGGCGTCTCATGGCGATCAGCTACCATGGTCATTCACTATAATGCTTGTCTAAAGTCTTGGGACATCACTTCATCACTTCACAAATGACCTTTGTCTTCACCTTTCCCTCCCAATCCCAATATTATTTTGGAATAATTTTGTATTTTTTATGCGTTTTTTCTGACGTCAAGAGAAAATAGTGAAATCCAAGATGGCGGATCCAAGATGGCGGATTTAATGATGTCATTTGACATCATATAACATCATTGATAACCAACAAATAACCATCTTATCTTGTAGTGGAGGCTCAAGGATGTGTCTACTAAAGGCAAAATTATTTCGATGTGTCTTAAAACAATAACGGGCGAAAATCCAAGGGGGGGGGGGGGGGGGGGTGGGGGTGGTCCATCAACCCCCTTGTCAGTACAGTCGTAGGGATATGTATTTGGATATACCGTCCGAGAGTTTAAGGACCATATTGTTTTGTTGCCGTATTTAGTCTTTTAAAACGTTTAGAGAAGTGCTATGTTTGATTTCATATTACTAAAGGACCGCCCTGTTCTGTTGGTAGAGCAATTCAGTCAATGTTTGTTAATTTGCGGTTATCCAATGTTTTAGGAGTATGTCCAAACAACTGGAGTCACATGCAAGGTTCCTGCTATAAGTTTTCTAACAAGGAGTTGAATTGGACTGCAGCAAAATCTGCCTGTGAAACACTCGGATCCAAGCTTGTCGTGATAAATTCACCATCTGAAGTAGACGCGCTTGGTTCAGAAATACCAGATACTTGGCCGGTAACGTGGATTGGTTTGTACTGGGATTCTAAAATCAATTCTCGCTGGCTGTGGGTTGACGGAACACGTCCAAATTACACTCACTGGAAATCTGGAAAACTTGACAATCATCCGCCATATGAGGAGGAGTGTGCGTATATGTACCAAGGGGCGAACAGGACATGGGACCATTGTAATTGTACAAAAGAGTTTTCTTACATTTGTGAAACCTCAACTGGTAAGTCAGTATACATCTCATGCTGTGATATTTCGTTTCTTGAATTTAATTTTGAATGTTGACAGAAAATCGTTTTTTCGACCTGTTCTTACACTTTACCAAACTTGTGGCAGTCTAGTCATTTATTTAAACTTACCTTCTTTTAAAAGTCCACTGCTTCGTTATTGTATCTATTTCCTATTTGTCAGCAAACTAAGGCCAAAAGCTTTCTCTGAGGAGTGTTTAGCCTGCGTAGCTGGCGGTCTTGTTGGCGCGCGATGCAAAATTTGTTAGCGGCGAAGCCGCGACAGCGAGCGGCTTTTGCCGCGAGAGTTGGACAGGGTCGAAAGACCGCCTGCTCTAATTCCTGGGGTTTTTGAATGCTGCCCACTTTTATCACCTCCTTTGGTGTAATTAAATTAGCCAATCAGAGAGAAAGCTGTATCGAAACTTGTCAATTATTTTCTTCTCGGCAAACATGACGCTTTTGGTTTTTATCACTCATTCAGAGCGAAGTTCCTAACAAACACAGGAAACAAATATTCTAGCTGTCCTGCGCTTTGAAAACCCTTTCGATAGAGATGTTTTTCGATTCGATACGTTTAACAATTTTGGAGAAACGACTTTCGAGCGTGTGAGATCGAATACAAACCATTACGTTACGAAGAAAATTGAGACGACCACGAAGTTTCAATTGACCAATTTTTGACAGCTCACTGAGTTCGCAAGTTTTCCCTTGGGAGAGATCAGAAGGATCAACTAACATTTGATTGACGTGACACCGCTCTCAGCCAATCCGAAATTCCCGTGCACTGGTGCAAGGACTATTCAAAAACCCCAGGAATTAGAGCAGGCGGTCTTTCGACCCTCTCCGCCCCAGACTCTCGCGGCTTTGCCGCTCGCTGTCGCGGCTTCGCCGCTTACGAATTTTGCATCGCGCGCCAACAAGACCGCCAGCTACGCAAGCTAAGGAGCGTTGTTCGTGATTTAACGTTAAGATTTTACACCAACATACAGAACCCTCACAATCACATTCATTGACGGTATCAACAACAACCACGGCAGCAGCAGCAGCACCTACGACACCATCAACAACAATAACAACACGAACATCATTAACATCAACAACACCGACAACGTCAACAACACCGACAACGTCAACAGCATCAATAGCACCATCAACAACAGTAACAACTCCATCAGTTTCAAAAGTACCATCAGCGGACAGAAGCTTTAATTCAAAAAACGTTTCTACGACGGAGAAATTGGTATGTGTGTATATAGGAATTTTGTGTTGATAATGTATCTCCTATTCCTGGACTATCTTTAATCGACTAATGTATAGAATTATTACGTTTTCCGGTTATAGGGCTCCCATGGTATCCCTTTTCATATAAAATATAAACCCTATAGCAGATCGTCAACGAAACTTTAATTCTCTTCATTTTAGGTGAACAATTTTACATCTACATTGAACAGAACAGACGTCCGACAAAACACTTCCTTACAGGTATTTTCAGGTTTTGTTGAATACCTTAGAGACAACGAGCTCACGAGAGCAAATGATAGTGACTCAGTTATGAGAGGGTCCTGAAGGGGTTAAATGGAAACTGGGATTTGCCTCTTTTTTCTCTGGGAAAATAGCATTTAGGTCACTGCATGGGACTGGGATTTTGGGTACCATTTTTCGCTGCTGGGAATGAGAAGCATTTGGCTGCATTTGGCTGGGAGACTAGGATTTGGGCAAAATTTGGGCTGGAAAAATGAGATTTATTCAGGCCCCTTTTATGAAGCGACTTTTAGTAACGAACACTAAAATCGAACGGGTGCTTGTTTCCTTCCAAGGCATTTTGAAGGTGGAGGCGGCATAAACTTTACAGATTTGACTTTCAAGTTTCCAATTCCACTTGTAAAGCAATTTGTAAAAGTGCTAATAAGCCCGCCTTACTTAGCTTCAGTTCCCTTAAAGCTAAGATGGCAATCCAGGACAATGACTAAACAGAAAATACTATTTGTAAGCTGAGTTATTGATTTGAACTAAGCCCTCACCTCCCCTAGTTCCTTCGTATTTTTCAGATAATAAAGATATATTTTTGATCAATTTAGTTTCGTTAGTTATGATCGATTTGATAATACCGTATAAAGAAATGTTTCAACTTTGTTACCATGGTAACTCAGAAAGTAGTGTAGTAGTATCAAGGAGAATCCAAGGAATCAGGCTCAAAATATACGGTACACTTGATCATACCACCAATTAATGCTAAATCCCCCCCCCCCCCACCACCACCATAAAAAAAGAAGATTTACACTAATTATGAGATAAATAACTCAGAACCTTGTATTCTATGGCTTTCTTTTCAGGATTCTGTCAGTTTGTTACAATACACCATCCAACAGCTAAAAAACGTATCCATCCGTGAAGTGCAAATGAATACAATAACAGAACAGGAAAAAAGGAATTTATCTTTAAAATAGCAGTTGCCTTCGAGGATTTTACCCTGAAGTATGGTCGATATCACCTCAATGAATCGATGCCAGATGAAATAAGCAACGAATACAGCAAACTTGGTGAGTTGCGCTGAAATATAATTTTCATTACTCGGATCTACAGAAGAAATACCTCTTTAGTTAATTTTTAAATCAATTTTATAATGTTTTATTCTCTTTTTTTTACCTTTTTAATGTTAAGTTTTTAACTATTTTTGGTAACTTATTTATTAGTTTTAGTTTTTAGTTGTTTCATTATTATTAACAGGAGATTCAAACCTTAAGGGACACTGTCCCCGGCATATTTTCTCAAAACTGTTATAATTGCATGAAATGGTCCCTAAATCTATGAAATAACAACTTAATAAACTCTAACTAAATGATAAAAAGCAATTTCTTCAAGAAATTCCATACTGCAACAAAATTTTTGCAAAATTTCAAAGATTTCCGAGCCAAATTTGAAACTTTTAAAAACTGACATCCTGACGTTTTTTTCAAAAATCCATATTGCAATCCATTTCCATCCTCGCTGTCGTTTGTCTTCCTCACTTCCTAATGGGTTCCTGTCATTTGTCGAGTGCTATTCTACAGAATCAAACCATTATTGTTCAACTTCCTATGATCTAGACATGTTTCTGAGCTTCCCTAAATCATGCTAAAATCAGGACAGTGTCCCTTTAATGTTAACAGCATTCATTTCACTCTTTCGCCCTGATAACTTTTGCAATTGTCTGATAAAGCTCAGGTAAAATAATCAGACTGAGTACTTTTAAATATTTACAGGAGCACTTACAACCAATTTCACTGACTGTTACGCGACCTTTTAAATCAAAACTCCTCTAAGCGGTTTGCAAAATATTTCCGTTAATCATACATGTCACACCTTATATGGAAGTGGTTTCACTCGCGGTAAAATATTTTGTAAACCGAGGATTTTTGATTTAAAAGGTCGTGTAACAGGGAATCGAAATCGGTTGCAATATTAAAAAAATAGGCCCGCGAGGCGTGCTCATGGCTACTGCATTTTTTTACTCAGAGAATGCGCATACATGTAGCCCATGAGCCGATTAAACGAAATGGGTTAGGGACTCTCACGATTTCAATCAGTAAGTTATATTTTTCTCTACCCAGCAGTCATGAATCCACATCATCCCTTTATAACATGTATACTAGACATACTAGATATAAACATTCCACGCCAATGGCTTCGTTAACTCTCACCAGACTCTCAATTGATAATATAGGTCAAGACTTCGTTCTCCGAGTTGTCGCCGTTGAGGATAGTGCAGCAACTTTGTTGGTTTTGTTATTTTTTTCTTTGGTGTATTGCATTTGATAACCCTAGCCCTAAGGCAACATCTCTTGCTTTGGCTAACCACACTAAAATAATCAGGCCCGTAGGGCGAGGGATGCGACAGGTGCGTCCGTTGGACCGATGGCTGAAAATAAAGTGAATGAAAAGCTCTAATTCGCTAACTGGTGTAGTCTGGAAATGAAGCCTGAATCAACGAAGATAACATCGAAGGTCCGCCATTTGTAGATTTGCTGGGTGACATATTAAATTTTGGACCAGATCTTGAGATTCTATAAGCTGAATTTAACGTTAACGATAAATTCGACCTAAAACCCTCATACGGAATTTTAATCCCCAGGCTCTATCAAAATGAGAGAAGACTGGGTACCCCAATAATGAACTGCAAAAGGGCTCAGCATGTGTGTCAATATTGGATAAAATGGACCGAACAGAGCCAGAGGTCACAGAAGAGCGAAATAGAAAGGCCGCAGCAAAATCCTGTCAATCGATAGATACATTTGTCCGTAAATTGTAAATTACATGTCACATAAAGTTTCTTGCAATTGTTTGTCATTAATCCATTTTGAATTTAAAAAGTGCAAGAAATTTTTATGTTGATACGTTTGCTTTTTGCTGCCTGGTTTCATATCAAAACGCACGAAATGCGAAATACAGTCGAACCTCTCCACAACGGCCACCTTGGGGACAGAGGTAAGTGGCCGTTGTAGAGAGGTGGCCGTTATGGGGAGGTAGGGGTGTAATATGACACCATTTGTTTTTTTGGGGGGGACAACATTTTTATTTAAAATGCTTATTATAGCATATGAATACGTAACACAATCAAAATGTATCAATAAAACAGAAACCAAAATGATGTTCAGAACAGGAATGTTAACAAAACAAAGCTAGTAAAGTACAGTGAGTACATCAGTTTGTACATCGTTTACTTTCTCTTTCGTGAAATTAAGTTGTCAAGGGTTGTTTGCTTGAGTGAGTGGCTGCGAGGTTCTATTTTAATGTGACTTACTGTGCCACCAGGCATTTTTTTTTTTCAATTTCGCAATGCAATTTAAAACACAGAGCCTTATCAGCTGTACTCGATTTACGACTGAAATAAAAATACAGTACTGTAAAAGCGTAAAAAAATGGAAAATAGAAAAAAATGGGGCCTTGTACTTTCTAGTATTGTGTGATTCTTCCAACAGTGGCTAAACACATGCCGCAATATAAGATATTGTATTGCCCGACGATGCGTGGTACAGATGAAGTTGCGTGACCTTTTATTACTGTACGCCAAAAAGATAGGGTTTTAATGGCCGTTGCCGTTGTGGAGAGGTGGCCGTTGTAGAGAGGTTAAAACAAGAGTGAATGTATGGACTGTCCGCCGGGACAAAAGAAAGTGGCCGTTGTGGAGATGTGGCCGTTGTGGAGAGGTGGCCGTTAGTAGAGGTTCGACTGTATCAAAAAATTCCCGGCGGTACCCCCCTACAAACTCGGGAGGCACTCGAAAGTTAGTACGCGCAAGGAAAAGGAGACATCTGCACGCAGGCTATCCCCTCCCCTTTCGCACTTATTACGGACAGTTTTGTTTGTCCCGACGAAAAGCTCATATATTTTATCTTACATTACAACGGTCACTTTTCCGCTCTCATACAAAGTTAACCTCGCTTATCTGTGCACTGTATATTGTCATGACATGTTTGACAACTGTCTTGCTCACTGTGCTGCGTGGCAGGCGTAACACAAAAGTTTCACTTCCTTGGTCTTTTACTGCAGTCATTAGACGTTGCTTAATACGGACAATTGTTCGTGTCCGTCTTATCCGGGTTCCACTGTACATACGAGGCGTTTCAATCACAGTCAAAACAAAGGGATTTGACTTCACGAAACTGAAAAAAAAACCTGCCAAAAAACCCCCTGCAAACTGTCAAAGCTATTTGCCTTTATCTCTGTAATTGTGTAATAACCCGACCAATTACACGCCGCGAAATTATTGACATATTATAAATAGACGACGAATTATTACACAAGAATCCATCAAAGAACAGTTCTCATCTTGACTCTGCTCATATCCTAGCTAACTGAACTGGGTAATTACAGTACACTGCACGATTCACGTTTAACGTAACAAATTTATTAGGTCACTTTTAGCAACACTCTGCTCTCGTAAACTAGCTCGCCGACTTGTCAGTTGCGGACAACAAACTCTGTTCAGTTTATTTACCTTCATGTCATTTTGATCAGTACATCTAACAAGACTTTAAAACCCAAGCTAATTTGAATACAATCACCCACTGTTTTCTTAAACAACGGAAACTGTGCTCAAATGAGATGATCTTATCTTTCGTCTACAAACCAAGCAGATATAAAGTTCGTCTTTAATTTTAGAATATATTTTCATATTAAAATCATTCCTCGTTTCGAAAAAAATTTAACACACTTAACAATAGTAGATCTAAAATCCATTTTCTAATATCATTTTGTCACGATGTCCAACGTCAGACTCCCGAAAGCGCGGTGAATTAATTTTCTGCAATCCAGCACGCGGCTTTGATCTTTGTCACAACAGCATTCGCAGCATTCATGCTGACATAACAAAATTCTCAAATCACTCATCACTCATACTCTTCTGATTGTCGTCATACTGTAATATCTTTGTTTACACAGCAGCATTCGCGCTGACATAACAGAATCTAAAAATAATTATATAATTCACTGTGTAAAACTCGCGCCGTGATTGGTTTAGAACTGTTATCTATTAGAGTACAGACGCACGAATGACGTCACGAAGCGGGAAAACGCGCGGGCGCCCTGCCTGCTCCAACAAATCCTTCGCTCAAAACAGAGAAATATTTTCGTCAAACTGGAAATATTCCGTAGGAAATTCAATGTTGTTCAATTGATACGAATTTTAAATCGGCTGTTCAAGCTTGGCTAGAACTTGGAGGAAAATATGATGGTCCTTTAGCTCATAATTTGTGAACATAATCCGATAAATTTAGCGGGATTAAGCTTATCGTTCGCCGTTTATAAGCGACTTGCAACGGGATTTGGACTGGAATAATTCAGATTGTTTTTCCTCATATCAGGACGGAATAGAGGTTAGTCTCTAAATATTTGCTTTTCGAAACATTTGCTGAGTTGAGCTGTAGTTTATTTTAAGCCGTTTAGTTTTCACAAAGTTTTATTTGAGTGCATGAAAACACTGTGGCCTAAACTCGATGTTTGTTGACATAATTTTTATCGGCTTATTTAGCGTACATTCAAGTGAAAATCCGAAGCGAATATCTCCAAAATTATATAAAACAAATAGATTCCATGTTGCCGTGGGTCTGTTCAGTAATAGATCACAGAAGACGTCAAAATGTGGTAAGAACATCAGTGACCAACGAGCCGCTGCGGCGAACCACAACATATCAATCACGTAGAAACCGAAAACCTCTGTTGTTGCTGTGAAATTTTGCATTCAACTCCTCGACAATCTTTTAAAACCAGTACTTTCTAAAGTTTTTACTCTCCTGCCTTCGTGGTATGATACACAAACTGATTAACTAGATATTTCTTCTTCTCGGACTGAAATTTTAAACGACTTGCATGTTTCTTGCCGCTTTTCCCGACTGTCACTGTCACTTTTTAGCGCAAACTTGTACCCGATCGGACGTGCACTGTTCACTGCTTGTAAAGCAAATTGTGCTACTCAAACATCAGTATAGGTGCTGCTAGCAGGTAAAATTTTGGACCGGTACAAGTTGTACGGACCGAGGCAAGCGAATAATCATCGCTGTAACCTTGAGATTAATGTGTGTGAATTGACGAATCTGTCAGTTTTGACGCTTGACAAAATTTTGTCCTGCTCTGGGGCAGGATGACGGCGCCTTTGAAGTTTGGTAAGGCTTGACAAAATTTTGGTAGGAAAAAAATCGCCGTTCGCACTTGTGAAACGGAACTGATGACAGATATTTTTGCAAAACAAACAAAAATTCGCCTAGTGCGGCCGGGCCCTAATCAAACAAATGAATTGTACGAAGGACTCTAAAAGACCGGCGGTTACTCAACAAAAGCTTCAACAATGTGACTCAATCAAACGCGACCCTGTTCGTGCAGTTGTCAAAGAAATACACCTACGTAAATAAAAACATTTAAAAACAAACGTGTCTTTCATATTTATTTTGCAACGCAATTTCTCTCCATATAGCTCACTAAAGATGCCAATCTTCTTTTTAAGCATTGCACTTGACACCACTGTCAATGAAGCGAAACAATCGAACAATGCCATATCATGTTCAGTTATTCAAAGAATTGTTACAAAAAAGTCTTACGAACAAAAAAGTCTTACGAAGGAATGTTAAGAATGCTTCGACGACGACAATAATGGGCACTTGCGCAAGCGCAGTACCCATAATGAAAACAACATCACCAAAACGTTTCTCTTTATTTAAGCCCTGTGTACACCTATTTCAATTAACGTTGTCGGATAGAAATGTTTTTAAAAGCCCGCAAGACAAGACCGAAAGGTAGCATGGGTAAAAGTAGAAAACTGCTGCACGCACCGAATACTATTGAGAAGTAACATGTAAAACATTATTTATAACGTTTCCTTTTTGTTTTAAGAAGTAGGCTACTTTTTATAGCCAAAACTAAATTTTAGCAGAATAAGCTAGCGAAAAAAACATGGAAAACAAATTATCTAATTCAGGGCAAACCAGATTTCTTTTCCAGCGATATGCAAATTCTAATGAATACCCAGACTACCATTTGGTCTTGTCTTGTAGGCTTGACGCTTTTATCCGATATTTATCCGACAACGTTAGCTGTTTCGAGAAACGTTGTCGGAAAAAAGCGCACGCGACAATCCCGAAAGGTAATCTGGGATATGATCAGCAAGCTACGTTCCTGGCACTAGCTGTCGAACCTACTTTTGCTGCTTTCTTTTAGCACTGGCAAACATACTTCCATGGCGTCTCGTGTCATTTTCTCCGATTTCCCTGAAATGCTGAAGTCAAGGAACTGTGAACTTAAAACTACCCACAATACCTTTCGGGATTGTCGCGTGCGCTTTTTTCCGACAACCTTTCTCGAAACTGCTGTATGTGTATAGATCGTTTTCACGTGACGTCATCAAAATTCTAAATTCACAACTATTGATCCTACAAAGCTGTTTTTTCAGTATATTCTATACATCAATGTCGTTCAGAGTGCTTCGTTTTGGAGAAGCGTTTTGAAAGCGTTTTGAAATTTGAGACGGCCTGGCTCAACGTTACCTGAAATGTTACAGAAACCAATATTTTCACACTTTTTAAATACTTTTCAGATATGCTAATAAGTCAAAAATGATAAATAAAGCATTCAGAAGTGAAAACTCATGACTTTGGTAGAAAAATATTTCTTCTTCTCGCAGGCATTTTTGGCCGACATAGTGGTGTACCAAAGTGGCGGTACACCCATGTGGCGGATCCATAATAAGTTCTGTAATTTTCCAAATATTTTTTTCCCAATAACTTCATTGCAATGAACACTGCCAAACCAAACGAGGCGAATATATTTGTTTCCACCTACTCTATACTACAATGTCTGAGTTTGTTTATGTTTTTGATGCACGCAAAACGATCTTGTTATTTTGGTGAAAGCGATCTATTGACGTATGCCATGGATGACATATTTACCATTCTAGCATTTTTTTTTTTTTTCATTCTTATCCACAGTTTTGCGTATTCGGCGAGTTTTCAGCCCAAATGGAAGCGATTTCCATCTCGAGGGACCAGGAAAACAGACCTTTATCGACATTCCCTCAATCAATTTTGACAACAACGGTTTGTGTAAACAACTTCATGTGCAAAACATTTTAGCAATTTGTGATATACTACATAAGAAATAACATAAAGCCTAGTTAAGTGACCAGTTAATATCTTGCTGTTTTCACCTTTTTTGGTATTTCATGTAATATATCAAACACGAGAGACATGACAGATGACAGATGCTTGGAATTTTGTTTCTTGGTTTACTCCTGATTGAGAAGATATATCAAACACTCGAGACAGTGCTGGTCGAGCAGTGTTTCAATCGATTTCCAAACACCTGGAATTTCGTCAAAATATTATGCTGCGCGTCGTATTTTTTATTTTATTTTATTTAAACAATATTTCGTCTCAACATTTGCTCTAAGAGCATCAGATGCTCATCTAGAGAGCTTACGTTGTTAACAATCACAATGCGTCGTGTTTTCAACTCTCTTCTCGGCGTTTAGAAATGGGATGAAACAATGTCTCTCGTGTTTGATATATTACTTCCAAGCATCTGTCATGGTTATGATTTCCTTTGTTTCAGATCATTTTATTTATATTCAACCTAGGGTCGGTTTTAGTGGCTATCATGTACACAGATCTCCATGAGCTGCTTAAATCCAGTAGCGGTGCAACAAAGAACAGTACCAGGTACTTTTAGCAAAACATTTCAATTACTTAACAATGACTTCTTTGTTATTATCTGCTTTATTGCATTTGTATCTGATTCTCTTTTCGCAAAGGCATGATTATAGTTTCTCCGTCACGCTGCAGCTCGCTGACATCGATCCGTTCGATCTTCATGATCTCGACCCTAAGAGACAAACGCTTAAGGTCTTCCATTCGGTCCCGCCACCTCAATCAGTTAAGGAAATTTACTCTCCAAAAGTAACTAGAACTCGACCAATACATATAGGTTATTGGCCGGCCTAGGTCGGTCCGTATTGAGAAAAACTGTGCCCGTGGTCTTGAGTGCGGCCCGAGGCCGTTAGGCCGAGGGCCGTACTCAAGACCAAGGGCACAGTTTTTCTCAATACGGACCGACCTAGGCCGGCAAATAACCTTTTTATTTTTTTCGTACTTCGTTTGAATTTGATATTGAAATCTCAGGCTTGTTTTGCAAAATCTGTTTTTCACGCGCGCTAGTACATGTAGCTCAGAAGACTACCGAAGAAATAACCGAAGTAACAAGAAACTCAGACGATTAAATTTTACACCACAAATATGTAATTACAGAAATGGAGACTAGAGCGGCTTTCATCACAAAGCAGCTGAAACGAGAAGCTATTTCCATTTTCACAAAAACCATTCAAAGCCGCCGTCAAATTCTACGACAATCTTCGGCAATCTTCCATACATTAGGCTTACTCTTGCCTACAAATATCATGAAAAGCATTTTTCGAGCAAAAATGTTCCCAGTTACAGTCTTTACGTATACTACAATTTTATTTCACATGTTAAATCTGATTTTTGCCATTCGGTGGCAATTTGCAGTTTTCATTTTATGCGAAACCCTGACAAACTTCGCCTGCATAAGCTCTTTCAAAGCCGACGGCATAAAATTGATACGGGCCGAGAATTATAAACGGAATACCGGTAGCCACAAAGTTATTTCTTGAATGAAAATTAACGGAAGGTTTGTTTAGGAAAACAGAGAAACGAAAAGCAAACAATTAAAACGAAGGAATTGAATCTAAACACGGTGAATTGTAATTTAAAACCCGCAAGTTTGAACGTGAAAACTGATTTCCAAAAACGAACAACAAACTTGACTAAAACTAAATTCTGTCGGTTAAAATCAAATGACTACTCGCCTTTTTGAAGAAATGCAAGCTCTTTAATTCCACTGCGTAGTTCTCCATTCACTTGACAACGATAAGAGAGCAAAATAATGCGAGAAATTCAGTAAAAAGCTTTATCGCATCGACATTCACACGTTGCTGAATTAAAATGTTTTCGCTTGTAGCGCATGCCTACGCTACGATTCCGCGGGTCTCCGCCGGGTTCACGGGCAATTTTTCCCGCTTCCGGGACCAATATTGGCTTGATTAATATGTTTTTGTTGGTCTTACAGTATTAAACGCATTCTGGCAGTTTTAAAAAGCTAAGCGAAATTTTCTACCTTCGCGCGTTGCTGAAACGGTCCGTGAAGCCTCGGTTACCGTGACCGTGGTCAGAGATAGGAGAATACCGCCCGCTCCCGGAACCAATCAGATTGCAGGATTCGCAGGATACCGCCCGCTCGCGCACTGAGAAAAAAATAAAATCCAATACAATAACCTTTATTTTGACACGATGATAATTAAAACATGACAATGCTTGTGTGGTCGTGTGCTGTAGATAATAATAATAAACTAGGTAAACCAGGTTTTGATATTCGTATCTATTTAGGCAACTCAACACCATAATAATGGCAGTTTCAATGGACTCCAAGCCGAAATTGCAGCAGAATGTTGTAATGAAGTTCAGGAATCTAAAGGTAACAAGATCAGAACAAATAGTTATGGTCCGTTTTTGCATTTATTATATTCATGATTACAATCTGTTTTCAGGTTGCGGAAGCAGAAAAGTACTGTGTGTTTTGGAGCGGCTTCAGTGGAAAAAAGTGAGTATCAAGTTAATGGTTTTCTTTACTTTGTATAGGCAAAATTTATAACGAATGTTGCTTCCTGTATTATAGGAATGCAAATAGATTGGACTCTTAATGTAGTTAGGGTAAAGTTAGAGTCAAAATAGACAAATCGAACTCGAATTCTGAGAAGGCAGCGTGGCCGAGTGGTTTGGTCAGTTTACGACGCTGGTCTTGTAATCCGGAGGTACCGGTTTCAAGCCCTCCACCCTTCCACTAGCTGGTTCGTTAGTCCAGGGATCGACTCCTTTGCGACGCCTTAGCTTATAAATAGCCAACAGTTCAGCCTCCTACCAGTTGGGGTTCTTAACCTTACCTCAATTTTAGGACGCCAAATAAAGGCATCTACATGTAGGAATTACTCTCCAGTAAGATACACATCTCGTTTTTTTTTTAGTCCTGACGGTTGGTCAGGGGAAGGATGCCATGCAGTGAGATCGACAAGCAACTCAGAACAAACGGAGTGTAGCTGCAATCATATGACCCACTTCGCTGTTTTATTTGACTACAGTGGTAGCGGCCCAAAGGTACAATAGACCAATTTATTCCCAGGCAGAGTAATACATCATTTCTCGTTACAGTATCAAATTAATGATAATACACAACTCACCATTACTTATATATTTTTTTTTAATTAATTTGTAATCAATCTGACAGATCACAGAGACAGATGACAAGATACTGACGATTATTACGTACGTGGGGTTAGCTCTCTCCATCATGGGAATAATTTTGACAATAATCTCGTACGCTCTTCTCACGTAAGTAATGAAATAGCTAAATACACTTCACACACTGGTTATAAAACGCACAATCTGATTGGTTGCTGAATTAGTTGATACGAGGCTGTGTAAACTATGGAAATTAATTACAGATCACACTTCATAGGATGCAAAGTTTGACTAAGCTAGTAAAGTGTTTGAGTAGACTCTCGCTTACAGCCTAGGCTCTCTACATTGCCCCAAACTCACACTCGTGTTGCCATGACACGAAAGCATAGTGCGCGTTTTCTGTTGATTTTAATTCATTGCTACTTGGCCTGTTACTATTATGGTTTGAAAAACTAATAGATTATAATTATAGATTCGCCTGACTGATTAGTCTCTTAGTTTTCAGTCTAATATTCCATTGATTTCATTCAGTTTGTTTGTTTGGTAGTCTTTTCAATTATCTGCATATTTTTGGTATTCAGTGTTTGATTCATCTTTTTCACCAGCGATGTACATCAGCCTCTGTCTCAAATACGAGTGAGTCTTGCAGGATCTCTCGGAGCTGGACAAATCATATTTCTAGCTGGAGTTGATCAAAAAGAAAACACGGTAAAAGGCTCCTCAAATTTCCTTATACCTTTTTATTTCTTATGGGAGAAAGGTACAGTTGAAGTTAGTTATCTGTAGGAGGTATTTTGCAAACAAGAAGAAGTGACCTCTTAATAACAAGCTAAAGAAGTCACGACTTTTAAAATAACAAATGTCCTCGCTGCTTGCTTCACAGGGTGTCTGTATTACAGTAGCGGCTCTTATGCAGTACTTCCTGATGGCAGCTTTCTGTTGGATGCTCGTAGAGGGAATTTACCTTTACTTGTTTGTTGTTAAAGTTTATAACATCAACAACAAGATGTCCATCTATCATGTCATGTCATGGGGTAAGTTCTTGCCAAAATTTGATAAAGGGAATGGTTATGAAGTCCAACAAAGTTATTTGTTCCATGTTTTTGTTCGCTTTTTTGGCCTTGACCGTGCGAAAACACAATAAGTTTTGAGTTCTTCCGCGAGTAACTAAGCAATAGAAACGTGTCGGTTACGTAATTCAACCATATTGTATGAGCACAAAACAAAAGATTGTGCACGGTCGTGGACTTTCCAACATAAATCTTGGCCTCTTTGTTTGCTCCTTGGACGTTTGCGGGCTTCATAAGCATTTCACTTTATTGACTATGTTCTTAATCTTGCACAATCATTTAGTACAGTTTCAATTGCGATTACTGTTGGTACCTCTTGCAATTGGTTCCCTTGTTGCATGTTCGTTTTCAATGCAGGTGTTCCTGCTGTCATGGTGGCCATTTCGCTGAGCATTGCTGCAGGAGAAGATGGAATCCAGAGTTTTGTCAGCAAAAAATAGTAAGCTGTATTTGGTTGTCGCATTGTCGCATTGTGGGATTTTATGTGCTATATCAAACACGCGAGACAGTGTTTCATCCGATTTTCAAACTCTGAGAAGAGAGCCGGAAATTGGATGAAACACTGTAGCAAATTTTTGACATATAACAATCGAACAAAAGCTAAGGGCCAAACAGAGAAATAAAATCATAAAAGTATATGCTAATTAAGGTCAAGTATCCAAACCTCCGTCATTGTGAATTATTAATGAGTTTGACAAGTATCGAGAAAGTTTGGTTCCCATCATATTCTAACTTTTGCCATTCAGCAGCATTACGAAGCCTTTGAAGATGTATAATGTTATTTCTATTTTTTGTTGTTGTTGCTTTATTGTTGTTGTTGTTTTATTTTAAGCTGTTGGATGTCTTCTGCTAACAGATTGATCTGGATATTTGCCGCATTTGTGGTGATGGTCGAAGTTGTAAGTAATACAAATATTAATTCAGTCTTGTTTAATTGCTGTTGTTTTTTTATTTAGTTCTAAGGTCGTTTTCGTTTAGTACGTGTGTGTCAATAATCTTCGTTTCGCTATGTTGTTGTTGTTGTTGTTTACTTGGCTGTTTGCTTGTTTGTTGTTTTTGGTGTTCCATGTAAAAGTAATAAATAAAGGCATAATTCTGAATAAAATTTAAAAATTTGTGGCTTTTTTTTATCTCAAGCTTAACTTACTGATACTCGTGCGAGTCATCAAGGAAATGACCACAATGCAACCAACAGGAGACAAACATATTCAACAGATACGGTAAGTATTAACGTTTAACGAGTAAGCTCGGACGTTTATAAGTGAAGGGGAAGAGTCATTTATCCTCCGTGATATCAAAACATTAAAGCTGAAAGGGTTTATATCAGTCGAAGCTCTCGTTGCGACCGCTCTCGTAAGCGATCAAGCTCTAGTTACGACCACCATTGTGAAACCCCGTTTTGAATTGTCACTCAAACTCTGTAAGCATCGGTAAGCGACCGCGACCACTTTTGGAAATTACCAACCGGTCGTTTTCCTTTGTTTTTAAGCTCTCGTAAGCGACCATTTGTTGTGCTACACATTTAGGAGACATTGTATTATTTTTAATCATCTGAATAAGAGGATAAGTTTTCAATCTCTGTGGATGCTTGACCAGTACATTCGCTTTCGTACACTTCGTAAGTGGCCAGCCTCTATTGTTTGAGCGCGTCGTCACTTACGAGAGCCCATTCTCGTAAGCGACCAGCTCTACTTACGACCCCTTTTTCGAATTCACGAGGCGGTCGCTTACGAGAGCTTCGACTGTATCTTGGAATTAAAATGCTAGAGTAGCTTAAATGTGAAAGCTATACATTCCATTAACCGATTTCCAATCATTTTGACTTCTTGTAGTGTTGGCATCAGAGCATGCGTGGTGATGATTCCCCTGCTGGGGGTCACGTGGTTGTTTGGTCTTGTGTCGCCATTACACAAAGCTTTCGTCTACATCTTCACCATCCTCAACTCCACTCAGGTGAATTCTTGGAATTATTAATTCGGCATTTTTAAAAATTATTCTGAATTTTTTTTTAGACAGTTTGAGAATTTCGTTATCTAGAGAAATTACCTTACCTTTTTTTGAAAACATATTTTATATATTTTAATATTTTATGTCCGTTTGACAGGGTTTCTTAATTTTCCTCCTGCATTGTGTGAGGAATACTCAGGTAAGAGAAAAAGAAAAATATCAGTGGTAAATCAGTTTATTAAAATTACTTTTTTCTGTGATTTGTTCTCTATTAAACCATATACGTGTATTAAACCCTTAACATGCTAACTGCACATATAGTTTGACACGCATCTGGTGCAGAAAGGATGGATCTTTGTAACCGTGCATCAATTTTGGAAATCTAACAAATTCTTCCAGAGTTATGCTGGAAAAACCTGTTCAATTTTTGTTGAAAAATCAGTGGCAAATGTGGCTCTCGCACCCAACATACTTCCAGGTTCATTTTTCAGCTCCCTTAAAAGGTTAGGTCAAAACCTTTCCAGCTGATAGGAAGTGTATCAAGCGCCAAAGATAGCAAGAAAAGAAAGGGGGAGTAAAAGGAAAGGAAAAGAGAGAAGGAAAAAATCAGAAGAAAAAACTTCTAGTACCTGTCATTAAGGGTTAAACTCTTGGGAGGCGCAGGGAGGTTGGAGGGTCGATTAGCTAAGTTGGCTGGGCGCCAGACTGCAGAGCGGGAGGTCGTGGGTTCAAATCCCGGTCGGACCACAAACCAGGGTTTTAGTGGTAAGATCATGCTGGCTGTGCTTAATACCTTGTCTCAGTTCACATGATCGCGTCATTGGGCGGTGACGTTAAGCCGTTGGCCTTGTCTCCTACACCTTCTCATAATTAATAACAGTAGGGGACATTAAAGAACCCACATCACTGTTCGAAAAGAGTAGGGGACGAAGTCCCCGATGTTGTGGTCTGGTCTGTTCACATGTATTCATGGATTGGGTGAATGGGGTGAGATCATGAATGGACTGATAGCGGCTGCCATAGGCGCCTTTACAAGCTGATGTCCGATCTTACCCCTGAGTTGAATTGTAAAGCGTATTTGAACTTTGGAAAATGCGCTATATAAATACAATTACCATTAACTCCAGATCTGGTGGTAGAGCGTCCTCAAAACATACGTGTCCTTGTGTCTCGGAAAAATAACTTTTAATTACTTCTTTGCATATGTTAGAGTGTAAGAAAACTGCGAAATACAAGTGTTCGCGAACGCGTGACCGATAAGGTTACCTTTAGTGTTTGTAAAATTTCTTTCTGGGTCCAAGTACAATCAAATTTCAGCCAATACAATTGGAAAAAAGTTCCAAACGGCTGTTCATCAAGTGACTTTAAGTTTTTTTCAATTCTGTTGTTTTTAAAATCTGCAGATTAGAGAGAGGTTCAAAGGAAGGATAAACAGGATTTTTCCAGCTGCAAATAACGGAATCGCTGCCAAGAGAACGTCACAGGTTAACCAAAGTGATGTCGGCGCGCTGCAGCTGAGGGCGATTGAAGTTCAGCGGTGTAGTGATGCTGGTGTAATTGAACTGAACTAGCAATAGAATAAAAACTAAGAGATTATGATCTAAGGGACGGATTCCTCCTTATATAGGTCTCTTCCAATGATAATTACTTGAAATCTATTTTTAATTATGCAGTCCATAACTGAGCTATTTTAAGAGGGTTACCTGATTGACCAGTTCGAGGGAAGTCATGTCAGAGCCTTGATCAGAAGGAAATTAAAAAAACTTCACAACTTGGCGCAAAACTATTAATAGCTTTCAAAAAATATTATTATTTGAACTAAAGTAGCATAAGACATTTTAAAACTGTTTTTTATTTCTCGGAAAAAAAACTTTGCTATCATACGTAGGACTCTGTCAGTAGCAATATATTATTAAAACCTATTTGTAAATTTTTTTAGGTAACCTAGCCTGAGTTGTTAGCTACACTGTAAGCCATGCTTCGAGACCAAAATAGCCGTTCGTGGCTGTTATATTCAGGTTTTACCTGTTTTCTGTAATACTATGAGGAGTAACCTTCTATCAGAGCGGCTACAATATCCTTTCCCACTGCTACACTGAGCTAAGCTAACATGAATTGGCCACTTATGTTGATTTTAGATGATTCTCTCTATTGGTGTATATATTATGGTTTTAAGGCTGGAAGAAACTTCCATATAATAGTGAACTTTGAAAGGAAGCTACGAGCTATCAGAATCTCGTTTGGTGGGCGTGGCTCGAAATAATTCTCACCCCTAAGACTGGTGGACAATTTAGTGGTACCAAACCACAATTTGTAACCCATAAAAGGTACAACCCCCCTCACTTTTATATGGGAGCCCAGCATTCAATGTAGTTAGATTTTTAAATTTATATTAAAAATCGTCGTCATTATAAATAAATAAGCCTTGATTCCGAGTTGGTTAAGTAGTAACGCAATTGTTTGTGTCCGGAGACATCAGTTTCATGAGGACACTTAATTTAACGAGAAAAATTGTTTTCCTAACAATAACATTAAAGTGCGTCTTAAAATACCATTCCAGTCTATATTTCTTCATTACCGAATGGGTTAAAGTATGACTACTGTAATAAAATAGTAGGAATTTAACTTTCTCTCACAGTTTTTAACACTATTCAGACCCGGCTTTTTTTTTTCCTGCGACTTGGAGGGCGGGGTGGATGATTCCTTAGTTATTAAAGCTACGACAATGAAACTTGGAGGCAATATAGATGTAATGCGACCAAAATGTTTCCTTTGAGGTACGTAACATGCGATGATTACGTTTTATGACGTGAGAATTGCGTCATGATTTCCGAATTTCGCCTTCTTTGATCCCGGTGCCATTTTGAATTTCTTGATGACGTCACAAAACCACCAAACAAAAACCAGTAAAATAATGAAAATAATGATAAAATGATTTTAAAATGCAAACGTTACTGCAAGAAAGTTACAAATTATATTTGGAAAAACCTTTTGGTCAAAATATGGTTGCCATGGAAACATTAAGTTCCGTTAACAATGATACCAAATTGTTTCCAGAAATATTTCCGGTTAAGTCGCAAAGTGACGTCATATCTACCGAAAATAGGATTTTTGCATAGAATTGTGACGCCATATTTAGTCATGCACGCGTTCTACATATCGCTTCATTAGTGGTAACTACTTCTAGACTCCACAATCTGCGAAGAAAAAAGATACAAAACGCTTAAAATGTTATACCAAAATTATGAATTTGCGTTTTGATATTAAAAATTATATATATTTCATTTTGTTCATACACAAGTTAATTGTAACCGCGTAAAACTCTTTTGAGCTTCCGTGGACGACAAGCATGCGCTGTCTGTCGCATTATATTTAAGACTTCCGGACACAGTTGATGAAAGCAACATTAAGCTAATTTCCATGATCAATTAGTGTGAAGGTTTTCTGTTTTTTTTTTGTTTTTTTTTCTCCTTTAGTTTTGACTTTGAGTTACTCAAACTCCACAAAATATTACAAATGAAAATCGCTTTTATACATGAAAATTAACATGGATTGACATGGCATTAATCGACTTTAGAACAACCGTAGCCCAGGTCACTAAGGCATAGCAGGCCGAAGCGCGCACCTTTAATACTCACTAGTTTAGGACAGCTATAGCATTTTAATATAGGCCATTCTGATGTTGACATTTCCAAAAACCACTAAGCTATATACTGGATCCTATCATCAGTGATTGACAAGAACACGTTACCAACAGGTGCAAAGATCCTGTTTCCCGGCATATGTCTTTGTAATAGAAAATATGACATGACAGTTGTCTTAAGTTATTACCCAAAAACGGGTTGAATTGGCGTTTTACTAAAACAAACTGATCTCCGTCGGATATCAGTCTGTGCGGTCCATACAGAATCGAACAGACTTCGACACTGGAGAGCGCTTTGGGCCAACTCACAGCTAATACATAACGTTATTTTGGTTAAACGTGATGCTGGGAGGAACATAATCCGGGATAATGACAAACAATTTTAAAATGGCGACCACAACCATCTTAGTAATCATCACATTGAGTAAGTATGATTTGACTTTACAGTGGCTAGTAACAGTATAATAATGATCAAAGTGATAGAATTCGCTTGATCATCTTGGTGAACAGCAGTAAAAAAATTCGGGTTTCCATTCAGCATCAACATGCGAATAACATCAATTTGCTGCTAGCTATTATTTTAATATTTCTTTCACGATTAAGTTTAGTTTTTATCCTTTTTTGTCTTAAAAAAATCGAGTTATGTTTCTTTCTTGAAATTCTCGATAATTTTTGTCGAGCTGATTTTTTTTTTAACTCATACATTTTGGAGCTAACTTTTATTAGCAATGTAAAAAATACTAATAAAAAACAGTTAATTACAACTCAGACGTGACACAAAAAGCCATGATATTTCGAAAATTAGACCGGTGTTGTGACGTTCGACGGCATAGAGAGCGAAATAAAATCAAGTTAAATTAAATTGTATTCGCCTCAGGCTCAATTATTCGCCTCCGTTAATATTGGTGAATATTTAACGATACAAAGTCGACGTAAATATTCAACAATATGCACTGAGACTGAAGCGAATAATTGTTTTAGTATAAAATTGTAAATGAACTTAATTCACTAAGGTGGGAATTAGGAATAGTATTTCAAAGCTGTAGCGATATGGGTTGCTTTCTCCGGCTTCAATTTTCAGGTCTGACCTGGCAAGCCGATTATTTTCAATTTATTTATTTATTTTACTATAACTTTTTGTTAACATCCCAGTATTAGCAACCCAGCTATCTTTGGGAGTATATTACCTAAGACCTAAGGCTATTCGATAAACGCATGCTAGGATTGGATCAATTCTAAAGTAAATGCTCCTGTTCAGTTTCTTTCCGCGTATAATCGGCATAATTTTGTTTTTTGATTTATTGTAATGAGAAAAAGAAAAGTACCAGGACCAACGGGTTCATTAGATTGAAAGGCGAGGGCTTTCTCCACTTTGCCACGCGCGCGTCGTGTGCCGTCAAGTGCCGGAGTCCATCGCCATAAATATGACCGTAACCTCTACACGGAAACTTGATCACGCTAGCTTTGAGCCGACATCACGAGGCAGAGGCCGAGAGCGCGAGTAATAAAATGTATTTTGTCTCGCTTGTGTCCTCAAGGTAAAAAATTACACACGCCCATGTATGAAGTAAATCGTTTCCATACTTTTATCTGGTAATTATCAATGCATGTTTTAAACCATTGTTGTGAAATAATTGATATTTTTTCATGCAGCTATCCAGAATGCGGTAAACCCAGTTGAAGGTAGGACTGACGTTTTTTTTATGCTGCATCACCTTAGACATTAAAAAACGCACTCAATCTGTCACGAGCAACGGTAATACAGAAAAGAAAAATATCTGAGTCCCTGACAGAAGTCGAACCCATGGTCTATACCGCACACCGGTCGGTTTCTCTAACCACTGGACAGGCGTCTCATGGCGATCAGCTACCATGGTCATTCACTATAATGCTTGTCTAAAGTCTTGGGACATCACTTCATCACTTCACAAATGACCTTTGTCTTCACCTTTCCCTCCCAATCCCAATATTATTTTGGAATAATTTTGTATTTTTTATGCGTTTTTTCTGACGTCAAGAGAAAATAGTGAAATCCAAGATGGCGGATCCAAGATGGCGGATTTAATGATGTCATTTGACATCATATAACATCATTGATAACCAACAAATAACCATCTTATCTTGTAGTGGAGGCTCAAGGATGTGTCTACTAAAGGCAAAATTATTTCGATGTGTCTTAAAACCCATAACGGGCGAAAATCCAAGGGGGGGGGGGGGGGGGGGGGGGGGGTGGGAGGTGGTCCATCAACCCCCTTGTCAGTACAGTCGTAGGGATATGTATTTGGATATACCGTCCGAGAGTTTAAGGACCATATTGTTTTGTTGCCGTATTTAGTCTTTTAAAACGTTTAGAGAAGTGCTATGTTTGATTTCATATTACTAAAGGACCGCCCTGTTCTGTTGGTAGAGCAATTCAGTCAATGTTTGTTAATTTGCGGTTATCCAATGTTTTAGGAGTATGTCCAAACAACTGGAGTCACATGCAAGGTTCCTGCTATAAGTTTTCTAACAAGGAGTTGAATTGGACTGCAGCAAAATCTGCCTGTGAAACACTCGGATCCAAGCTTGTCGTGATAAATTCACCATCTGAAGTAGACGCGCTTGGTTCAGAAATACCAGATACTTGGCCCGGTAACGTGGATTGGTTTGTACTGGGATTCTAAAATCAAATCTCGCTGGCTGTGGGTTGACGGAACACGTCCCAAATTACACTCACTGGAAATCTGGAAAACTTGACAATCATCCGCCATATGAGGAGGAGTGTGCGTATATGTACCAAGGGGCGAACAGGACATGGGACCATTGTAATTGTACAAAAGAGTTTTCTTACATTTGTGAAACCTCAACTGGTAAGTCAGTATACATCTCATGCTGTGGTATTTCGTTTCTTGAATTTAATTTTGAATGTTGACAGAAAATCGTTTTTTCGACCTGTTCTTACACTTTACCAAACTTGTGGCAGTCTAGTCATTTATTTAAACTTACCTTCTTTTAAAAGTCCACTGCTTCGTTATTGTATCTATTTCCTATTTGTCAGCAAACTAAGGCCAAAAGCTTTCTCTGAGGAGTGTTTAGCCTGCGTAGCTGGCGGTCTTGTTGGGCGCGCGATGCAAAATTTGTTAGCGGCGAAGCCGCGACAGCGAGCGGCTTTTGCCGCGAGAGTTGGACAGGGTCGAAAGACCGCCTGCTCTAATTCCTGGGGTTTTTTGAATGCTGCCCACTTTTATCACCTCCTTTGGTGTAATTAAATTAGCCAATCAGAGAGAAAGCTGTATCGAAACTTGTCAATTATTTTCTTCTCAGCAAACATGACGCTTTTGGTTTTTATCACTCATTCAGAGCGAAGTTCTTAACAAACACAGGAAACAAATATTCTAGCTGTCCTGCGCTTTGAAAACCCTTTCGATAGAGATGTTTTTCGATTCGATCCGTTTAACAATTTTGGAGAAACGACTTTCGAGCGTGTGAGATCGAATACAAACCATTACGTACGAAGAAAATTGAGACGACCACGAAGTTTCAATTGACCAATTTTTGACAGCTCACTGAGTTCGCAAGTTTTCCCTTGGGAGAGATCAGAAGGATCAACTAACATTTGATTGACGTGACACCGCTCTCAGCCAATCCGAAATTCCCGTGCACTGGTGCAAGGACTATTCAAAAACCCCAGGAATTAGAGCAGGCGGTCTTTCGACCCTCTCCGCCCCAGACTCTCGCGGCTTTGCCGCTCGCTGTCGCGGCTTCGCCGCTTACGAATTTTGCATCGCGCGCCAACAAGACCGCCAGCTACGCAAGCTAAGGAGCGTTGTTCGTGATTTAACGTTAAGATTTTACACCAACATACAGAACCCTCACAATCACATTCATTGACGGTATCAACAACAACCACGGCAGCAGCAGCAGCACCTACGACACCATCAACAACAATAACAACACGAACATCATTAACATCAACAACACCGACAACGTCAACAACACCGACAACGTCAACAGCATCAATAGCACCATCAACAACAGTAACAACTCCATCAGTTTCAAAAGTACCATCAGCGGACAGAAGCTTTAATTCAAAAAACGTTTCTACGACGGAGAAATTGGTATGTGTGTATATAGGAATTTTGTGTTGATAATGTATCTCCTATTCCTGGACTATCTTTAATCGACTAATGTATAGAATTATTACGTTTTCCGGTTATAGGGCTCCCATGGTATCCCTTTTCATATAAAATATAAACCCTATAGCAGATCGTCAACGAAACTTTAATTCTCTTCATTTTAGGTGAACAATTTTACATCTACATTGAACAGAACAGACGTCCGACAAAACACTTCCTTACAGGTATTTTCAGGTTTTGTTGAATACCTTAGAGACAACGAGCTCACGAGAGCAAATGGTAGTGACTCAGTTATGAGAGGGTCCTGAAGGGGTTAAATGGAAACTGGGATTTGCCTCTTTTTCTCTGGGAAAATAGCATTTAGGTCACTGCATGGGACTGGGATTTTGGGTACCATTTTTCGCTGCTGGGAATGAGAAGCATTTGGCTGCATTTGGCTGGGAGACTAGGATTTGGGCAAAATTTGGGCTGGAAAAATGAGATTTATTCAGGCCCCTTTTATGAAGCGACTTTTAGTAACGAACACTAAAATCGAACGGGTGCTTGTTTCCTTCCAAGGCATTTTGAAGGTGGAGGCGGCATAAACTTTACAGATTTGACTTTCAAGTTTCCAATTCCACTTGTAAAGCAATTTGTAAAAGTGCTAATAAGCCCGCCTTACTTAGCTTCAGTTCCCTTAAAGCTAAGATGGCAATCCAGGACAATGACTGAACCGAAAATACTATTTGTAAGCTGAGTTATTGATTTGAACTAAGCCCTCACCCCCCTAGTTCCTTCGTATTTTTCAAATAATAAAGATATATTTTTGATCAATTTAGTTTCGTTAGTTATGATCGATTTGATAATACCGTATAAAGAAATGTTTCAACTTTGTTACCATGGTAACTCAGAAAGTAGTGTAGTAGTATCAAGGAGAATCCAAGGAATCAGGCTCAAAATATACGGTACACTTGATCATACCACCAATTAATACTAAATCCCCCCCACCACTACCATAAAAAAAGAAGATTTACACTAATTATGAGATAAATAACTCAGAACCTTGTATTCTATGGCTTTCTATTCAGGATTCTGTCAGTTTGTTACAATACACCATCGAACAGCTAAAAAACGTATCCATCCGTGAAGTGCAAATGAATGCAATAACAGAACAGGAAAAAAAGGAATTTATCTTTAAAATAGCAGTTGCCTTCGAGGATTTTACCCTGAAGTATGGTCGATATCACCTCAACGAATCGATGCCAAATGAAATAAGCAACGATTACAGCAAACTTGGTGAGTTGCGCTGAAATATAATTTTCATTACATGGATCTACAGAAGAAATACCTGATTAGTAAGTTTTGTAAATCAATTTTATTTTGGTGAAAATGATCTATTGACGTATGCCATGGATCACATACATGTATTTACCATTCTAGCATTTTTTTTTTTCATTCTTATCCACAGTTTTGCGTATTCGGCGAGTTTTCAGCCCAAATGGAAGCGATTTCCATCTCGAGGGACCAGGCAAACAGACCTTTATCGACATTCCCTCAATCAATTTTGACAACAACGGTTTGTGTAAACAACTTCATGTGCAAAACATTCTAGCAATTTGTGGTATATTAAATAAAAAATACATAAGGTAATGGAGAGCCTCGTTAAGTGACCAGTTAAAATCTTGCTGTTTTCACCTTTTTGGTATTTCATGTAATATATCAAACACGAGAGACATTGTTTCATCCCATTTCTAAACGCCGAGAAGAGAGTTGAAAACACGACGCATTGTGATTGTTAAGACGGATTCCGCTCAACGTTCGAGCAATAAGTGCAAAAATTAATTACTAAA
>MU827308.1:1867046-2004546 GCA_029204205.1 Desmophyllum pertusum | reverse complement strand
TTTCGCCGAGGTTCTTCCACTCGTTATTATTGTTTGGCAAAAGTATATCTGGCGTTAATAATGAAGAAAAATGTAAGTTTGTACAACAATTTCTATTTTTGCTAGTATTTACATTCCTTCGTATGCGACTCATAAACATAGCACGCGGTGATTGCGCAGTACGGACTGTAAATCATCTTTAAAGCTGAAAGGGTTTTTATATCTTGGAATTAAAATGTTAGAATAGCTTAAATGTGAAAGCTATACATTCCATTGAACGATTTCCAATCATTTTGACTTCTTGCAGTATTGGCATCAGAGCATGCGTGGTGATGATTCCCCTGCTGGGGGTCACGTGGTTGTTTGGTCTTGTGTCGCCATTACACAAAGCTTTCGTCTACATCTTCACCATCCTCAACTCCACTCAGGTGAATTCTTGGAATTATTAATTCGGCATTTTTTTTTTTATATTTTTTTTAGACAGTTAGAGACTTTGAAAACATATTTTATATATTTTAATGTTTTATGTTCGTTTGACAGGGTTTCTTAATTTTCCTCCTGCATTGTGTGAGACATTCTCAGGTAAGTGCAACCTGAAAAATATTAGTGGTGAATAAGTTTATTAAAATAACTTTTTTATCTGTGATTTGTTCTCCACTAAATCACATACGTGTATCAAACTCTTGGGAGGCGCAGTAGTGGTTGGAGGGTCGATTAGCTCGTTGGTTGGGCGCCAGACTGCAGAGCGGGAGGTCGTGGGTTCAAATCCCGGCCGGATCACAAACCAGGGTCTTACTAGTAAGATCATGCTGGCTGTGCTTAACACCTTGTCTCAGTTCAGATGATCGCGTCATTGGGCAGTGACGTTAAGCCGTTGGCCTTGTCTCCTACACCTTCTCATACTTAATAATAGTAGGGGGACGTTAAAGAACCCACATCACTGTTCGAAAAGAGTAGGGGACGTAGTCCTCGGTGTTGTGGTCTGACCTGTTCACATGTATTCATGGGTGCGGGTGGGAGGGGTGAGATCATGAATGGACTGATAGCGGCTGCCATAGGCGCCTTTACAAGCTGATGTCCGACCTTACCCGCTCAGTTGAATTGTAAAGCGTATTTGAACTTTGGAAAATGCGCTATATAAATACAATTACCATTAACTCCAGATCTGGTGGTTGAGCGTCTTCAAAACATACGTGCCCTTGTGTCTCGAAAAAATAACTTTACTTCTATGCATAGGACTCTAATCGGTTTAATTACCGGCGTATTATTATTTAACTAATGATACTATAAAATTACAAAAAAATAAAAAATAAACAACTTTATTTAAGTGTCAGAGGATTTCGCACTGCTGTACTAATTGTGGACACTGTAAATGAACAAACAAATATTGTAAATAGAACATAAACTTGTTAGAATCCCAACTGGCAGGAGGCTGTCCAGTTGGCTATTTACAAAGCGTGGCCGAGGAGTTGAACTCGGGACTACCGAGAGCAAATCCAGCTAGTGGCAGGGTGGAGAAATATATCTGTCATATTCGCGTAATTAGAGGGGTCAGGAGCCCATTAGCCGGAGCGAGCAACTCCGACACTACGCCTATGTCACAGCGTTTTTACAGACCGGTTTATTTTTAGATTCCTTTTTCCCGGGAAAATGTGTTTCTGGTCCCATGTGTAATATGGAATGAAATAAAATAAAATAAAAAGATGGCGACCTAATTGCGGCCTTTGTTATGCGGTAACGCCAATTAATGATTACAAAGGAAAAACGTTTGATTGTCTCTGGCTGGAATACGAATTCGATGGAAAAGCGAATCTAAAAATAACCTGGTCTGTAAAAACGCTGTGACACGAATCCAGTCCAGTTGCTCGCCCCTAGTGATGGGCTCCTGGAGGGGTACAGTTTTGGGTGGTGAATCTTGGTAGAGATTACCAAGTAAAATTTATTTCTGGGTCCAAGTACATTCAAATTTCAGCCAATACAATTGGAAAAAAGTTCCAAACAGCCGTTCATCAAGTGACTTTAAGTCTTTTTCAATTCTGTTATTTTTAAAATCTGCAGATTAGAGAGAGGTTCAAAGCAAGGATAAACAGGATTTTTCCAGCTGCAAACAACGGAATCTCTGCCAAGAGAACTTCACAGGTTAACCAAAGTGATGTCGGCGCATTGCAGCTGAGGGCGATTGAAGTTCAGCGGTGTAGTGATGATGCTGGTGTAATTGAACTGAACTAGCATTAGATTAAAACCAAGAGAGTATGATCTAAAAGACGGATTCCTCCTTATATAGGTCTCTTCCAATGATAATTACTTGAAATATATTTTTAATTCTGCAGTTCATAACTGAGCTATTTTAACCCTATTCAGACCGGGCTATAAGATAATGACGTCATATGACGCAGAAATTACGTCATGATTTCCGAACAGCCGCCATCTTGGATCCGATATCTTGAAAGTTTGGCGGCTTTGACTTTAATATTAAAATAAGTTATTACGGTATGAATAGGGTTAAGAGGGCTACCTGATTGGTCAGTTCGAGTAACGTGATTTCGGAGCCTTGACCAGAAGAGAATTAAAATAATTTTCACAACATGGCGCAAAACTAGTAATATATTTCAAAAAATATTAGTATTTGAACTGAAGTAGCATTATATTAAAACTGATTTTTTTTTTGTCTCGGAAAACAACTGTTTTCGTACGTAAGACTAAGTTTTTGTCAATCTGTCAGTTGCAATAGATTATTAATTGAAATATATTTGTTAAATTTTCATTTACTCTGGCATTTCTTCATGCAAGATCAGGAAACAGGCCAAACTTGTACTTAGTTCTTTGAATAATGAATATTATAGAAGGTCGTAAATTGTACAGGTAATTATAACAGCTGGCAGTTAAAATTTCGATAATTTTTGACAATTATTGCATTATTTATTTACATCTTAAGTACATCCCATATATTTATCTGGGGAAACCTTGCCTGAATTTTTAGCTTCACTGTAAGCCATGCCTCAAGACCAAAATAGCACTTCGTGGCCGTTATATTCAGGTTTTACTTGTTTTGTGTAGTACTGTTAGAAGTAACCCCTTTCTAGTAGAGTGGCTACCGTATCCTTTCCCACTGGTTACACTGAGCTAAGATAACTAACATGAATTGGCCACTTATGTTGCTTTTAGATGGTTCTCTCTATTGGTGTATATATTATGGTTTTAAGGCTGGAAGAAACTCCCATATAATAGTGACTTTGAAAGGAAGCTACGAGCTATCAGAATCTCGTTTGGTGGGCGTGGCTCGAAATAATTTTCACCCCTAAGACTGGTGAACAATTTAGTGGTACCAAACTACAATTTGTAACCCATAAAAGGTACGACCCCCCTCACTTTTATATAGGAGCCGGGAGCCCAGTATTCAATGTAGTTAGATTTTTTAATTAATCCTCGTCATTATAAATAATTATAAATAAATAAGCCTTGATTCCGAGTTGGTTAAGTAGTAACGCAATTGTTTGTGTCCGGAGACATCAGTTTCAAGAGGACACTTAATTTAACAAGAAAGATTGTTTTCCTAACAATAACATTAAAGTGCGTTTTAAAATACCATTCCAGTTTCTGTATTTTTTCAGTACCGAATGGGTTAAAGTATGATTACTGTAATAAAATAGTAGGAATTTAACTTTCTCTCACAGTTTTTAATCCTATTCAGACTAGGCTTTTTTTTTCCTGCGACTTGGAGGGCGGGATGGATGATTCCTTAGTTATTAAGGCTAGGACAATGAAACTTGGAGGCAATTAAAAATAAATAAATAATAATACACTTAAATAGCGCACATTATGCTAAAGTTATAAGGCGCTGTTACATCAATTTGGTCTACATCACAAGGTAAAAGTCTACGTCACAAGGTAAAAACTAATAAAAGACTAATAAAAATACTGGCGAAATAAATCAGTCTTAAGATCGCGCTAATTAATATAGATGTAATGCAACCAAACATGTTTCTGTGAGGTACGTAACATGCGATGATTACCTTTAATGACGTGGGAATTACGTCATGATTTCCGAATTTCGCCTTCTTGGATCCCGGCGCCATTTTGAATTTCTTGATGACGTCACAAAACCACCAAAACTGACTCAAAAACAATCAAAACCAGTAAAATAATGATAAAAGGATTTTAAAATACAAACGTTACTGCAAGAAAGTTACAAATTATATTTGGAAAAACCCGTATCGGTCAAAATATGGTTGCCATGGAAACATTAAATTCTGTTACCAACGGCCAAAAATATTGTTTCAAAAAAAAAAAAACCAGAAATATTTCCGGTAAAGTCGCAAAGTGACGTCGTATATCTACTGAAAGTGAGATTTGTTCATATAATTGTGACGCCATATTTTGTCATGCACGCGTTCTACGTATCGCTTCATTAATTGTAACGGGAAAAATACTTCTTGGCTCCAAAATCTGCGAAGAAAAAAGATACCAAACGCTTAAAATTTTAAGCCAAAATCATGAATTAGCGTTTTGATATTAAAAAATATATATTTCATTTTTTCATACACAAGTTAATTGTAACCGCGTAAAACTCTTTTGAGCTTCCGTGGATGACAAGCATGCGCTGTCTGTCGCATTATATTTAAGACTTCCGGGCCCAGTTGTTGAAAGCAACATTAAGCTAATTTCCATGATCAATTGGTGTGAAGGTTTTATGTTTGTTTTTTTCTCCTTCAGTTTTGACTTTGAGTTATCTCAAACTCCACAAAGTATTACAAATGAAAATCGCTTTTTTACAACAAAAATTAAAACATCGATTGACATAGCATGAATCGACTTTAGAACAACCGTGCCCAGGTCACTAAGGCATAGCAGGCCGAAGCGCGCACCTTTAATACTCGCTAGTTTAGGACAGCTATAGCATTTTAATATAGGCCATTCTGATGTTGACATTTCCAAAAACCACTAAGCTATATACTGGATCCTATCATCAGTGATTGACAAGAAAACGTCACCAGCAGGTGCAAACATCCTGTTTCCCGGCATATGTCTTTGTATAGAAAATATTTAACAACAGTTGTGGACTAACATGACAGTTGTCTTAAGTTATTACCCCAAAACGGGTTGAATTGGCGTTTTACTAAAACAAACTGATCTCTCGGATATCAGTCTGTGCGGTCAAGACAGAATCGTATACAGACGTCCTGCAGACGATACTAGATAGCGCTTTGGGCCAACTCACAGCTAATACCTAACGTTGTTTTGGTTAAACGTGATGCTGGGAGGAACATAATCCGCGATAATGATACACAATTTCAAAATGACGACCAGAACCATCTTAGTAATCATCACATTGAGTAAGTATGACTTTATTTTCTAATAGTGACTAGCAAAAATATAATAATGATCAACTGAAGTGATAGAATTCGGTTTTAAAGCAGTAAACAAATTCCGGTTTCCATTCAGCATCAATATGCGAATTAACATCAACTTGCTGCTAGATATTATTTTAATATTTCTTTCACGAGTAAGTTTAATTTTTATCCTTTTTGTCTTAAAAAAATCGCGTCATTTTTTCTCTTGAAATTTTCGATAAATTTGTCGAGCAATTTTTTTTAACTCATCAGTTGTGGACCTAACGTTTATTAGCAATGCGAAAAATACCAATACGTGACACAAAAAGCCATGATAATGCGAAAATTAAACCGGCAGTGAAGTTCGACGTCATAGAGATCTAATTAAAATGAGGTTAATATATTGCTTGTCGTGCGGGGTTAAACAACCAATATGTGGAATATTTAACAACTAATCGCCTCAGGCTCAATTGTTAATATATTGGTGAATATTAAACGAGACAAAGTCGGGGTAAATATTTAACAATTATTCCATTCGCCTTTGTTGGATATGAGAGGATAAACGATCACGTAGCGCAAGTTGGCTATAATTGGCTATAATTATTTTATTTAAAACTTCAGTAAGGTACGGGTTTTGTTTATGCCAAATTTTGGTGGTGGTCGCACTCAAACCAAGATGTGTTTTCCAAATCTCTCCTGATTGATGTAAATGTAAACTTAAACGGCTTGGGACCAGGTTTCGTACTTCGCTTTCTTGGTTTTCGTCGTTTTCTTGCTGCTGGCTTCAATTGCAATCGAAGGAGATTGTTTTGAACTTGAGACGAATTGTTCTCCAAATTGCGGCCGGTAAATTTGGTTTCGATCAGACCCAGTGTAGTCAGACATTCGCGGCGTAATATCGATGTTCATGTTCTTCGTTTTCCGGTCGAAATAATTATTAAAAGAGTCAGATGAACCAGGTAAAAAATTATTTTGTCCCGTAATTGCACGCGCTAAACTGGCGAATCTTAATTATCAAAACATAGCATCTTGCGTGAATGACAGTTTAATGGCTAAAATGGGCTAAAATAACAAAATTGTGTGATTTTCAAAAATTTGGTCGGCTCCAGGGCAACACTTCGGCTTTTTTGAAGATTGGCGAAAATTTGGCAATTTGCAAAAAAATTGGCAAAAAATTGAAACTGGGGGTCGCACTGTATTTTACGATTTTTACGTTACGTGTTGACAGATTTGACACTTGAATAAACAAAATTGGTCAAAATTGGCTGTAGTGCGACCCGTACCTAACTTTAGGTGAAAACTTCGGTGTTACTTCTTAAAAAAGTATAAATCGACTGATTGATTTTTCAGTTCGATTTAAATGAAGCATGATTTTTATGGAAACGACGGCAAAACGTCTGGTGACTGGCGCGATGTTCAGCAAACAAATTGAATGAAAAGAGAGTAAGGCAGAATTTTATTCGGATTAATATTTGCTGTTTCTTCTAAAGTTCGTATATTCTGGAAAATTATGCAAATGGTTTAACTTAAAATGGGAAGATCCGACATAATCGTGGAACTGAACATTATATTCATTTTAAAGTTGAACTGATGGACAGCTGAACGGGTTGTTTATATGGCGAGTAAATCGTGCACGGCTGCAGAATTGTGTTGAGACGAGCGAAACTGAGCCAGTTGAAATCACGTTCACTGAAGTAAAGAGCAAAGGAAAGTTTAGAGTCAATAATATATCTACATGGATGGAGAGAAAAAGAGTGATATTGTGAAGTGATATTCGATTGTATCATCACCAACGCTTGACGAACTGCGATATTTAAGCTGCTTAAGATTATGCTTTCGATGCTTCGTCTCCGATATTTATTGTGCTGATTTTAAAAGCTTAGTCCAGCTGGAATGGACAAGCTTCTTCGAAATACAACGTAACAATAATGAATAGGTTAAGCTTAAACTTGTAGTGTAAACAGGTTTTCATTCATTTTGAACGAATTTGTGCAGATTTGTATTGGTTTTGGGATCTTCCCGTAAATTGTTTTAGGCGTCAGCCTTTAGTGCTCGTTCAGTTGCATTTGTTGTACATTTACATGCATTTTACATTAAATATTTCGTTCTAAGGGACGCACCATTAGAAAAGTGAAGTGGGGGGTATTTTTTTATGGGTATGTTATTTTTTTTTCACAATCAGTTGGAGTGCAAAATTTTGTTTTCATCCAGTTGTTTTTTCTATCCAGCCCGTAGCAAGGCACAAAACAAAATTATAAAATGACATACCTGAAGGACATTTTGGGGCGATTTAGGAATTACTGGTAGAGTTTTTGGGGAAGGGAGAGGGGAGTTCCTGATTTCCCCCCCCCCCCCCCCCCCCTCCTCCACACACACACACACACACACACACACGTAACTTCATCGCGCTTTGGGCCGACACATCCGACACACGAGGCAGAGGCCGAGAGCCGAGGAATTAGATTTCTTTTGTGTCGCTTGTGTCCTCAAAGTAGAAAATTAAACACCGCTACACGCCCATGTATGAATTGAATCGTCCCCGTACTTTTATCCTATATTGTAACTATCAATATCAATGCATGTTTTAAACCAGGGGGGGCAGGCAGCGCCCTTTGATCTTGCCGCTTTTCCGCAATACATGATCGCACAAGTAAAGAAATCTGTCAATCATTCGAGAAACGTACCTCTACGGGAGTTTGCTGTGGAATTTTCATCCATGGTGTCCCACAATGACCAAAGTTCAGTTAAACAGCGACCGAATCGTTCCCATAGTCTTAGATGTTTGAACGTGGAATCGCCAAAATATTTCTGAACGAACACAAACGCACGTGTCCGCCATGTTTATTTTAAACAAACCAGTACTTAGTCTCACTCGGCCAAATTTCTTAAATGTGCAATCATATATACTAGGTCCCAGGCCTCGCTGCTAGCCCCCTTGTTTTAAACCATTGTTGTGAAATAATTTGTTTTTCCTACAGTTTTACAGAATGCGGTAAACCCAGTTGAAGGTAGGACGGAAGTCTTTTTTGTAGTACCTTAGACATTGAAAAAGGAGTTAATTCTGTCACGAGCAACGGTAATACAGAAAAGAAAAATATCTGAGTCCCCGACAGGAATAGAACCCATGACGTACCGTCGATTGCTCTAACCGCTGACCTACAGGAGACTCATGGCGAGCTACACTGATGGTCATTTACTATCATAATTATTGTCAAAAGTCTTGGGACATTACTTCATCATTTTCCTACAAATGATATTTGTCTTCACCTTCAACTTCCCCTCCCAATTCCATTATCGTTTTGAATAGTAATTTGTTATAGTTTTTTCTGATGTCAAGAAAAAATAGTGAAATCTAAGATGGCGGATCCAAGATGGCGGATTTAATGACATCATTTGACATCATATAACATCATAACCAACAAATAACCATCTTATCTTGTAGTAGAGGAAGCTCAAGGCAAAGTGATTTCGATGTGCCTTAAAACAATAACGAAAATCCAAGAAGGGAGGGAGGGGGTGGTCCATCAACCCCCCTTGTCAGTACAGTCGTGGGGATATGTCTTTGGGTGTACGTCCGAGTTTCAGGACCATATTGATTTTTTGTCGTATTTAGTCTTTTAGAACGTTTAGAGAAGTGCTCTGACTACCTCCCAGTCCTGTTCAAAGAGCAATTCAGTCAATGTTTGTTAATTTGCGGTTATCCAATGTTTTAGGAGTATGTCCAGACAACTGGTGTCACGTGCGAGATACCTGCTTTAAGTTTTCATTCATGAAGTTGAATTGGACTGCAGCAAAATCTGCCTGTGAAACACTCGGATCCAAGCTTGTCGTGATAAATTCACAATCTGAACAAGAAGCGCTTGACTCAAAAATACCAGATACTTGGCCAGTAAGGTGGATTGGTTTGTACCAGGATTCTAAAAACAATCAGTCTAGCTGGCTATGGGTTGATGGAATACGTCCAAATTACACTCACTGGAAAGCTGAAGAACCTGACAATCATTCGACATATGATGAGGAGGAGTGTGCATATATGTACCAAAAGGTGCAATGGAACCATTGGAATTGTACAATTGATCCTCCTTACATTTGTGAAAACTCAACTGGTAAGTCAGTATACATCTCATGCTGTAGTATTTCGTTTCTTGAATTTTGAATTTTTACAGAAAATCGTTTTTTCGACCTACACTTTACCAAACTTGTGACAGTCTAGTCATTTATTTAAACTTGCCTTCTTTTAAAAGTCCACTGCTTCGTTATTTTATCTATTTCCTATTTGTCAGCCAACTCATGCCAAGAGATTTCTCGGCTGAGGAGTGTTGTTCGTGATTTAACGTTAACATTTTAAACCCACATACAAAACCATCACAATCGCATTCATTGACGGTATCAACAACAACCACACTAGCAGCAGCACCGTCGTCATTATTAAAGGGACACTGTCCTGATTTTAGCATGATTTTGGGAAGCTCAGAAACATATCATAATCTAGATCATAGGAAGTTGAACAATAATGGTTTGATTCTGTAAAATAGCACTCGACAAATGACAGGAACCCATTAGGAAGTGAGGATGACAAGCGACAGCGAGGATGGAAATGGATTGCAATATGGATTTTTGAAAAAACGTCAGGATGTCAGATTTTCAAAGTTTCAAATTTGGCTCGGAAATCTTTTAAATTTTGCAAACATTTTGTTGCAGTATGGAATTTCTTGAAGAAATTGCTTTTTATCATTTAGTTAGAGTTTCTTATTTGATAGATTTAGGGACCATTTCGTGCATTTATAACAGTTTTGAGCAAATACGCCGGGACAGTGTCCCTTTAATAATAACAACATTGTCATCATTGCAGTTGTCATCAACATCATTATCATTATTAACATCAGCGTCATCGATGTCATTGTCAACAAGAACACCTACAGCACCATCAGCAACAACAACGTCAACAACATCAATTGCATTGATGTAATGCCTTAAGTCCCTACAAAGATCTTTATATATTGTAAATAATTTTATATAACTGTATAATTAGTTTTTGTAGCCAACATAGTTTTTTAGACTAGTATTTTAGCAATTAGTAATGTATACAAAGTGTCCCCATTTAGTGGTTAATAACTGCTGTTCCAGTCAGACACTTAAATAAAGGTTTTATTTATTTATTATTAATAGCACCATCAACAACAAAAGTACCATCAGCGACAGAGGAATTGGTATGTGTGTACATAGTAAATTTGTGTTAATAATGTCACTCCTATTTATGGACAATCACTTATTATAATATTTTGGTAAAAATATTCTAAATTATTTTTATAAAAGTATCACGTTTTCCGGTTACAGTGCTCCCATGGTATCCCTTTTCATATAAAATATAAACCCAAGCAGATCATCAACGAAACTTTAATTCTCTTCATTTTAGGTGAATAATTTTACATCTACATTGAACAGAACAGACGTCCGACAAAACACTTCCTTACAGGTATTTTCATTTGTTGAATACCTTAGAGACAACGAGCTCATGAGAGCAAATGAAAGTGACTCAGTTATGAGAGGGTCCTGAAGGTCTTAAATGGAAACTGGAATTTGCCTTTTTTTTTTCTCTGGGAAAATGGGATTTAGGTCACTGTGACTGGGATTTAGGGCACCATTTTTTTGCTCCTGGGAATGGGAAACATTTGGCTAGGAGACTGTGATATGGGCAAAATTTGGGCTGGAAAATGGGATTTATACCCCCTTCAGGCCCCTCTTGTGAAGCGCCTTTTAGTAACAAACAATGAAATCGTAAGGGTGCTGGTTGACTTCCGAGGCATTTTGAACGGGGGGAGGTATACAAACTCGACATATTTGACTTTCAAGTTGCCAATTAAAATTGTGAAGCAATCTTTAAAAGTTCTAATAAGCCCACCCTACTTAGCTACAGTTCCCTAAAAGCTAAGAAGGCAATCCAGCACTGAAAAAGATACCCAATTTCCTTGTTCCTTTGTATTATTTCAGATAATAAAGACATATTTGTTTGATCAATTTAGTTTCGTTAGTTATATGGATTTTATTATTATGTATAAAAAATGTTTCAACTTTGTTTACCACGATACCCTTTTAGTTCACGTTTGATCATGCCACTAATTATTACTATATTACAAAAAATATATATTTACACTACTTCGATAAATAACTCAGAACCTTTCTACTCTATGGTTTTCTTTTCAGGATTCCGTCAGTTTGTTACAATACACCCTCGAACAGCTTAAAAACGTATCTATCCGTGAAGTGCAAATGAATACAATAACAGAACAGGAAAAAAATGAATTTGTCTTTAAAATGGCAGTTGCCTTCGAGGAGTTTGCCCTGAAGTATGGCCGATATCACCTCAATGAATCGATGCCAGCTGAAATAAACAACGTTAACAGCAAACTTGGTAAGTTTTTTTCGTTACTGGGATCTACAGAAGAAAACTATTGATTTAAAATTTGATTTGTAGTGGTTTTTCTATGACAACAAAATATTCAAACCTTAATGGTAACAGCCTCCATTTCACCTTTTCATTCCAAATAAACGCTCATTCGATACCCTCAGGTAAAATAATGAGATTCATTACGTACTTAAGTACGTAGAGTGAAACAAGAGCACTTAATATTAAAAAGAAAACAACCTCCAAAATGTTTCTCTAGATTATTTAATTTATAGAAATCATTCAGAAACACCTATGCACAGTCTGAAATTGGGCTGAAATATTTGGGTTATTGACATGCCATGGATGGCCGTATTATGACCATTTTAAAGGGGCAGTATCACGGGGATTTATTTGATGTCATTTCAAAAACCAAAAACGTTTTTGTATTAACAGAAAACTAAAAATAATGGTCAAATTTTGTTATAAATTACCATCCTAGTGTACTAAACTGTCAATAAGTGACTCTGGCCATAGAAACTGGGTCGGAATGGATCGCAATTTGAAAAAATGTTAGGCTAACTTTATTTCAATTTCTCGCATTTTCGTTTCCAAAATGCATTAGAACAGACCATAATCTGTTCCTCTTTCAAGAAGGTGGTTGATTTTTTTTCCTTGGTGTTCTAGAATTATTTTGTAAATAAACAAAGGTACTGAAGCACAGTTTTGACCAAAAAAGGTCAAAATCCCCGTGATACTGCCCCTTTATATATTTCTTTTTTATCCCATAGTTTTGCGTATTCAGAAGGTTTTCAGCCCAATTGCAAATGGAAGCAATTTCCATCTCGAGGGACCAGAAAAACAGACTTTCATTAATATCCCTTCAAGCAATTTCGACAGCAACGGTTTGTGTAAACAACTTTTAAGTTACACATTAAAATGTGCGACAAATTCAAACATTTTATTTTAATATTGAGTAGTATATTGCATATTAAGTAATATCTTAAAGGTACCAGTGATATATATTGCTCTATTCTCCTTCACTAATAACAGTATTTTGATTCATTTCATTTTGGTATTTTATGTAATACATCAAACACGAGAGATAGCGTTTCACCGCATTTCCAAACAACGAGATACTACGCGCAGCGGACAATTTTGGACGAACTTCGTGGTGTTTGGAAATGTGATGAAACACTGTCTCACGTGTTTGATTTATCTTCTCAATCGAAACAAAACCTAAGGAGTAAACGGAGAAACAAAATTCCAAGCCTCTGTCATGGTTATGATTTCCTTTGTTTGATAATTTTATTTCTATTCACCAAGGTTCAGTTTTAGTGGGTATCATGTACACAGATCTCCATGAGCTGCTTAAATCCAGTAGCGGTGCAACTAAGAACACCAGGTACTGTTAGCAAAACATTTCAATTACTTAAAAATTACTTATTTGATACTATTATTTTTACGGTTTTATTGTATTTCTATCTAATTCTATTTCCGCAAAGGCATGATTGTAGTTTCGTTACCCCAGCTCAACCAGTTTAGGAAATAGTAACCAGCGCCAGGATTAGCGTAAATATTGATTTCAGTTTTGTAACTTTTCAGTGAGGTCTTCTGTTGATATTTTTTGTCCTTCAGTTTTGAATTTGAGTAATCCAAAACTCTGCGAAACATTAGCAGTGAAGAACACTTT
Source organism: Desmophyllum pertusum (assembly GCA_029204205.1). Taxonomy (NCBI): domain Eukaryota; kingdom Metazoa; phylum Cnidaria; class Anthozoa; order Scleractinia; family Caryophylliidae; genus Desmophyllum; species Desmophyllum pertusum. Next base: position 1,991,159 of record MU827308.1, on the reverse strand, counting down.
CATCAAGAGAAATTAAACCCTCGATGGACTTTTAATCCCTGTGAAATTTTGCTTGTCGAAGCCAAGAAATCATTAACATCATTTTGATCAGGAAAACCCTCATTTACATTTACTTTCAACACACTGATTTGCATACGCGACTTACAAGACTAGTTTCGTCTATAAAGTCAAAGACCTCGTCCGTTGGTCGCCATAATCTTTATATGGCGACCAACTGACGAGGTCTTTATAGACGAAACTAATACTGTAAGTCGCGTATGCAGGATTAATCCAGGATTAATCGGCTTTCGAACAACCGGGCCCTGTAGAACTCGACCAATAACCAGGTTTTGATATTCGTATTCTATTCAGGCGACTCAACACCATAATAATGTCAGTTTCAATGGATCCCAAGCCAAAATTGCAGCAGAATATCGTACTGAATTTCAGGAACCTACAGGTAACAACTACAGAACAAAATTAATGACTATGGTTCGTTTTTGCATTTATTCTATTCATTATTAAAGGGACACTGTCCTGATTTTAGCATGATTTTGGGAAGCTCAGAAACATATCTAGATCATAGGAAGTTGATCAATAATGGTTTGATTCTGTAGAATAACACTCGACAAATGACAGGAACCCATTAGGAAGTGAGGATGACGAACGACAGTGAGGATGGAAATGGATTGCAATATGGATTTTTGAAAAAACGTCAGGATGTCAGTTTTTCAAAGTTTCAAATTTGGCTCGGAAATCTTTGAAATTTTGCAAAAATGTTGTTGCAGTATGGAATTTCTTGAAGAAATTGCTTTTTACCATTTAGTTAGAGTTTATTAAGTTCTTCAGTATTTCATAGATTTAGGGACCATTTCATGCATTTATAACAGTTTTGAGCAAATACGCCGGGACAGTGTCCCTTTAAACGTCACCAAATCTATTTTTAGGATGCTCACGGAGAAAGGCACTGTGTGTTTTGGAGCGGCTTCAGTGGAAAAAAGTGAGCATCATGTTAATGTTTTACTTTGATTTGTAGGTGAAACTTATAGTAAATGTTGCTTCTGGTATTATAGGAATTCAAGTAGATCGGACTCTTATATTGTAGTTAGGGTTAAATATGTTAAATCAGAGCCAAAAAGACAAATCGAATACATTCTGAGAATTAAGGCAGCGTGGCCGAGTAGCTCCGAGTGGTTTAGGGCGCTGGTCTTGTAATCCGGAGTTCCCGGGTTCAATCCCTCCACCCTGCTACTAGCTGGATTTGTTCTCGGTGGGCCCGAGTTTAACTCTTCAGTCACGTTCCCGGACCCACGCTTTGTAAATAGCCAACTGTTTTGCGTCGTGTCAGGGCGCCAAATAAAGGAGCCTACATTACTCTGCAGTAAGATAAAAAATTTTCCTTTATGACACATTAATTTAAGACTTTTTTTTCAGTCCAGACGGTTGGTCAGGAGAAGGATGCCATGCAGTAAGATCGACAAGCAACTCAGAACAAACGGAGTGTAGCTGCAATCATATGACCAACTTCGCTGTTTTATTTGATTACAGTGGTAACGGCCCAAAGGTACAATTAACAATTAATTTCAATTAACAATTTATTCCCAGGCAGAGTAGTACATCATTTCTCGTTACAGTATCAAACTAATGATAATACACAACTCACCATTACTTATATTTTTTTATTTATTTTATTAATTTGTAATCAATCTGACAGATCACAGAGACAGATGACAAGATACTGACGATTCTCACGTACGTGGGATTAGCTCTCTCCATCATCGGAATAATTTTGACAATAATCTCGTACGCTCTTCTCACGTAAGTAATGAATTAGCTAAATGCACCTCACATGTTTAGAATTTTTATAGACACTGGTTACAACTGCTGAAACGCACAATTGGTTGCTCAATTAGTTTACACGAGGCTGTGTGTAAACACGGGAAATTAATTACAGAACACACTTCATAGGATTCAAAATTTGACTGAGTATAGTGTTTGTTTGTTTGTTTGTTTGTTTGTTTGTTTGTTTGTTTGTTTGTTTGTTTGTTTGTTTGCTGATGTGAAATAATGCTATTTTCAGCTACCATTTCGTGTTTGATTATTTTATTTCCTTTGTCACCAGCGATGTGCATCAGCCACTCTCTCAAATACGAGTGAGTCTTGCAGGATCTCTCGGGGCTGGACAAATTATATTTCTTGCTGGAGTTGATCAAACAAAAAACACGGTAAATTAGGCCTCTCGACGTTCCTCGTACCTGTTAAGTTATTTATGCTGAAAGTCAGCTAGTTATGTGTAAGAGAAGGTATTTTTCAACCATGAGGAAGTGACCTCTTAATAAGTTAAAGTGATTAGTTTCTAATGAAACTGTGGTGCTGCGTCGGCGGGCAAGTGAAACACTATGTTGATTATCAACTCGGAGTTGATAAAGGTAAATTAACCTCCGTAGCGAATTTCTAAAAGCTGACGTTTCGAGCGTTAGCCCTTCGTCGGAGCAAAGTGTTAGTTCAGTCCAGTTCAGTTCATGTTAGCCCTCCGACGAAGGAGAGCTAAACGTCAGCTTTTAGAAATTCGCTACTGCGGTTAATTTACCTTTATCAACTCCGAGTTGATAATCAACATAGTATCTTAGTAAAGTTAGGTTATGATTAATACCACGCATGTTTTCAGGAATTTCCAGAAATTGCCGGATTCGCGTAGTGACAATTTACGAGGAATCGTGCGATTACTTTTTAATAAAATAAAGGGCAAAATTAGTGTGATAAGGACATCGGGTGATCTTCTGCAATCTTCGGGAAACTATCGGGAAAATATTTGCTGACCTTCCAATCACGCTCGAAAATTTTCGGAGGACCTCGGGTGATTTTCGAAAGTTTTCGTCAATCTTCGGGTCATCTTCAGCAATCTTCGGAAAGGTTCGGGTCATCTTTCGGCAATTGTCGGAAGTCGGTCAACTTTAGAATCTTCGGAAGTCCTCGGGCGATCTTCTGGAATTAACGAATAATGCCCTCTCCGAATTCAGTAATCACTAAAAGGAAGTCACGACCTTTAAAATAATAAATACCCTCGCTGCTTGGTTCACAGGGTGTCTGTGTTACAATTGCGGCTCTTATGCAGTACTTCCTGATGGCAGCTTTCTGTTGGATGCTCGTCGAGGGAATCTACCTTTACTTGTTTGTTGTTAAAGTTTACAACATCAACAACAAGATGTCCACCTATCATGTCATGTCATGGGGTAAGTTCTTGCATAATTATTTAGTACAGTGTCAATTGCGATTTTTGATTGGTAACTCTGGTAATTGGTTCCCTTGTTGCATGTTCGTTTTCATTGCAGGTGTTCCTGCTGTCATGGTGGCCATTTCGCTGAGTATTGCTGCAGGAGAAGATGGAATCCAGAGTTTTGTCAGCAAAAAATAGTAAGAACTTTTGTTGCATTCGGTTGTCGCATTATGTCGGATTCAAACACGAGAGACAGTGTTTCATCATAGTTAATAGAGGGAAATGGTTATGAAGCCCAGCAAAGTTATTTGTTATATGTTTTTGTTCGCTATTTTGGGGGTTGACCGTGCACAAAACCTGACAAAATACAATAGGTGGTTACGTGTGTTCAAGCAACTAACCAATAGAAACGTTGCGATTACGTAATTCATGCATAGTGTATGGGCGCAAAACAAAAGATGTGCACGGTCATGGACCTTCCAACATAAATCTTGGTCTCTTTGTTTGCTCCTTTGAAGTTTGCCGGGCTTCATAACCATTTCCCTCTATTAACTATGGTTTCATCCGATTTCCAAACTCCAAGAAGTGAGTTAAAAATACGATGCGTAGCGGAGTATTTTTGACTAAATTCGAGGTGTTTGGAAATCGGATGAAACACTGTCTCGAGTGTTTGACATTATCTTCTCAATCGAAACAAAAGCTAAGATAAAATTGTAAAAATATATCCTAAGTCGTCAGGTATCCAAATCTCTGTCACTGTGAATTATTAATTAGTTTGAGAAGTATCGAGAACGTTTGGTTCCCGTCATATTGTAACTTTTATCATTCAGCAGCATTTCGAAGCCTTTGAAGATGTATAATGTTATTACTATTATTGTGTTGCTTTATTTATTATTGTTGTTGTTGTTTTATTTTAAGCTGTTGGATGTCTTCTGCTAACAGACTGATCTGGATATTTGCCGCGTTTGTTGTGATGATCGAAGTTGTAAGTCATACGAATGTCAAGTCATTCTTGTTTACTTCTTTTTTATTTACTTATTTTTTATTTATATTTTTAATGATCAACTACTTCTAAAGTCGTTTCAGTTTGGTACTGAAAACAACACCAACTTTGGATCGAACGACCTGTCAAAAACCAAAGAAACGTCAAGTCACGTGATCAAACAATTGACACACCAAAATGTTCCAAAATGTTCAGGAAAAGTCACTAAGTTTGGCTACGATTGCTTCAATGCTCTTTTATCAACAGTCTTCGTTTCGCTATATTGTTGTTGTTGTTGTTGTTGTTGTTTACTTGGCTGTTTGCTTGTTTATTGTTTTTGGAGTTCCGCGTAAAAGTAATAAATAAAGGCACAAGTCTGAATAAAATTCTAAAAGTAGTAGAACTGTCGTGAGATATATAATGTATGCATACTGACAACAATTTTGCATTTTGGGGCATTTTTTTTTCTCAAGTTCAACTTGCTAATACTCGTGCGAGTCATCAAGGAAATGACCACAATGCAACCAACAGGAGACAAACATATTCAACAGATACGGTAAGTATTAATGTTTAACAAATAAGCTCGGATGTTTATAAGTTTTTTTTAAATAGGGGAAGAGTTTATGAACCTAGTTGTATGGCCTTGCTCACCATGAGTCCTCCATAGCTCAGTAGTTAGAGCGTCCAACCGGCACCTGAAAGGTCATGGGTTCGATTCCCGTTGGGGAGCTCAGAATTTTTGTCTGAGTATTTCGACTTGAGAGCGCTCAGTCTTCATTTATTCATTTTATCCAAGTCACCCATTCCACTTAAGAAGAGTCATTCATCTTGATGATATCAAAAAAGCTGAAAGGGTTTATATATCTTGAACTCGATATGCCATACATTCCATTGAACGATTTCCAATCATATTGACTTCTTGCAGTGTTGGCATCAGAGCATGCGTGGTGATGGTTCCCCTGCTGGGGGTCACGTGGTTGTTTGGTCTTGTGTCGCCATTACACAAAGCTTTCGTCTACATCTTCACCATCCTCAACTCCACTCAGGTGAACTCTTGGAGTTCGAAGATATTTTTCTGCAACCTCGTTCCCAGGGTCTCTCATCCACCGCCCCAAAGAGCTTTGGGGGCGGTGGATGAGAGACCCTGGGAACGAGGTTGAATTTTCTGATTTTAAAGGTTTTGAATAAATTCTTGATAGTTTTATTGATAGAGCTGTTTTTATTTGAGTGTCGTAAATGACCAAAACCAAAACCATGATTGGTTTTGGTTTAGCATCTGATTGGTTGAGAAGGTGGCGCGAGTTTTTTAAACCAATCACAGAACGTAGTAAAGCAAAACCAATTTCGGATTACTTTCGATACTCAATTGAAAATCGCTCTAGTAAAGAACGGACGGCAAGTAAACACAAAATCTTAATTAACTTATCTGTTAATAGCCCTTTTCACGGTTAACTTACGATATTTGCATAACAATACACTTGAACATAGAAGCGAGGCAATTTCGGGCACAAGCTGCAAAGCATCGTGTTTTTCTTGAACTCCTTCAACTCTTTTAGTATAAAAACAGTTTTAAAATGTAGAAAAACTACAATTCTTTTAGTTTACGTTGTTTTTAGAAAAAATTGTAAAACGACTTTTCTCTATTAATAAAGAGTAGATTCGCATAAGCAACAGGGAGATCGGATTACGATCTTTACGGCAAACTTTAACTAAAATAGTTGCATATTTAGTTATTCTCCGTTTTAAAACTATTTTTATGCTAACATAGTTTAAGGAGCTCAAGAAAATCACGATGTTTTACAGCTTGTGCCCGAAATTGCCTCGCTTCTATGTTTAGCTGTATTGTTATGCAAATATTTCAGGTTAACCGTGAAAAGGGCTATTAAATCGAATAGTTAGAAATATTAAACCATCAATAAAGAAACAATTACTTGATAGTCGAAAGTGTTTTGTAAGACCATGAACGCTGGTAAAAATACATATCGGAAGGAAGAAAAGTTTCGCAGAGCAATAAAGTCATTAGGTGTTTTTTGTGTAAACTGTTGACATGATTCCAATATTCCAAAACTTTAAAACTGATATTTTAGCCCAGTACACGAGTTTGCATTTTACAAATGGAAACATTTTTATATATTTTTCCTGTTTAACAGGGTTTCTTGATTTTCCTCCTGCATTGTGTGAGAAACACTCAGGTAAGCAACCTGAAAAAGATTAGTGAATAAAATAATCACATGACTTGAATTTGTTGTCAGTCCTGTTATTTTAATTATTATACATTCAACTCGCTATCTCTTTCTGATTGGCCGAAAGCGTACAGTGAAGTTTCGAAATCAGCGCCTTTAAAAGCATCTACGTCATCTACCTGCAGATTATACAATAATCATGTCAAGGACACTCAAGGTCACGGGTAATCATGTCAAGTTCGCGAGAGGATCACGGGTAATCACAAGTAATCATGTCATCTATGACCGCGGTGCATGATTTCCAAGGGCGTTGCTTGCCGCCAAGTAAAAACATCGGTGGCAGAAGCATTATGAATGTATAATAAAACAATTATTAGATTCGGTTTTTGTGATATCCAGAATAATCAGGGTCTCGGTAAGAGTTATCAGCCTCAGTCTTCGGCTTCGGCTGATAACTCTTACCTCGACCTTGATTATTCTGGATATCACAAAAACTTCATCCAATAATTGTTAATTAAACTGCAGATTAGAGAGCGATTCAAAGGAAGGATAAACAGGATTTTTCCAGCTGCAAACAACAGCATCTCTACCAAGAGAACTTCACAAGTTAACCAAAGTGATGTCGGCGCATTGCAGCTGAAGGCGATTGAAGTTCAGCGGTGCAGTGATACTGGTGTAATTGAACTGAACTAGCATTAGATTAAAACCGCATGCCAGAAGGAAATAAAAATAACTTTAACGTACAGCATGGCGCGAAACTATTAATAGATTTAAAAAAGTATCATGGATGACTGTTCAAAGCATGATTAAGCTAATCCAGGGTTAGCGTGAATTTCAACTTTGTAACTTTTCAGTGAGGTTTTCTGTTTCTTTTGCTGTTTTTTTTTGTTTTTTTGCTGTCCTTCTGTTTTGCCTTTGACTAATGTCAAACTCCAGAAAAGAGAAATTAAAGCCTCGATTGACTTTTAATCCTGGATTAACGTTAATCGGCCTTCCAACAACTGGGTAGTACTCTGAGAGGTAACTACCAGAGTGACTATTCTACCAAAGCTATCATGAATAGCAGTTATTACAGATGTCAGCGGTTTGACATGCAAAGGAGGCGAAAGGGTCAATCTGGTATTGTTTTCCGTTTGACATGCAAACGAGGCAAAATGGTCAATCTGGCATTGTATTGGCCCATTAGCCTCATTTGTAGGCTCGATTACCAGCCGCTGTTTGGGAAAATGAGCCAAAACGAAGACCGGACTCGAGAGAGCGGCGGAAATCGAGCCTAACTCGTTTGCATACTTTTTTTAAACAAAAGAATATTTGACTGCGGGCTCAACGGTAATAACTGCTATTGGCCACTTATGTTGCTCTATTGATGTATATATTATAACTTTGAGAGTTTACATACGCCAGCAAAGCTAGATTCCAAGGCGATGAAATAAAATCATAGGGCAACCGAGTTTGGCATACAATTGCTATTGCCTCATCCTCTCTTGCTATTGCTGAATCACTTACAATATCTTGTTATAAGTTACTTATGTGCAGAGGAAAATGGAACTGAGAGCGTGTCAAGCGATTGACTTGATCAACTACTCGATAAAAAATGTACCGGTACAATTTCTTCCTTAAATTGTTTCATATAAGACATGGATCCCTTCTTATACCGCTTTAAAGTATTGCTTTTATTGCGTATATGACTCCTTTTAAAGTGCCCATAACCTTTTTTATTTTATTTTCTCATCTGAATCTAAACATTACCCAAGGAATTTCTGCGAAAACATTTTGCGATTTGCAGTAAACGCGAATTTTTGATGAGTGTTTCAAATCTTCAAAATCCTATTTTTGTTTGGTATACCCGTCCCGCTGTAAGAAGGCCGACGGGCTCACATTTACCTGAATCTACGTCACAATTCCTTTGTTTTGAAGCCACCTGTTCCTTAATCTTAATCTTACTTTATTATTATTATTATTAATCTACGTCACAGATCCTTTGTCTGATGTCACGTGTTCCTTAATCTACGTCACAGATCCTTTGTGAACCGAGAAGGACCCAGGGGAGACTAAAGCAAATGGTGATCCAAAATGGCGGCAAATTTGAAAGTTTTATAAAATTCATAAACAATTCGCGTTTTCTGCAAATCGCAAAATTTTTTCGCAGAATTTCCTTGGGTGATGTTTAGATTCAGATGAGAAAATAAAATAAAAAAGGTTATGGGCACTTTAAGGGTTTTCATTGTTGTACTGGTAGTTTTTATTTTTTGTTGTTGTTGTTGTTGTTATTTTGTTTTCTAATTACATTGTACTTGTAGCTTTAGTCTAACGCTTTTGAACTTGTAATAGTATCTATATAGCCTATGCATGTATATAGCCTGTATAAGCACAGGCAGCCCAAGCTCGAGAAATCGAATAATTAATAGACCGTATTCATAAATGGCGGCCGATTGATTATTCTTTTATATTCATGCTAATCAGCCTACCTAACCTCGTTAGCATGTACAAAATTCAAAAGAATTTTTACTCTAAAATGAGGCTAGGTAGGCTGATTAGCATGAATATAAAAGAATAATTAATCCACCGCCATTTATGAATACGGTCTATGGTTTAATGTAATCATCGTTATGAGTAGGACGTGACTCTCTGAAGTAGGCAGCGTCGTACTACAATGTCGGCGCTCTATCCAAGAAAATGGCACGCGTTTTTGCATATAGCCTGATGCAAACACGAGAGAAAGTTTGGGAGAATTCCAAAGTTTAAGTAAATCCGAGCCGCAGGCGAGGGCTTTCATAAGAACTTTAGAATTCTCCCAAACTTTCTCGAGTGTTTGTAAAAGGCACAGATGTAAACAAGAAGCGGCCGTTTTCTATTTCTTTAATAGCAACAAAATGCAATGATACGTCATAACCGTGTTATATCGGCCTGATGCAACTTCGTGGGCCATCCCCACCCGCCATCTTGAGAGATGGCCCTGGGGATGAGGTTGGGTCAGAGCGCGCGCTATATGATCAACATTTTATAGAAGACATTGTATGACGTGGAATTTAAACACACAGTAAAGTAAAAATTTTCCCTGCTTTCAATAAAATAAAGAAAATGTATTCACACTGCCTGTTTTCTTTTGTTGTGCGTTTGATCTATTTCATCGTTTTGGATTTTATTTGCCATTTATTTGTATTTTTATTTGCCATTCATGCCGACAAGAATGACTAAGTGACGAGTGTTTATATCAGGGCTATGTAAACAGTTGTTTATTAAATAAGCCAGCTAAATTTAATGAAACGTCAGAACCGTGTTCATCACCTCATGCAAAATGTCTGCACATTCTGACCAATCAGAGCGTGCTTTATATGATCAAAATTTCGTGTATTAAAGTAAAACGCTTCCTCTTTAAAATGGTACCCTCTTCTTCAATCGCAAAATAAAACTTGTACAGTGGAATCCCGCGTTCTCGAACCGAAGGAAACGAAAATTGGTTCGAGAAATCAGGAGTTTGAAATATTGCGGGTAAAATTACGGGGAAACGAATCCAAGGGAAACGATTTTTGGTTCGAGTTATCGGGGTTTTTGAAAAATCGAGGGTTCGAGAAATTGGGATTCCACTGTAACTAGCGTGAGGTCCGCATTGGGGAGTTTAATATAATTGGTCGCTAATACACCGAACCTTTTGGTGAGATCCATAAACATGAAGAAAAAAAAAAAGAAAAAAAAAAGGAAAAAATAAACCAACATTTCCGTAATACTGACACAACAAGCTAGTTTTTAATAAAAGTAATTTATTATATTTGTCCTTGCCAATAAATAAATACATCCATTCTCGGCCAACGCACGTGACATACTGATAAGTTAGCTTAAGTTTTTCATACTTCCGGCGCCTTCTATTTCGGGTTACTTTCGCAGAAGTTCAACCAAAACTTTCCGCCAGATCTAGATATGAAGTAATGAAGATTGTTAGGCCCAATTTATACGTCGCATTTCGGTCGCGTCGAATGTAATTCAAGCAGAAATCTCACTGGTATTACGTGATGAAAGCAAGTGTTCTACTTTGCTGTACATAAAATGTTTTGGTTTCCCATCGCCCTCTCTCTCATGAAAGTGGGTCGGTCGGTCGGCAAAAAAAAAGAAAGAAAAAGAAAAGCCGAGAAACGAAATATTGACTAATTAATACATAAATAATTCCAAGCGAGCCTTGATTCTATCTTCCCCGTGACCACCATTTTGAAACGAGCCGATATCACTCTGAAAGGTGTCATTACGGGGCTGATTTAGATGTCAGAATGATTTTAAGATATAAACAAAGCATTTTAAGCTTGGTTACACCCGAGAAAAGGTCGCAGGCAATGAATTATAATTTTTTTTTTTACTTTTTGAAAAAATTGGGCTGGTCGGGCGATGGGAAACAAAATATTTTTAAGGCGATGGCCTAAATTAAATTTCACGCGACTAAAATGCGACGTACAGCAAACTATTTTATTTTGTACAATATTTTAAAAAGCAACGATACGGGGAAGTCACGCCACTCATGGAACCAATCAATCGTGGACCAGTTTGCCATATGATAAAAAAAATATTGCTCCAAAATTAACGACACTTGTTCATAATTACCTTAATAAATTTCCGACAAATTCGAACTGATCTGAAATACAGATAACGTTACCTAACTGTAAATGAACGTATTTTGTATTATATTTCCTTGTTTGCAAAAACCAAAAATGCTAATTTTCAAACATAATATTGAATTATCCCACAAATACCAGTTATACTACGAGACTACGTGCGATAAATTCAGTATCCGGCCCTTTACTTATTCGTGAAGCTGAAACCAGCTGCTTGAAATATATTTGCTTGAGAAAACTTTAATTTTCCCAACTGCCACCTGTTAATAGCGTTTCCATGACGCCGACCTATTAAAGACGTTGATCAAGTCAACACAATGACGTGATGTAAGGCAATTATTTAATTGACTATCGAGAGATATGGAAAGTGAATACGGGTGAAAAAAAAATCATTTACAGTTAACTTTCGAAACGGCAGTTGTTTATTCACCGTAGAGTGTGAATTCAATCGAAATATTATTTCCTCTGCTTGAATTATCGTGGCACCCAACGTACAGTGTATGATACATTGTTGTTAAAGAGATAAAGTTCAACGTTAAGAAGAGCGCTAGCGACAACCGGCTTCATTGTTGAACTGAGGGAAGTTTTTAAAATGTCCTACGGGGTATGTTTTGTTGGACTAATTTTGGGTGAGTATGACGCCAATTTATTTTATTTTATTCACTGTAGTTACTGTCGATGTCAGATTAGGTAAATAATAAATAGCCTTTCTTCTTGGCTTCATAATTCTTTTCCTTCAAAAACTGCACTGAAAAAGGACAATGCAAAGCCACGATTCTCCGCCTACCTTTTGGCGTAATCGATTTGAAATTAACTTTCAAAACAATGACAATGCACAATGTTTGGGAAAACGTGTATTAACATGCAACAAAACTACCGAAAAAAGAATAATATTATGATGAATTTATAAACCATTGATATCATTTACCAAATATTTCCTTAAATTAATCAATAATATGTTTTGTGTTAGCTAGCGTACGCCGAATAATGAAAGATACATGACTCGAAACTTATTAAAATATATTTACATGCATAGGAGTAATATGCAGTATTTTTAATTAAAAGTTTAGTTTCAACCCTACTGATTACCTAACTGTTCAAAAAGGAAGCATTGTAAAACATATAGTTCTCCATTTCATTCCAAAATTCTAACTTGTGCCCATCGATCGAGGAACATTTTTGTATTATAATATTTTTTTTCTTGAACAAGACATGCACTATTCTAAGTCATCCACTCTACAAAATTAATTTACGCCAATGGTAATGGCGTAAATTGTTAAATGCTTGTTAATTCAGCTTGTATTTATGTCTAGAAGCCATTAGCGAAACCAGTAGTATCATCGTCACTTGACAATTTGCAATCAAGCAGTGTGATATAGAAAAGACTACGCTAAGATGAAGCCATCTGTACCTTTCCGTGATATAAGGGAAAAAAGTATTAAAATGCAAGTTTTGAAATATCGCTTTGCTAAACTACTCATAGCATCAAGGCTATAAGATCCTATAATGTTTCTTCTCCACGTCTCGATTTCTTATTTAATGTTTTTGAGAGATACGACTGTGCGGTAACTCGGTCAAAAATAACTTATTTTCATCCCGGACGAACTGGTAGAGGTATCTGTATTAATTTACCTAATACAAAATTTGCTTCGCCTGGGCTAAATGAGGATGAAAGTTGTTGAGTCCAGTTCAAACTCGAATTTGAACCTGTTCAATTTTTTCTTGAGAGTCATCGACGATTCTCGCTTTCGTTTGACCCGAGGTCGCGATAATCGATTTGAGTTGCAACTCTCATCATCGTCGTTTGGCCCAGGCTTTAGACGTTGATAGTTTTTTGTGCACTTGTTTGGAATGGTTGTAAGAAGCATATCAATCTTCAGCGCTTTTTTTAATGGTAACACGAGCAAAAGTTAAAAAAGACCAAAACAGTTTCAAAAACATTTATATATAATTTGCTTTTTTCGCAGTCCCTTCGTATACTACTATGTTGATTATCAACTTAGAGTTGATAAAGGTAAATTAACCGCCGTAGCGAATTTCTAAAAGCTGACGCTTAGCTCCGACGAAGGGCTAACGCTCGAAACGTCAGCTTTTACTGAGAAATTTGCTACGGCGGTTAATTTACCTTTATCAACTCAGAGTTGATAATCAACATAGTGTTTCACTTTCCCGCCGACGCCGCACCGCAGTTTCATTAGAAACTAATCACTTTGTCCTTCGTATACTAGTCTTTTCTTATTGATCCATGGACCAATATCGAAAACAGAGTGGTCTCAGCTGCCCATGATTTTGAGCACGTACTATGACATGTAAAACGGTCTGCAATTAATTATTAAATTGTGGTGGAGCTATCGGAAATGTTTTTTACAATATTTTTAACTCTTATTCCGCTTCTTTTGCAGTTATTTTGAACATCGGAAATACAGTTAAAGGTAAGTTTCGTTTTCTGGTTCAAAGTTAGAGTTAGCGCCAGTCGCGAAGCTCCCGTAAGCGGACACCCTCGGGAAGCAGAAAAAGTGTCCGTAATAGACAATATTCGTATTATAACGGTTGGACTGGAACTAGCTTGCAATCGAGGCTCATGCGGGGGAATATTTTCAAATGCAAATATTTTTAATGATATTCCCCCGCATCAGCCTCGATTGCAAGCTAGTTCCAGTTCAACCGTGAGAATACGAATATTGTCTATTGATGCTGGCCGCTTACGGGAATGTGCAAATACAGAGTTTGTATCAGCTAGAGTTCACTGAAACGGGGTTTCGTCAAAGCGGCCGCTGTCTGCTTACGGTGTCCGCTTAGAGAGCTTCGACTGTTTATAAAAAAGAGCATTAAAAATGTGCATTGTTTCAGTCTTGTCAAGACAGGAACTTTTAAAAGCAACCTCGTTCCCAGGTTGTTTTAAAAGCTGCTTCGTCATGCATGTCAAGCAGACAGGTGATGATGACAAAGAAAATAAATCAACAAAGGAATATTATATTGTCTTGATGTATCACCAAATTCTCAGAACTAACCTTTGAAACAATATGTGTAAATCAGCAGATTAATATTTCTGTGGCAGGTTCAATCCTATCAAGGGCAGTATTGACAGCATTACATAACAAATGTCCCGTTATATCTTTTGCGTTACATACTGAGTTAAACTAAGGTGCCACGAAGGCTAGCTCTTTATTTTTGGCTAGTAGAAATTGTCACAGCCTTCATTCTTATTAATGCAGATTGAATATTGAAAGCCTGCTACTCTAAAAAAGAGGGGGGGACAGGATGCTCTGAACTTCCCCCTTCCCATGCATGTTACTCCGGGTTCCCGCCCTTTCTTTAATGGTTTCCGCCATCTTTGTGTTTTCCTATTGCGAAATATTACAAATATTGTTATTCTATTTCTCCTGGTTCCCCGCGCCACCTTGGATAGATAACTTTCTATTCTTTCTTCTTTGATAACAGTGTTTCGTCAGATTCGCTAACCAGAGAAAAATATACGCGCAGTCTATCAGCAGAAGAGAAGAACTGTAAAAACCTCTACCCTGCCTCTACACTCCACTCCTACTTTCGTTATGCGAGGTTATGCGAGACCCGTAGACACACGGGAAATCCTTCTCTTAGATCATCCTCTCTTTTACTTATATCTTACACAGGTAAACAGTGTTCTTATGAAGAGTTAAATCTCGCAGAGCTAGAAAAAAAGAACTGTCAGCAGATTGTTAACGGGACCGCTAAACGTTGGCTCACAGTGGAATGCCGATACCAGTGCCGATCAACATTATGCAAGTATTTCGCTTTATGCCTTGATCAAACTTCGGAATGGGAAAAACTTTGCTCAAAGAAGTTTGATTGGTTCAGATTATATTCTAAATCTCCATTTGATATCGCCACTGCTGCTGTGGGAATCGACGTGTCATATCTCAGGAACATTCATGTGAAATTCTGCCGAACAAGAAGAAAAGGTAGGCGCAGGATTGAAATTTGGGCTATCAAGATAACGGAACATGAATGCGAATCAAGAAAAACAACAAAAGGTTTGTATTACGCTCGCTTGTTTAACGACCGTCTTCCCACTATTAACCATCCCCCTCAACCACCCCTTGGGTTCTGATCCTGGTCAGTTAATAATAGATGGGGGAATAACCGCTATCCACTGAATAGTGATTTATCCACTGAATAGCGTTATCCATCCTTTGAACAACCCGGATTTGCTGGCAGATAAACCCAAAATTCTACTAATAACGTTCGCTTCAGCCAAGCTGAAGTTAAGTGTCATCCGTCTCCCCGCCCTGGAGAGACGGCTACACGTCAGACTTTTTAGCCAAACGAATTGGCTGTCTCGTTGTAGAGTGTACTTGATTGCATGCCAAATCCAAGCATCTCTGGAAACGTTATTTTTCAAAATAAAACTTATCAACATACATTTTCACTGACTTAGTTTTTTTGACGTTTGCCTTAGTGAACTTATGTCACCGTTTAGCTAAATGGAGCGGTTCCAGCATGGACACATGTGATAGATTTGTTAACGGTACAAAGGACACTTGGTACAACATTGAAAGATACCTGCCATGGTGCAAATCGTTGGCATTCGGGTGCCTTCAATCCCAAGCAATTGAAGTCTTAAAGAGATGTTGGCGAGATTTTCAATTTTACTCTCGTTACTTTTGGCAACATCCAGATTTTACAGTGGAGATTATCAGCTATTCTGGCTATTTACCTGATACTCGGATCCAGATCAATTATCGGTGCAGTTTCTTCCTACCATGGTTTTGCTGTTAATATAATTCGATGCAAAAACGGTATGTAAACCATTTTTCGGTATGTCTACGTCAAACTTAATAGCAAACATCTTCAAGGTAATTAAAAACTTCAAGGTAATTAAAAAATACCTCATAAACATTCTAAAGATATTTCATGCAGATACTTATACCATGTCTCGAAAATGACCAGTTAAACCATCACTCAACTCCAGGGGCGTTAAGCCGTATAAACGAGTAGACCCGGACAACGAATTTTCGTACGCGCCGCACAGATAATTTATAACTTAGATTGGTATACGCCCAGTAAAGAGGTCCTCGCTCGTACCAAATGGAAAACTTTAAAATCGTTGTACGAGCAAAAGTTACTATTATTAGCACACAAATGCTTCTATGGTCTCTCTCCCGCTCCTGTCGGGCACCTTTTTATAAAAACGAACAAATACAATCTAAGAAGGAAAATGACGTTTTCAGTGGCTAAGCCAAACACTGACTTCGTTCGCAAGTCTGTATGTTACCACTCCGTATCTCTGTGGAACTCTCTCGAAAACGAAACAAGAGCCATCCAAAACATCGAATGTTTTAAACGGACAATAAGAAACAGTTTTTAATTTGTAATTCAATTCCTTGTAAATAGTTTTTATTTGTAATCCATTGTTGTAAATAATTAGCTTTTATTGTTAATACTTACTTAGGAATTTTTAATTTTATTTTACTTTAAGTACACGACCACATCAGCTCGGCTGTAATTTTAATATATCGTATATAAATAAATGCTTTATTATTATTATTATTATTATTATTATAGAAGTATTATTAGTATTTAAGGGAAGTATGAAAACTTAGCTAGTTCTTTTTAAATTTATAGCAAAAATAAACATTTAATTTCGACCCCTCTTCTTCTCTATTTGCTATCAATAGCAGTTGATATTGTCGATGATGACGACGAGGACGAGGAGCCAGAAAATAATTTACAGACAGAGGTAGTTAATCTAATGTTACCTACTCATTTTCCATCAGTGAACTGATCTAAACTTTAATAATTATAATATCTGAGAATAGTGTAAAATGAAGGTGAATTGAATGGTAGAGAATGGAATAGAATGGTATTGTATGGCATGGCATGGAATGGAATGGAATGGAATGGAATGGAATGGAATGGAATGGAATGGAATGAAATGGAATGGAATGGAATGGAATGGAATGGAATGGAATGGAATGGCGAAATTATCAAAGCCTCGAGGCTTTGCCGGACAAATTATTAAAGGCGCCTCGGCTGTCACGCACAACCTCATCCGATAATTGTATTTTATACATTTCATTACAGTTGAACAGATATGTCAGTTCGTGGTATAAGATTAACAACTTGTTCTTTCGTAGTTGCTGTATGCCATTAATATACTGGACATTGGACAGAATAACTCTTTGGAGGTATTATCAATGATCACTTGTTTAAACGTTTTCAAAGACAAATTTTTTAAACCATATTTGCGGCCTGGGTGATAATGAAAATTGTATACCGTGTGGCCTGAAATTTTCACGGGATCTAATTTTCGCCGAAAATTTCTCGGGTTTACCAACGAGCCGCGAAAATTTAGATCCCGTAAAAATAAACTCCTGCGAAAAAAAATCCATGCGAAAATTTACTCCATTTATTTAGATGACTGAATTTCAATTAAATTATTTTTTTTTTTTAATTTCAATTAAATTGACTGAAAACAATATTACGACCTTCTTCTTTATAACATAACGAACAGTCGCAGCGGTCTCCATTCTCAAGGACCGGCATCTGTGATGCCGCCACACAGCGGTCAAACGCAAAAATTGCGCGCCACTTCCGGTTTCCGCGGCCTTGACTTTTCCATGAGTTTGAAGCATAATGGCCGCGAAGTTTGTAAGAAACGTTATAGAACATGCAGTGGTAAACCAAAATACGAGCTGAGACACTTTTTTTGGATAACAATTATTACATTATCTATGCATACTCCGAGTATAAAGCTTAAGTTTTCAGTAAATTTCTTAAGTTTGAGCTTTAAAGCGGACGAATTCGCAATTTTAAGACATTTGACTGCAAAGTTTTGGCGGGAACTGCGCGCGCGCAGTACGTTTGAGCGCTGTGTGTGATGTCGCATTTACACCATCCATTAAGAATAACAGAAAAGTTGTTGTTCATGTTGTTGCCCAAGATCCACGAAAATTTGTTACCAGTGGTAAAATCTGAATCTGAAATCCAAATTCGCGAAAATTTGTTCCCGCAAAACGCAAAAAATCGACAATCCGCGAAATTAAACTCCCGCGAAAATTTCATGCCACACGGTAGTATGTAAAGCAACCAAAACTGTTCACGCTTTATTAACAACAACTATTTATATTTGTTTAGGATGGTTTGAAAGTTTTTGAGGCAACATTAGCAAAGTATAAAAACCGCACATCTGCTAATATAACCGAGCAAGAAATAATGGAAGAAGTGTTTCTTGCCACGAATATTTTGGAGGAGTTTGTATTAGGATTTGCTCAGTATCACCTTAACAACACAACACCTAAACTTCAACATCAGTAGCGAAAGCGTTGGTAAGTGAAAGTGTACAGTTCACTCATTGACAATTTTCCCTTCGTAATAATAATAATGTCAAGCATTTCTATTGCGCAAATTCCAAGCCGAGGCTTGTTCAAATGCGCATTACAATAAGTAATACAATAATTAAAATTATGTCAGCTAGGAAGATGATCATAATATGACTGGGCATTCGTTTTATACCATCCCGAACAATCAGTCAAAATTAACTAACATAGGGTGACAGTATTGATCCATCAAAACACTCTTCCATTCCAAACATCGTTTTATTCCGTCGCATGGTTGTACTGAATACGTGTAGAGTAAGGGAAATGAATTATTTATACCAGATCAAATATCTGATAAACCCTATTTTAAATGGACTAGAGGTGATACAGTTTTTAACGTAATTCATAATTAAAGTAGGAATCGATTTAAAATAGCGTTACCTTTAGTTTGTTGTTGTTGTTTTTGTTGTTGTTGTTAGTGTTGTTTTTGTTGTTTTTTGTCACGGTGTGCCGCGAGTAGAATATTTTCTTGCGTACTTAAGTAACTACACATTCCCCACACCCCACCCCACATAAAATCCAACATCCAGGACCATGAACTAAACTCATATAAAAGACATGTATTTGTTTTATTAGTCTCAAAATCAAGAGAGTCTAAAATATATGCAATTTCAGTTACTAAAATCGTTGGTAAAAAATGAAACGTGTCCCTAATAGTTTTTTTGTTATTTTTCTATTAGATTTACAAGTCAGGCGGATTTTCTACCAGAATGAGAGCGACTTCCATCTCGAGGAACCAAACAAACAAAACTCCGTAAGAATTCCTTCAGGAAACTTGGACAATGGTATGATATTGTTATTGAATTAAATGAAGTAACTGGCATCAGAGTTGGTTTAACTCAGTCTTATATTGTTATATTTTCCATTCTATGTTATTTATAGGTTCAGTTGTGCTAGGAGTGGTGTACAAAGATCTTAATGAACTATTTATAACAGACCAAGCTGGTGCCAAAAACACAAACAAAACCAGGTTCGTATATCCATGTTTTTAACCCCTTCACTCCCAAGAGCGCTAAGTTCAAAACTGAGGAAAAATCTTGAATTTAATTTTGAAAAATTGGGTTTCAGCCTTTCAAAAGGTACAGCCACATTTATTGACTCAAGGTTTGACTCTGGGAGTGAAAGGGTAAACACAAATTCGCTTGTGATGAGTTGAAAAGGTCGTTTAACAGTTTTTTTATAATTATTCATACAGTATTATTATTTTCATTAATTATCATTTTTTTACTTTGATAAAGTAAAATATTCGTTATCAGCAACGATTTTTGTGACGTTTCAACAGGCGTCGTCTCAACACCATTATAATGTCCGCCACCATTCAACCAAAGCCCATAGCACTGAAGGAGAATGTCACCATGGTGTTCACAAACCTGAAGGTAGCTATAGTAACGTATTAGTTTGTGGCAGAATAGATTGTTAGCCAAGATGGGAGGGTACTCAGGTTTAACGGGGAGGTGCCAATAACAAAAATGGGATTTAACGGGGTTTAGTTTTTAGCCCATGGGGAAGTTTATTTGGGCTTCCTTCGCACCTCCACCTCGCCTCCACCTCGCCTCAAGTATTAATATCCCATGGGATTTTGAGTGAATGCCCATAGTATTATTGCTTTACTTTCATTTTTGTTTAGCTTCAAACAAACCCATTCAGCTTCATTTTTTGTTACCCGCTAGTTATTTCAGATCTTGTGACAACAAATTTACTTTAATCAATCAGAGCAAACATGCTGCTTTCAATAAATCAGGAGCCAAAAATTCAACGCCAAACCAATCGTTTTCCCGCTCCTGGCGCTGATAACAGGTTTTTGCCTCGTGTTCTGATTGACCCATTGTATAAGTTGCCTTTGTTTTGATTGGCCGCATGTGTTGACCTTTGTACCTCTCCAATCTAAGACCATTGTGGTTGCTTTCAGGCTGCAACACGGACGAGGGACTGCATGTTTTGGGACGTCTTAGGAAACAGGTTGATATTAATAGTCTAGCTCTATATGATACATTGTGGGCAAATTAAATATACTATGTTGATTATCAACTCAGAGTTGATAAAGGTAAATTAACCGCCGTAGCGAATTTCTAAAGCTGCCGTTTCGAGCGTTAGCCCTTCGTCGGAGCAAAGTAAATTAAATATACCATTGCATTAAGGCGCTTGGAGTCACAAGAACCTTTTTTGCCTAATTTAAATAAAGGAATGCATAGGTATTTGCCAAAAATAAAGCTGAATTCTGGAATTTAACTATGGTGGGGTACAACCTCCATCCCAGCCTCTAATATTTTTCCTCCCTACGATAAAGGAGGAAAAGTAGAAAGAGCCTGGGATCGAGGTTGTCATGGGATGCAGATTACCGTTCAAATTTGGATGAAAAACATGCATTTTGCGTCTACAAAGCCGGATAATCAATAATTCGAGTGTAAATCTAGTCTTAATATTGTCGAGAATTTCCAAACTTTTCCTCTTAAATTACAATAAGGTATTCTCTTTCCAGCCGGTTTATGCTTACGTGCTGATAAACGAATATCTCTGTGAAGATTAATGAAGAGGGAAATATGTCATGATACCAGGAGTTGGAAACCCTTTTGTGACTTAGTTTCTTGTAGGATTGAAGTTTAATTAAAATTATTTTCTTCAGCCCGGAAGGTTGGTCAGGACAAGGATGTTATGTGAAATCAATGGACAATTCACAAACCGAATGCAGCTGCAATCATTTGACTCATTTCGCTGTTCTTATGCAGTTTGACACCAAATCTGGTTCTGGGAATGACGTCTTAACTAAGGTATGCCTAAGAGCCATAAATTTATATTTTATACTTTGACTAATTTCAAACTGTTACCTAAATTTAGCAGTGCAATTTAAATGATGGAACTACTACGACTTCAATTCTTTTTTGCTGATAGTTTTCTTGTTTATATTTTACAGGCTGACGAGAAGGCACTGGAAATTCTCACATACTTGGGTCTGACCCTTTCTTTGATTGGAATTACCCTGACAATTATCGGCTATGTTTTTCTTACGTGAGTAAATTTATTCAGTTCACATTTTCAGCAGTGGCGAATCTAGGAGAGGGACCGACTTACCCTTTCCCCTAATTTTGGTCAGAGAAAGCGCCAGTTGGGCCAAGGTCTTGCATCGGGATAAGTACAGAGTGAATTTAAACTTCATTACTAAATGGAACTGAAAGCGTCTCTACCAGACATGTTTACAACGACGCGACTTCAAACAAAATATTTCTGCACAGCAACCGCGCGCGGCAAGCCTCGACGATTTTCTTTTCCCCTATACCCGTCCACTGCACAGCAAATCAAGGTTCTCTGTGAAGCTCTAGTTAGCTCCCTCGGTAATTAGCCACAGCCGTCTAAGTATCGTTAATTAAATGGATTGATTTTGATTGATATATTAGTGAGAAATGTAATATTTGTCCATGTTCTTATTCGTGTATTTATTTATTTATTTATTTTTACTTTTTATGTGTGAACAGAGACATAAAAGGACCTTTATCGCAGATCCGAGTTAGTCTCGTTGCTTCCCTTGGTGCAGGGGCAAATAATATTTCTTGCCGGAATTGGGGCTACTGAAAACAAGGTAAAAAGTTCGAATTAAGTTAGTTCGAATTCAAGGAATCGGAGTAGCCACAGCAGATGGTTCATTAGTACTAGTATGGCGCTTAAGGTAATTCTCTATTACAGTCAAACTTGTATTAATCAGACCTGTTTTAAACGGTCACCTGGCTCTATTTAGCGGTCAGTAGTGAGTGAAGTCTTCACTTAATCCCCCACTGTAAACCTGACCGTCAGTTCATATTAAGGCGGACGCGGTCACCCTTTTACAAATCAAATGACCTGTTTTTATTGTTTTTTGACCTACTAAAATTCTACGAGATATACTTGTGTTTTTTTGCCAAAGCACCATGGAAAATCAATGGTAAACTGCATTTCGATTCGTTGAAATGAATGTGCAGCCATTGTGCATTGAAATGACAGAGTTTGCATTATGTTTATATTGTTAACATTTTTCGCCAGACCTGAGGGTGACCGCTTAATACAGATTTCACTGTATTGCATTATCATTATTTTGAGATTTCATTCAAATTAACAATTTGTATGGCACTGCAGAATCCAATCCGCACCCCAAAAAAAAAAAAAGCTCAATTTGATACGAGCTATACTACTATTGTATGTCCATGTCAGTTCTAGACTAATATTGGTAACTTGACTATTCCATTCCTTGCAGGGAACATGTGTTACAGTAGCAGCTTTTGTGCAGTACTTCCTGATGGCAGCTTTCTGTTGGATGCTCGTCGAGGGAATTTACCTTTACTTGTTTGTTGTTAAAGTTTACAACGTAAGCAACAAGGTGAAAATTTGCCACGGAGTGTCCTGGGGTAAGTCTACTTTAAAATTATATGATGCCGATTAGGAGGATCGCTACCGTCCCCCTGGATGGGATGCTAGTCCATCGCAGGTTAACCCACAGCATTTGCCAGGTTTCCCTAACATACAGTTTTACGGTACCTATTTATACCCCTGGGTGGAGAGAGGCACTGTGAGGGTAAAGTGTCTTGCCCAAGAACAAAACACAATGACCTCAGTCAGCGCTCAAACCCTGACCGCTTGAGTCCAACATACTAGGCCACTACGCCTCCCATAAAAACTTTGATAGGCTGCTTGATTCATGTAGTCCGCATTAGCTATTCAGAATTACTCTACGTTCTGGCATACAGTGTACAACACCTAACATAAGATACTTTTTAGAGGCGTTCGTCTGTAAAAACAAGAATTCATTTTTCAGGTCCATGAACAGTGAGGAGCAGGAATATTATAATTATCTTTTTTATTTTTCATGCAGGTTTTCCTGCCGTCATTGTCGCCTTGTCGTTGAGTATTGCTGCAGGAAAAGATGGAATCCAGAGTTATGTCAGCGATAAATAGTAAGAACTATCAGTATAAATTATGTACGTTACGGTTGTAAAACGTATAGGGTAAGGTATACCCCGTGAATTTCACTTTCATTAAATTCAAGTTTATATTATTCTTGGTGCCTCAAATTCTCGATATTTTGCAATAAACATGGCTGTTCTTGGAGCCTTATATTTTGAGTCTAACAAGATGTTTAAACGGAGTTGTTTTTTATTTGTATTATACTTTTATATTTTATATTACACTTTAACATAAAGTTTCTGTTTGTTCTTTTTAAGCTGCTGGTTGTCTTCCGCTAACGGTCTCATCTGGATATTTATCGTATTTGTTGTGTTGATTGAACTGGTGAGTAACGCTCATTTGGCATGATTTTACGACATAATACAAGTGTAATGGTGTCCTTGCTACTGTCTGGAACGCATATTTAGTCCATATGTAAAAGGGATTTTCTTGGGATGATATTTTGTATTCACACGTTACCTTAGAGCTTACTTTCAGATACATTTAAGTTTTATGATATTTACGATGATAATGACGTTTATAATGACAACGTGATAAGCGACAGCGACGACTACGACGAAGACGAAGACAATGACGAAGACGAAGACGAAGACGAAGACGAAGACGAAGACGAAGACGAAGACGAAGACGAAGACGAAGACGAAGACGAAGACGAAGATGATGATGATGATGATTATGATGATTACTATGACGACGGCAACGATGATGACCTGATGACAGTGAAGATGATTTACTGCATCAACATATGTCACTCCTTCTCTTCCTTTTTTTAAAGCTCAACGTACTGATCCTCGTGCGAGTTATTAAGGAGATGACAACAATGCAACAAGCAAAAGACAACCAGACCGAGCAGATAAGGTAGCAACTAGATTGTTACATACATAAAACATGAATCATTCGCTTCATGAAGTTTCAGTGCATGAATATCGACAAAAATTCCCTATAACTATCAAGCTGGGTGAGTAAAAAGATTATGTCTGTACTACAAAAAGAAAAAGAAAAAACAACATCGAAGAACTGACACTCGAAACGTGAGCTCTTTAAATTTGAAAGGGCGGTCTATTTACCTTTCCATCGATTCCAAGTTTATTATAGTTTGCACGTAAATCACTGCGACGCGACATTAAACCATTTTTTTCCTTTTCTTGTAGACTTGGCATCAGAGCATGCGTGGTCTTGATTCCCCTGCTGGGGGTCACGTGGTTGCTTGGTCTCCTGTCGCCATTACACAAAGCGTTCGCCTACATTTTCACCATCCTCAATTCAACGCAGGTAAGTGTGAGACCCGGTACTCCCCTATACAAGCAATACAGGCACGTGCCGCCACAATGGGTTTTTTAGTCCCTTTGGTCTGAAAACGGGTATAGATTTTGAAAATGTTGGTTTGTTTTGCCTGCTTGTCTTATAGATAGATTTTAGCCATTTAGGATTGAAAAGGGGGGGGGGAATTTTAAGGGTCAGGTCTTAAAATTTGGTAGAACAAATCGCATATTTTGCCGGGTCTGAAAACGGGTAAGGATTTTAAGGAGCGGGAAAGTAGCCCCTCCTCCCCAGGGTGTGAAACAGAAGTCCATGTTTTTGTGTTAGTAGGTTAACAACTTTCTTTCTTGTTGACTCGACAGGGTTTCGTGATTTTTCTCCTCCACTGTGTGAGAAACACTGAGGTACGTAAAACATCATCATCATCTTAAAATACTCAAAACAAATTAACGTTTGGGTTTACAAGAAAATGAAAAAAAATCTACAAATTAATCATAGTGAAAAGACAGATGACAAATGTAAATCAACTGGTCCACACTGCCGGAGCTTATCCCGACTCCCCCTGGATGGGATCAAGTTAGTCCATCGCAGGTTACCCCCCCCCCCCCCCCCCCCCCATTTTGTCGCCGGTATCCATTGGGTAGAGAGAGGCACTGTGAGAGTTAAGTGTCTTGCCCAAGAACACAACACGTCGGACCCAGACCAGGGCTCGAACCTGGACCATTAGGGCACCGCGTCTCCCACATGAAGCAGCGTTTAAAACGCTCCGTTTTCACTTTTGGAAGCAAGCATTCATGTCCACGTCCTCGTAATGATTTCTTTCTTAAACATTTTCTACAGATCAGAGCTCGCTTCAAACGAAGGATCCATGTGATTTTCCCAGCAATAAACGATGGAAGCAATGTTAAAAGAAGCTCTGAACTAAATGACAGCGCCAGCGGTAATAATCCTCTTAAAGTTGAAGTTCAGCCGAGCAGTATGAAGAGTAATGTCAGTGTGGAAAAAACTTCCCTGTAGTTTTTTTCTGTATGTTTTCATATATTTTAGACTTACTTCGTTGAGGTAGAAAGTGTACACTCCGAGGGGTACTCTCGTCAGGAGCCCATCACTAGGAGGGAGCAACTGGACTGGATTCGTGTCACAGCGTTTTTACAGACCAGGTTATTTTTAGATTCGCTTTTCCCGCGAATTCGTATTCCCGCCAGACAATCAAACGTTTTTCCTTTGTAATCATTAATTGGCGTTACCGCGTAACAAAGGCCGCAATTAGGTCGCCATCTTTTTATTTTCATTTCATATTACACATGGGACCAGAAACGCATTTTCCCGGGAAAAAGGAATCTAAAAATAAACCGGTCTGTAAAAACGCTGTGACATAGGCGCAGTGTCGGAGTTGCTCGCTCCGGCTAATGGGCTCCTGCTCTCGTATAGAAGTGACGGGGGGGTTGGTACAACTTAGGGTTTTTAGATCTAAAATAACCACTGTTAGATATATATTCCGCTACCTTTTAGAATATTGAGAAGGAAAAATATATTACAAGAACTACTCGTCGTTTTAGAAATGGTACCTGTTAGGGGGGGAAATGAATTAGAGCCACGCCCACAAAACAAGATTCTGGTACCTTTTTGGGGTTCTATTCAAAATTTCCGACGATCACCCCCCCCCCCGTCACTTTTATATGGGAGTCCCCCCCCCCCCTGGGGTGTGAACAGAGTAGAGCGGTTTCTGATAGAATCAGATCATGATAGTTTAGAGATTTAACCGTATTCAGACCGAGTGAGAGCGGAATCCGCCCGCACGTATTTTAATCGTTTATATATTTTTTTTTAATATTTAAGCAGAAGCCACCAAACTTTCCAACTTCATCTGAAATTGTTTTTGGTATGACAGTTCATTTTCCACGAAACATGATGTTTCAATAGCAAGCATATTTTTCCTAATTTGGAATTTTCCTGTTTTTAAATGGAAGTCTTAACCTTTTTGTTGCGAAGTTAACCTTTTTAGACCAGTTTAGCAGCGCATTTACATTTTGGTTACTTTTGAGTGTTTTGGATAGTTTTAACTGAATGGCCTCGTTTTGAAACAGAGGCAAATGGCAACAACTTGTAAATGCATATACAGTCAACTCTCGTTATAGTGGACACCCTCGGGACGTAGTTTGGAGTCCGTAATAGCGAGAGTCCGCAATAGCGCGAGTCATTTTCAGTCAAACTTCTATAGCTTCGGCCGGGGGGAGGGCTGGAGTTAAAGGGACACTGTCCCGGCGTATTTGCTCAAAACTGTTATAAATGCATGAAATGGTCCCTAAATCTATGAAATAAGAACTTAATAAACTCTAACTAAATGATGAAAAGCAATTTCTTCAAGAAATTCCATACTGCAACCAAATTTTTTGCAAAATTTCAAAGATTTCCGAGCCAAATTTGAAACTTTGAAAAACTGACATCCTGACGTTTTTTCAAAAATCCATATTGCAATCCATTTCCATCCTCGCTGTCGTTCGTCATCCTCACTTCCTAATGGGTTCCTGTCATTTGTCGAGTGTTATTCTACAGAATCAAACCATTATTGATGAACTTCCTATGATCTAGATATGTTTCTGAGCTTCCCAAAATCATGCTAAAATCAGGACAGTGTCCCTTTAATAACAGGGTGTCCGCAAGGCGAGAGTTAACTGTACCGTGGCTACTTGCTACGAGTCTTGCTATTGGTTCTCCAAACTTCTTTCAGCCAATCAAACAACAAACTCGCCTATCAATGCCTCGTGTTTGGTAGCATTCGAAAGTTATTGTGTAAACCCTCGCGTGCGGCTCGGGTTTACAAAAACTTTGGAATTCTCCCAAACTTTCTCTCGTGTTTGCATCAGGCTATATGTAAACATGCGCGCCATTTTCTATTTCATAATTGTAAACAAAGTCGCTAAGCTCGATCTTGATTTGTATTTGTAAATAAGTTAAAAATAAGTTAAAAACGTCATCCAATGTTTATATGATTAAGAGTGACTTAAGTTTTTATACAGCTCAATCAAATTGAGTAAGCAAATTTTAAAAATTAAATTAAAATGTAAAAAGTCGCTCTTTAGTGACATCTGTAATTAAATTAAAATTTTAACGAATACATTTAAGAATATTTGTTTAAATATAAAAGTAATCAACGAAACTGCTTAATCAAATAAAGCAAAAAAAATGCATCTGTTTCTGTTTTGATTAATTGGGTCTTGAAACAATTTCAATTTCAATTTCAATGATCAACAGACCCCTTAATGTTATATCATAGTTAATAGAGCGAAATGGTTATGAAGCCCGGCAAACTTCAAAGGAGCAAACAAAGAGGCCAAGATTTATGTTGGAAGGTCCATGACCGTGCACATCTTTTGTTTTGCGCTCATACACTATGCATGAATTACGTAATCGCAACTTTTCTATTGGTTAGTTGCTTGAACACACGTAACCACCTATTGCATTTTGTCAGGTTTTGTGCACGGTCAACCCCCAAAATAGCGAAAATGCCGATAACCATTTCCCTCTATTAACTATAATGTTATCGAGTAAGACTTGAACCCGATCTTTGACTTGGGAGGGGGATAGAAAGTGCCTGCGCATGCGCTTATTTACGGATCTTGTACCTTGTATTTCCTCTTTACTCTTTGGCTTTCAGTATAAGCTCGTCGGTTACGGAATCGCGCGACCAAAAAATAACTCAAGCAGCGCGGGTTGTCTATAATTTTTATTCACCTGTTGGTTCTGCCAAAACAAAAAGTTCAGTCGCAGCATCCCAAGTGTAGCTTTGGTTCGTTAATTAAGCCGGGGTTTTTTCTCCACTTTTCCTGTGCAGAAATGTCAAAATATTTCCGAATACGGAACTTGCCAAAGATTGAACCTGTGGTGAATTGGAAGATTCGTATACCCCTATCCTCCCCTCGCCCCCACCCCCACCCCCACACCGTTCCCTCACCACCAAATGGTGCTTTAATTCTAAAAGGTTTTTTTTTTCAATAACAATATATTGAAACTTAAGAGTGTTTACCAATTGACGAAATGGAGCTTGTTAGGCCGAAAGTTGTTCAATTTACATGAGACTCTTTATACGAGTTTAGTCAGAAATAAACTTCATGCAAAGTGAAATTGTAGTGCAATTTTTATTGAATAATTCAACAATCGAGTGTAACGTGTATTACAGATAAATGTATGGTAAACCTCTCAGGGGGGAGCTGACTCCCATATATAAGTGGCAGGGGTGATCGTCGCAAATTTTGAAATGAACCCCTAAAAGGTACCAAAATCTCATTTTGTGGGTGTGGTGAGAATTCATTTTCACCCCAAAGAGGAACAAATTCTAAGACAAAACTAGTTGCTGTCATAACCGTTCCAACTAGACTCGTGATAGTCTTAATACCTTAAAACGTACTGGGATAACTCTAACGGTGGTAATTTTAGATTTAATCACCCAAACCACGAATGTTCACCCCTAAAAGGTACAACGATCACCCTCGTCACTTTGATACGGGAGTCCCCTCCCTAGGAGTAAATCATGCATTATTGGTAATAAACTAACATCAAAATCAATGGCAAATTATACGATTGTTACTTGCCCATCGATTTGTCATCGACACGATTTTTGTGTGTAAATATTATAAATATGAAATATTAACCTATGGATAAGCAGATAACGACACAAATTTTCCAATTTACCATCCTTTGAAAGAAAGAATCTAAGGAGCCGTTACTTGTGTGTCAGCAGAATTTAACTTAATACAGTCGAAGCTCGACACCTTTGGGAAGCAGAAACTGAGTGTCCGCAACTGGAGCTGGCCGCTGTGTAAATACAGAGTTTGTATGAGCTAGAGTTCAAACGGGGTTTTGTCAAGGCGGCCGTAAGTAGAGCTGTCCGCGCCGCTTATACGGGCGGTGTCCACTCTGCTGAGTTTCGATTGTATCTATCTTCAGATATGTTGATGATTTCAGTCTTCGATCGATCATTCGCCGAAATTCGCTGAGAAACACCTCATTTCAGTCAGTTAAGAAAAATTTAGCTGCCTTTTTTCCGATACCTTTTGAATCTTTCTTGTTTAGATTGCTTTATCAGTCAGGGAAACAAGAACCAGTTGATGATGACATCCCGTCACCGAGAATTAACTGAGCCCGCGATTTTCGTCCCCGGCGTTGCTAAGCAATATGACGTATCCTCGCCGCCATGCTAGCGTGTTTGTTTTCGGGGTACTTGTGATTGCTCGCCCTAGTTTTTGATTGGATAATAAAAACGGAAACCTCTTTGAGTTCTTCAACGGCACTTGTTCCCCTTACTGTGGCTGCTATCGTGTCATTCTACTTCAACCTCGTTCCAAGGGCTTTTCCCTTCTAAATTTAGAAGGGAAAAGCCCTGGGAACGAGGTTGATTCCACTTACACCCTAACACGAAAGTAGCGAGTACTGTACATGTCCCCACTAGACTAACGGTTTTATTTTTCTTACATGTACCTTTTAAAAATGAAAAATCAAATCAATAACCTTTACTTTGACACTATTAGAATTAAAGCACGATCATGCTTGTGGGGTCTTGTGCTAATTATTACAACATTGAATGCAAATTGCATTGATAGAGAACACGCTAGTTACAATATAATACTAATCAACGCAGAAATATTTGAATATGAACAGATTAAAGAATACAATGTGAATTAACGTATACTGTTAGTTTGTTGCTCTTACAAAGTGTGATT
Source organism: Desmophyllum pertusum (assembly GCA_029204205.1). Taxonomy (NCBI): domain Eukaryota; kingdom Metazoa; phylum Cnidaria; class Anthozoa; order Scleractinia; family Caryophylliidae; genus Desmophyllum; species Desmophyllum pertusum. The sequence goes on along the minus strand of MU827308.1, from coordinate 1,960,930 downwards.
GAATTAGATCGAATGAGCTTTCGACTCCGAGGCAATAAAACTTCAGATGGAGAGAGTAAAGCCGATCGAGCCAAACTGGCCCACACTGCCGGAGCGTATCCTGATTTCTGTAGCATGAAGCCGACTAGAGTATTGCTACTCCCCTGGATGGGATGCTAGTCCATCGCAGGTTACCCCCAGGAATTTTGTCGCCGGTACCCATTTATACTCCTAGGTGAAGATAGGCACTGTGAGAAAAGAGAGAAAGGGGGGAGGGGAGGGCAATAAAACTGAGAGGGGAAGGGAAGAAGAGAAGAGGGTCTCTCCCCTCCAAACTCTCTCGTAAAGAAAATGACAGGCCAAGTATTTGCCTGTAAAGCGGTTTCACGCCCGGCTATATTAATTTTTGTTCCCAAACACTAGGTATTGTTTGTAAAAGGGAGAAATTCCCTTGTTTGGCATCAACAAAATAGTCGAGATGACGTTATCATTTGAGAGGAATTCTAAGTACTGTGAGTGAATTGGGAACATGGGCCTTAATCACAGCCCGCCATGTTGGTAAAAACAATAGCTTTTCATTTCCCAAGGTCCCCCAAGCCTCGCATTCAGACGTTTCACAACGAGTTTACGCGGGGTTTCAGATGCGGAAACATCTTTAAATCCTCTGGGATTTAAGATGGCCGCCGCGTGATTAAGGTACATTCCATCCAACAGAATTGAAGAAAATCAAAATAAAAGTTACCTTTCCTTCCATTTCACTCAAACCTACCAAAATGTATGTCAGTAATATGCAATGATAAAATCAGTGTGTCCTACAAACTTACTGTAAAATCAATGCCGTCTTAATCTGCCAAAAGATTTAAGTGTGCCAAACCATAAATGATTAATGAAATGAAGCTCGTACAATGGGCGACAATATTGTTGACACACTGTCATTTTGAACCCAATTTCCTTCTAAAACAAACCTATTTCACCCCCTCTCCCCTTATTCTTAACCCCCTCCCCTCCCCCAAACAACGTTGCGATTTGTTTCCTGAGGTCTATCGCTCACCAGACAACATTGGATGGGGGGGGTGGCAGGGGTATTGTGGCATAATTTAGTGAATTTTAACATCTAGTGATTAATATGCCATGAAAACTAGTACGCTTATACAATGTGTCAACTATTTTTGTCGCCCATTGTAGCTTAGACATTTCTTCTTTAGTGCAAAAAAAAAAACAGAATACCTTAAGGCTACTATTTATTGCGATTCTTAAATTTAGCGATTTGGGAAACTGGGTATTTTGCGAGTGTTTTAATTTTGCGATTTTCAAAGATTTTGCTGAGGTAAATACAACCGACTTCAGCACTTGAGAAAAAATATTCCCGAAAATGAAAAAAGAATGTGGAACAGGGCGAGAATTTTTTTTTATTCAACGATATTTTTATTAAGGTAACACAAAAAGTAACGTACCGAAACTCAACAAGAACACTTTGTCAAAAGGAAAAAAACGTCAAAAAGCGTCCTTTTTTCTTGCTTAAACTGCAAAACAGTGTAAATTTCGCGAGTAGAAATTACTGCGGCTACTAAATTTTGCGATTTGCCAAAAATCGCAAAAATCGCAAAGGTTAGTTGCCGCAATAAATAGTAGCCTTTAGGTATACAAAATACTCGATATCCAGCTGCTCACATGAACGTGAACAAAGCGGTCATCGAGATGACAAACATGAAGATATTGAGCTGAATGGACGCCTGGCCTGAATCATCGTCGTCATCATCATCATCATCATCATCATCATCTTCCTTCATATCGATAGCTGGGTCAATAACACAGGTTCTGTTAAACCTGGGCACTCGGAAGGACACCACGCCGGCACGGACACTAGGAGAAGCAGTTAGGTTCCGATAGATTCCGTCTACTTTGCCCTAAAAGGAAAACAAATAAAGTAAGCAAGGCTGATACCGGGGGCTGATACTACGTAGAACACTTAACGCGACAACGACATGATAGAGCCAAAATGCAACCGTAGCTGGTTGGGTCTCGTCAACACGGTGTAGCAACAAAAATAGAACAACCAGCATGAAGGGCAATTGTCTACTAAATTGCTCATGGTGATGACCTCAGATGAGCTCAAATTCAAATGTTTGCCAATTGTCCAACGCCACAGCGCGTGACTATAGGCAAATAATTTAATTTGAAATATCATGTCGTTGTCGCGATAAGGAAAGTGAGGATAGATATAAACTATCCTTCAGCAAATATAAAACAGCATATCGGATCTGAGAAGATCAGTCTACGGTCCCAAATAAAACTAAAAGTGAATACGAAGTGATTAGTTTCTAATGAAACTGTGGTGCTGCGTCGGCGGGCAAGTGAAACACTATGTTGATTATCAACTCACAGTTGATAAAGGTAAATTAACCGCCGTAGCGAATTTCTAAAAGCTGACGTTTCGAGCGCTAGCCCTTCGTCGGAGCAAAGTCACTTTGCTCCGACGAAGGGCTAACGCTCGAAACGTCAGCTTTTAGAAATTCGCTACGGCGGTTAATTTACCTTTATCAACTGTGAGTTGATAATCAACATAGTAAAAGTGAATACGTTGCCGAAGGACCGCGAAGAAAAGTAAACAAATGCCAAAAAAAACGAATCAGTGCAAACAAATCAAAGGGTCCTATCCCCGGGGGGGGGGGGGGGGGGGGGGGGGTACTCCCAAAAAAAATTGGGCGGGGGTGTGCCGCTGGGCTATAAAAATCCTTACCCTGTACCAGACCACAAAACGCTAATTTTGCGACCCTGTTCCAGACTGAAATGTTTAAAAAAGATACCCTGTTCCAGACTACTTTTAACGATTCTTTTCTAACCCTAAAGCTAAACTAGTAAGCAGCACTGTGAACTTGTAGTTGTAAAGCTTCTTTCCTACGCGTTTCGTTTCGTCTGACTAACATAATCCTATTCCAGAGTATTAATTAGCGATCTTTGTGCCAAGTTCTGGGAAACTGATACCCTGTTCCAGACCAAAAAATGTGGTTTGTTATACCCTGTTCCATACCAAAATGCCTAAAAACCATACCCTGTCCAGCGGAACGTACCTATATAGCGTATTACGGGAGTGCCCCCCCCCCCCCCCCCCCCCCCCCCCCTCCTATGAGCCCCTCATGAATGATATTGACGACAATAGAGCATAAACTACGGGCGGAAATTGATAAAAAAGTGAAACAAGAATCAGTGAAACAACTGCCTGATTCCCAATAGCAGTTATTACAGATGTCAGCGGTTTGACATGCAAACGGAGGCGAAAGGGTCAATCTGGTATTGTTTGCCGTTTGACATGCAATTGAGGCGAAAGGGTCAATCTGGCATTGTATTGGCCCATTAGCCTCATTTGTAGGCTCGATTATCAGCCACTGTTCGAGAAAATGAGCCAGAACGAAGACCGGACTCGAGAGCGCGGCGGAAATCGAGCCTAACTCGTTTGCACGCTTTTTAAAAACAAAATAATATTTGCCTGTGGACCCAATTGTAATAACAGCTATTATTAATGAGTGTTGTAATGTTGCATACCTTGCTGGCGAGATACATTGAATCTTCTCCAACCATAATTAGTTTTGCACGACGACATGATCTACACTTCAGCGTTTTGTTAGACTTCTTTTCAACACCACCTCCATCATTATCTTTCGGTTTCCCTCCTTTTCTGTCCCTCACAACGAGTCCTATCTCCACACCCTTTGCTATTTTTCTGTTTGGGCAGACGTCTGTGTTGTTGCTTCCATCGCAAAAGGTATAGTTATGTAGCTGCAAAAAAAAATTCAGACGATTGACCGACCGACCGACCGACCGACTGATCCCTGTCGATCGATGTTCACTGTCGTAATATCTTCCGAACCAAAACATTCCCACTTAATTTGCATAGAATACTAAAGTCATGACGTCACAAAAATTAAATTTGCGCAATTATGAAATTTATCAGCTATTCAGAGGAAACATGCCAAAAAACGTCCACTTGCCAAAAATTAGCTCTCCATTGCAATTTACGGCCGAGATATGGGCACTTCAGGTCAGTTAATTTCTCCATATAAACCCTTCTAATTTTGTGTCTGTTCCTTCAGTTTAGAACAGGCGCAAAATTAGAGAGGTTTGCCCGGTACCAAACTTTGAACCTCTATATCTCGGCTGCAAATTGCAATGGAGCTCTAAATTTTGGCAAGTGGACGTTTTTTGGCATGCTTCCTCTGAACAACTGATCAAAAAAACATAATTTCGCAAATTTGTGACGTCACACTTTACCACTCTATAGATAACCGGGTTACCCTTAATCAATCAATCAGATCAATAACTTTATTTATCTAATTCTTTCTAGTCTCAGTGCTCGCAGACTTTATTTTGACATCTTTCGATTTAGGGACTGTGCAATAATTATCAGGAGGGGGGGTTGGAAAATGAGCTTCATGTAGCCTAATATTAGGTAATACCCCCGCTCCTAAAGGAGTGAATGTTGTTATTGCCCCCCCCCCCCCCCTCTAATCAGTCAGATATTATGTACGACCTCCCCCCCTCACAGTATACACACACCTTTATACAAGTACCCTACATTTTCTCTACACGCACCTGTGGATTAAAATCTTATAAGAGAAAGAACAGCTCCTACTACATGTTTAATTGTTGGACATCCGCAGAAAATTTTTTTCGGTTTTCATCTTATAAATAGGTATGGATTCACCAATGTAATATGTACTTGAAATAAAATGTTAAGCCCCCCCCTCTCTTGAGTGACCCCCCCCCCCCACCCCCTGGAACCGCCACTGTTAAATATGTAGATGTAGATTCAAACGGCTTACAGTGAACTACTTAGCTAGACAACAAACCTTAACAAGGATTTTCAAGGTCCCGCTCTGCACCTCAAACGCCTCATCACCAAACGTGATTTCCCCAGCTTGACAGAATGAGTAGATCTCGATGCTAAGATTCGCTTTTGGACCTGGAAGGTACGCATTCAAGGTGGCTTTCTTACATTTAAGACCTCCGTAGGTCGTGTTCTTTTGCACAAGGATATTGAACGGTTGGTTGGCGAAGTTCTCCACGGACCTTCCGATTGTCCTACCTGAATTATCGAACTGACTGATTCTGCCAGGTTGTATTATCAAGGCTTTCTTTCCAAAATCTCTTTTTTTCCCCGGACGACAACGAATTAAAGCAAGTTTTCCAGATTTGCCAAGCATTCTCATACATATACCTCCACAGTTGTCCTCGTCGACATTCCTAGCAAAGGCCGAGAAAAGGTTGGCACCTTAGAAAAATAAACACAAGTGTTAAGTAGTTAAATGTGTGCGTTACCGATTTATTTGTCTTGTTATTGACCATGGAGGTCCAGTAGTCAAGAAGAAGAGCCATCCAAGATTCTCAGTACCTCCTGCTTGTCTACCGATCCTACTAGCTAACACAAGGGTAATTAACTATTTCACTCTCAAGAGTGCTAAATTCAAAATTGAGGAAAAAATCTTGACTTTCATTTTGGAAAATTGTCAAAAACAAACAGCACCACTTGAAAATACTGCTCAATAGCTTTCATTTGAATGGTCACACACTAGGGTTTCATCCACAGACTTAAAAGTTAGAACCACCTTGTGCAGCATAATAAACAGCACCACTTGAAAATACTGCTCAATAGCTTTCATTTGGATGGTCACACACTATATATCCCGCTTTTAAGCCCCCCGGATAAACGCCCCCCGTTTATAAGCCCACCCAAAACCCCTTAAGAAGTTGTATAAGCCCAGAGCTTATAAGTATCCAGCGAGCAAGCTCTCTTGGCGTTTTTTGGGGGGGATGGGGGGTGGGGAAGAGCGACCCAACGCCAAGAGAGCTAGCTCGCAGGCTAGCTTAGGGACTGTGCAATAATTATCAGGAGGGGGGGTTGGAAAATGGGCTTCATGTAGGAAAATATTAGGTAATATCCCCCCTCCTAACAGAGTGAATTTAGTTATTGCCCCTCCCCCCCTCTAATCAGTCAGGAATTATGTACGATCCCCCCCCCCCCCCCTCTCACAATATACACACATCTTTATACAAGCACCCTGCATTTCTCTACACGCACCTGTGGATTAAAATCTTATAACAGAAAGAAGAGCTCCCACTACATGTTTAATTGTTGGAAATCCGCGTCTGGAACAAACATCACCTCCGTAGCAATGTACAACAGAGCCATAGCAGAAGGAAAAGAGCATGTGTGTTATTTTCAGGAAAATTTTTCGATCTCCACCCCTTATAAATAGGTATGGGTTCACCAATGTAATATGTACTTGAAATAAAATGTTAAGCCCCCCCCCCTCTCTTGAGTGACTTATTTTACCTTGAGCCTCCCCCCTCCCCCCATCCTTGCTTTGATTTTACTTTATGCCCCCCCCCCCCCCCCCCCCCCTCTCTGGTAATTATTGCACTGTCCCTTATTACAGTTGAGCCCGCAGGCAAATATTGTTTTGTTTTCCTCTGGTTTTCCAATCTCCCCCCCCCCCCCCCCCCCCCCCCCCCACCTCCTGGTAATTATTGCACAGTCCCTTATAAGCGGCAGTTTACGGTTTCTAAATATGACTGATATAAACAATGTCGTGAGTAACTGGGGATCGCACTACAACAAATAATTTAGTTGTTTTCTAAATCTTGGATTAATTGCTGTTGACTTTTTTAACTATGAAAAAACTATGAAAGTAACTGAAACAATAAGCTGCCACACAAGGACGAAACAGAAAAATATTTACAACACAATTACGCATCAGTGACTTGAATGGAAGCGTTCTGTTTTGGGGAAAACAGATTAGTGTTGTCGTGGTAACACAAAATATTATTGAAGTGTTTTTGACAACTGAAAGTTTGTAAATGCTATTGAAATAAACATGATAGTATTTTATAGTAACACAAGTCTGTAACCAAGGACCTCTCGAAATAATTCATAAAGGATTGAAACGACTTACAAACTGATTTCATAACTACAGCAAATAATTAATTAACACCATACCCGAGGTTAGATTCAAGAAAAACTGCACATTCTTGTGGCAAAAATTTTACTTTTAGATATTGCCGATAGCGAGATTAATGAATTCCTATTTATCATAATTTTGGACGGTTTATCGGAAAAAGTAAGGTGCAGATTTGGTAATCTGACTGATTCGTAATATCCGGGAACTTTTGAGCCGAAAGCCACGTCAATCAGCTTGGGATCATTTTTAAGGGTTTCGCAAACTTGATAACAGTAAATCTGCATTCCTCAGCATTACAGCGTGCAAATGTCTCTCGCAGATGGACGTTGGCACGTAACATTAAAAATCATACGTTAATATACCGTAAAAATCTGGGCTTAATTTCAGGGTGGAGTGGGGGGAGGAAGTTATTATCGGAAGAAAAGTTTGCGTTTATAAATGTTTGGGCTAATATTATATTTGGAAGGGATTTTGCGTCTAAAAAATTTAGGTGCACACTAAGGTACTTTCATCCTCGGATGGAATACTCTATATAAACATAGCGATATGAAACACAAATCAAGTTCTACCGTCGCTAAAAATGAGCACTACAAGTCTCTGAGCATACTTCAGAACGAGAGAGATTTGGGAGGCTTATTTTCAGGAGGGCTTATCAGAAATTTAGCCTGAGGCATTAACGACTGCGCAAATGCAAATTCGTGCAATTTTCGGCTCTGCAGTTGATCCTATGTTGACACACGCCTTTAAACTTAACTTTTGACCAGGAGCGACTGACAGAAAACAAGAGCAGAAAGACAAACATGTATGCAGTGCAGAACTTTTCGACACGATAGAGTGATTTTAAAATAGCGTGCAGCGTCGAATTTTTTACGCTTTTTTTTTGTCTAATTTGTCGCACAAATTAGACAAAGAAATATAATTGACCATGTAACATGGAATTTCTGTCTAACTTATTAAATTCGACACGACAGAGATATCGGACAGGGTATAATGTCGTCGAAAACTACTTAAAGTACTTCTGTCAGTTCTTTCATATGAAAATAATCTTATTATTATTCAAAAATCTCTATAAACCCTGCGGCAAAACATTTAATGATAACATAGCTATTGTATTCTTCGCAGGCTAAAAACACGAGAGATATCTATACCACATCTGCAAGCAAGCACCGCTCATACCGAGTTGTATCACATATAAAACTTGAGCTAGGGATTACATAAACCACATTAAAATGAATATAAATGTAATATTTTTTTCTTGTAAAAGATAAATCTATCAAGACCAAGAATGCCGCAAAAAATTTCAAGCATCTAAATCACTTATTTTACTCTGCAGAAACTCGAATATAAGCTTACTAGTAATACGTGACTCGCAGGCCCTCGCGAAGCTTTTGTTGCCTAGTAACGGGCACGCCTGCGATTTGATCTGCAAGGTTTCCAAGAATCGCTGCAAGGTTTCTGAGAATCGCCGGACGAACGCCGTGTTTTTGCTATGCCACCGGATTTTGGTTTCGATTGGAGTTCGCTCATCTCTCGATATCTGTAATAAATTGTAGCGCTCTTGTACTGTTTTCCCCACTTTTCCGTCCGAATGATCTGAAACCACCTCGCTTTCGTAGGTAAAATCTTCTTCGCAATATCGGATCGGCGAATTATTTTCAGACACAAGTCTTCTACTTTGAGAAATTCCTGAGTCGTCTTTCCTTTTCCTGTTGTTGATAATGGATTTAATAAAGCCGGGTTTCTTTCACAAATGACACGTATATAAATTTGTTCGATAAACAAACTTGGAGTAAAAATTGTTATTCTTCAGCAGCCGTTTCTGTTTCTACATTTACGTGTACAAAGATTACGTCGAAGTCAATGTTATTAAGCAAAGAAAAGGGGATTAAAAAAAAGAACGGCCTGGATTTGAACTGAAAAAAAAAAAAAAAAAGAAGGACCATGTCGGATTTGAACTCACGCCCTCAATCCCGAAGATCAGATTTAAAAGTTAGCGCCTTAAGCCATTAGGCCACGAGCCGTGTGACGTCATGTCATCCCCCAACTCCACAAACAAACAAATAAATAAATAAATAAATATGACCGTAAAGGCCACACGAGAATTGCTCTCGCGTCAGCTCTTGGGGGACAGAATTATAAACCCCGCTACGCGAGGCCTTCGGCCTCGCTTCGCGAGGAATTATGGTCACACCGCCACAAACAGCTTAGAGTCCTAAAGAACTCTATATTTAATCAGTGTCCAACCAAAATTTCGTATCCGGCACAAAGATACTGCAAACTGCTCTTGAATCGATCATGAAGCTAGTTGGATGTTGTCCACTAGTGTTTTATTAGTTCGCTGGTTAAATAAACATAAAGCACCCTAGCCTTACGCATACACTCTTCCAAAAATCCACCATTTTTCAAACGATTTCGCGCTGAGCACTTCGACCAATTGACAGCTGACTTGCAGACGAAGTACTTCGACAACCTCTGATAACGGTATATTGCTATTTGATACTTAAACTTAAACAAATAGAGATGCAAATCGAACGAGAGATATTTGACCCGATATCATGAACTGTGCGCAGTTTTAGCTATTGTAGTTTTAGAAACAAAAACACTGAAAAATGAGGCTTACCAATGAAGGCCAGAAGAAAGATGTAGCTCATACGAACAGTCATGTCGATTCGTGTTCGCTCGCTTCAAATAAATGTGTCGTGCCCAAGATTCGACAAGATTAATCTATTCACACCTCAGAAAATGGGTGTTTACATCGCCGTGAAGCACCAAACCAGAAAATCAACCGAATAACAACTGATTTGCAAGTGAAAAGAGGTTGCCATAGCAACACTGATACAAATACACAACACCATTAGCACCTGCCAAGCTAGTCAGATTCCACTGTTTCGAATAGACCCTTTTTAAAAATGGCTGCCAATTTAAAATTATTTTGTATGCATTTAAATTAGCCTGACTAACCTCGTTCTTGAGTTGATAATTCAAAATAATTTTTAATTCTACAACGAGGTTAGTCAGGCTAATTTAAATGCATACAAAAGAATTTTAAATTGGCAGCCATTTTTAAAAAGGGTCTATGTCACACACAACTTCCCGGCTGGGAAGGGGGGGTACTCTCTTTTATTATTCAACAAATTGTAACACTGTCCAAATATGGTCATGATGCACTCAAAATCTGTCGGCCGTACTCAACAGATATCCTGCGATATACGTAATTTCGTATGCGCGCGATAAAATGTTCAAATCAGTTCTTGAAATAAAAGTGGACGAGTATATATTTTTTAGTTGTGTTATCAATTTGTTGAATAATAAAACAATTATCCTGCTCAATCTTGCGGAATATCGCCTGATTTTAGCCTATGGCCTCGTCGGCTAAGTATCAGGCGATATTCCGCGCGATTTCGCAGGATAATTGTTAAATATACGCTGTGCCGCTGGACAGGGTATGGTTTTTAAGCATTTTGATCTGGAACAGGATATAACAAAAAAGCATTCTTTGTTCTGTTCAATTTCTCGAGAAGTCGGAATGGAGATCGAAAATTTTTACTCTGGAGGGTAGACGAAGTCTACGTTTGTCAGACGAAACGAAACGCGTAGGAGTATTAAATAAGTTTTAGAGCTACAAGTTCGCAGTGCTGCTCACTAGTTTAGCCTTTCAAAAATCGTCTGGAACAGGGTATCTTTTTTAAACATTTAGTCTGGAACTGAGTCGTAAAATTAGCGTTTTCTCGTCTGAAACAGGGTATAAAGGGTTTTTATAGCTCAGCGGCACACACCCAATTTTTTGGGGGAGTACCCGCGGGCACAATTTTACGAACTGACACGAAAATTTGGAATGGAGTCATGGCCTTTGTCATTTGAGTACAGGACTGAATGCATATGCTCCATATCCAGAATTTACTCTAGTTTTTTTATGTATAATTTCGTAACATGTGGCAACAATCAACACAAATTCAACAGCTTTTTTAACGTGTATTCCGTAAACGTTTTATCGACATTCCAGTTTTTGTATCACTATCAGTTCTCTGAGATTTTTCCGAGTTTGAAAAATCTGCAATGTCGATAAAACTGTTTGCTAAAACCACTAAGCTATCTCTCCCTTGCGGTTATTTGATTAATTATTTTTCGGAACAGCCAGCGGCATCAGAAAGTAAATTCTACAACCTTAGGCCATCGCATAGAAAATGGGAAACCGCACCAAGATTGATTTTTTTTATTATTATTATTAATTTCCTCTTAACCCTTTCACCATTCTCGTCCCAGAGGCCACGATATTTTTGGTCAGTACCAAGAGTCTCTTGGTGCTGACCAAAAGGATCGTGGCCTCTGGGGACGAGAATGCCCTTTCACTCCCAAGAGTGCTAAGTTCAAAACTGAGGAAAACAATCTTGAATTTTATTTTGCAAAATTTTCAAAAAGGAACAGCACCACTTGAAAGTACTGCTCAATAGCTTTCATTTGAATGGTCACACACTAGGATTTCATCCACAGACTCAGTGAAAGTTAGAACCACCTTGTACAGCATAATAAACAGTACCACATGAAAGTACTGCTCAGTAGCTTTCAGTTGAATGGTCGCACACTTGTTTCATCCATAGACTCAAAAGTTAGAACCACAGTTATTGACTCAAGGTTTGACTCTGGGAGTGAAAGGGTTAATTTGCGTTTTGCTGTGTTCAACCCTGCATAAAATTCAGATTTTTTCGTCAGTTTTCGGATACGTAAAATCTTTTTATCGTTCATTTAACACCCTGATTCAGCCTGAGGCACTCAGATCACTAATAGTGATATAGTTATGCAAATGTCGGCACGTTTCTTTATACGTCTTGCGGTCGCCTCAACGTCAATGTTTTCAACCACAAAATTGTAATGATAAGAAAGTTTATCAGTTAAAACCTACGCATGTATAGAATATGAAATCTTTTACTAAAAGGCGACCGCGAATTTTTATTAAAACGCGAATAAAAAGATAATTTCTTAGGTGAACACTTTGCGTGTATTTTTAGGATGTGAAAGCGCCTAGACAACATATAGGTCTTTTAAGATATTTTATTAACCCTTAGGCTTTCCGCTCCCAGAGCCAAACCTTGACTGTCTAATAAATGTGGTCGTTCTTTTTGAATCTATGGATGAAACCCTAGTGTGTTACCATTCAAATGAAAGCTATTGAGCAGTACTTTCATGTGATACTGTTTGGTTTTGACAATTGTACAAAAAAGACAAAAGATATTTTAGCACTTCACTCCCAGAGTCAAACCTTGAGGCTTTCGTTACGCTCCCTATAGATCGTTTTCAGTCACGTGACCACCTTACAATTGGCCGCCATATTGGTGCACAACACATGCACATGTAAACACGAAACACGAAGCTAGTTCACTACAAAAAATGGTTTTATGCGCGATTTTTGGCTGTGGGACCCGAAGTGTCCGTGATAAAGGGGTTCTATGGCAAGAATACCTTCAGTTATAACTAATCAAGGTGAAGAAGTGAGGAAACTTTCCGAGGAGAGGCGAAACAAATGGATATCTGCGATCAGTAGAGAAGACCTCACAGACACCATTTTGGAGCACGGCCGAGTCTGTGGCAAACATTTTATCTCCGGAGAAGCGGCAGAACTGTGGGATAGGTACGATCTAGATTGGATTCCAACCCAAAATCTAGGTCATGAGAAATGTGATTCTGCCGAAAAGATTCAAGCCGATCTAGAAGCTGCCGCGAAGCGAGATGAGAGAGCCAGAGATCGTGAGCTGAAACGTGTTACGGCAGAACATGAAAGGCGGCTTCGGGAAGAAATGAGCGCAGTTTATTGTCCCATCCTTCTCGATAATAATCCAAATTGGTATCAAGGCATCGTTCATGCGCTGAGAGTGCCGCACTTTTGCTAACACCACGAACTTGTTTGCGATGATATGTCCTTGTCCGTGGGAAACAAAGCCCGAAACCATTTGGTTGTAGGCCTCGAGACTTCGGAAAGATTTAAATTGCTTTTGCGTGTAAAAGCTGGTATCGAGAACCAAATAGCAAAGCAATTGCAAATCAGTCAATTCAACCGGCGGAAGGCAGTCGGGTTCGAAGCGTTTCCCTCTATCAAAACAGGATCGATTCCAATAGTCGAGATTTTCTTTAGATAGCGCTCTCCGACTTTTACATCCAGCTTTTTAGCGTAATCAGATATTGGAATTGAACCTATATTGTCTGGATCAGACGAAGGAATATAAATTTTTTCGCTAGAAGCCATTAAACTGGAAGGAATTATAATTTTGGACTATGTTTTGCATGTATTAGTAGCTGAAACACGTGACTCAGATGTGCACCAACATGGCGGAAATTAATTATGTGACGTCACGTGAAAACGATCTATAGAAAAACAACTGTCTAAATGCACGCGCAAATGGCGTAGTTTAATACGTGATACGACTGTAATTACGCGATTTTTTACTGCTAAAACAATTATTCTTTTTGAGATCATTGTAGTTTTATGTTCACTGGAAAGTACTATCACGTTCTTTGAGGGAAATAATTTACTGCGAAAAGATTACTCATGTCGCGATTGTCAAATCCGTCGCTTTAAAACAGTTTAAATGTGGATACACCTTTTAGGTCTGTGGATGAAACCCTACGGTGTGACTATTCAAATGAAAGCTATTGAGCAGTACTTTCATGTAGTAATTTTAGTTTTTGACCATTGTACGAAATGAAAATCACGTTTTTTCCTCAGTTTTGAACTCTAATTCATGCAGACTACTGTAGAGAATTGTTTTTTGTTTTGTTTTCCATTTCTCTCGCGTATAATCTCCAATTCAATTTTATCACTTTTTATACAGAAGGGCTTAATGGACCTCTTTACAAAAGATTTACATTGCCCAGCGACGCCTGATCTCATATTGTGCTCTGTTTTTTCTAATCGAAACCAATTCAAGAACGTGATGTTTTTAGATTATGAAAGTCAATGTGGCGAAAACGATTTTTTTTTTATTACCATATGACATATGCCAATTCGAAACCGTAATTTCTTTAAATTCGCTTTCGATTACCTAAATACAATACTTGCATTCAAAAATAATCTCTTTTCAGTCTTGCAATTATGTTATGGATCTAATGCCAGGCTTTTATATACAAATAGCAAATATCACCAAGAAATTATGTATTATATTAGAACAGACATGTTGTTTGAGTTTTCCTTTAGTATCAAAACTATGTTCTTGCCTTTTACGTCATTTTAAGCCGCAGATGTCTGTCAGGCTTAGACTGAGAATATTAAGAACTTAATTTTTATCGTTTAGCTTTTTTTATCACTTTGATGCAAAGCATACAATCCTAAAATGACAAAATTTTGTTTAAAAATAGAATTACTGATAAAAAAAAATATGTTCTTTCATTTGAATGATGAAAGCGAAATGATATACAATTTCCTCACCGTGTCTGTTTCTAAAAAAAAACCTCTGAAAACAAGATTAAATAAACAAAAAACCAAACTGTCCATAATCATAATTTATTCATAACGGCACTTTTAGTACAAGTGTGATAACATCATTCACAAACGGACTAAATCTTCAGTTGATTGGCACTCAGATAAGCTGCCACATTGAACTAAAAAGAAGTGGTTACAGTGATAATTTCATCGAAGGTTTTAAACATGTTGGCTAACATCACCTCTGAAAGTGGTGTCGACCACTTCGCAACCTTTGCAAAGATTCTACAAACACGTTCAACTGGAGTCACTGTGGTAGAAGCAGGTTTTTTTCTGCTAATCAACTTTGCGACTTTATTCGGAAATTTCCTCCTATGCGCTGTTTTGTTCAAAAATTTATCTTTTCGGAGCATTACAAACATATTAATACTGGCGCTATCGGTGGCTGATATACTTATGGGAGCAATATGTATGCCTCTTACATGCGGCGCGCTTATTCAAGGAAGATGGATTTACGGAGACCTTGCGTGCCAGCTTCAATGTTTTTTCATCTACTTTCTGGCCTTCGTGTCGCTTCAGACCATAGTGGTAACGTCACTTAACAGATTTTTCCGAGTCGTGAAACCGACCAAGTACAGACGGATTTTCACAGTGAAAAAGACAGTGGGTACGTTGATCGCTCTATGGTTATGTAGCGCGCTTATTTTGACGGTGCCATTGGCAAGTGGGGCTTTGAGCGCAACGTTCAACCCAGCAAAAGCCGCCTGTGTTATTTCTAAGAAAGACGCCTCGATGGAACACAAGAGCTACCAGCTATCTTAAGAGGGTTGCTGTTGCTGTTTTTCGCCGTCATTCCATCGATTGTCATATTTACGTGTTATTTCAAAATATTCCGTGCAGTGGGGGAGCATTTTACCCGAGTCGCGCCGAGCCTTAACGCGCAAAACGGCCGACTAAAATCACGAGTAAATTCCAGAGAAATGCGAACGACGATAACACTTTTTGCGGTTGTGGTCATGTTCGTGTTAAGTTGGCTTCCTGTTTTTGTCATCGAGATTATTCAAGCATTTGCCATAGATTGGTGGAAGATTCCGCGCGAAGTCCAACTACTGTGGACCTTTTTTGGAAGTTTTAGCAGTGCGGCAAATCCTCTGGTATACGGCTTCGCAAATTCCTCTTATCGCCGGGAATATAAAAGGCTATTAACTTTTAAATGGAAAAAGAAGAACCCAGATAGGAGAGATATCGATGGCAGCAGAACACCTTCTGTCGCGATGGCAACTTTGAATATCCCGTCTTGAATTTGTGGCCTTTTTGTCAGCAGTGAGCATTTGCTCCAACGTGAGAAATCTGCAAGTGTTAATGCTCTTTTTGTATTACAGAGAAAAAAAAGACATTTTAAACAGACACTCAACGTAAACATTGAAAGTAACACCCTGCGAATCTTATTGATTAAAATCTTTAAATGTTAGCGGAGTTTATTTACACTAGTACACAATAATAATAATAATAATTAAAATTGATATAGCGCAAATTTCATATCATGATCAAATGCGCTTTACATGGATAAAATGATAAAAATTAAAAATGATAATATATACAAAATTTACAAACAATGTAGTAGCTAAATATTAAGAAATAAAAACTAAAATATAGAAGTTACAAGTTAAAAGCACGTTTAAAAAGGAATGTCTTAATATTACGTTTAAAAAGTGTGAAAGATTTAAGATGGCTTATTTCGCTTGGCAGATTGTTCCAAAGTTTGGGCGCGGCTGACACGAATGCTCTGTCTCCAAGGGTAGAAAGCATTTTGCCATGCGGGACATCCAACAAAAACCTATGATCAGACCGTAGCGTATATCTAGTGGATGTTTTACGACTAATAAGTTTACAGATATAGTCGGGTGCTATGCCATGTATTGCTTTAAAGTAATGAGCAAAATTTTAAATTCGATACGGTACTTAATTGGCAGCCAGTGAAGCTCATATAGGACTGGTGTGATATGACTAAACTTAGGTTGCTTGCAGATAAGTCTTGCAGCCGCGTTTTGAACTCTTTGCAACTTCTCGATTTGTACTTGTGGCAATCCAAAAAGCAAGCTGTTGCAATAATCCAGTCGGCTCGAGATAAATGCGTGAACCAGGGTCTCAGTGGAGTCACGTGATAAATATTTCCTAATTCGCCTAATATTATGAAGATAATAGAATGATGCGTTACACACTTTAGTTATGTGTGTGGTCATTGTCAGCTTATCATCAATCCAGGAACCAAGGTTTCTAACATACACAAGGCATAATTAAAGAAGAAAACCTTTCTGTAATGTAACAATTTTTCTTAACTCTCTCGGCCACAAGTTCGAAATATTAATTTCCCTTACTATTTATACCTCAACTTTGTTTACATCAGGCGCCCATGAAAAAGTTGGCCAACCAAATCATGAGAACTCGGAAAAAATTGTTTTCGTGTAACTGGTGTCACTGGCTGCCGAATAAACATCTTTCTCAAATTAACTATCAAGTTAATTTATTCTGCCATAGAACATGAAAGCAGAATGAATTCACAAATCATACTTTCAAGTCGTGCTTCAAGAAATATATCAAACAAGAGAGACAGTGTTTCATCCGATTTCCAAACACCGAGAAGAGAGTTGAAAATACGACGCGCAGCGGAGTATTTTTAACGAAATTCGAGGTGTTTGGAAATGTGATCAAACACTGTCTCGAGGGTTTGATATATCTTCTCAATCGAAACAAAAACTAAGGAGAAAACAGAGAAATAAAAGCGCAAAAATCTATGGAAGTTTTAACCATATTATGGTCATGATTTCCTTTCTTTTAACTTGATGAATTATTAATGAGTTGGAGAAGTTAATTTTCGATCTGCCATGAAGCATGAAAGCAAAATTAATCCAGTGGCAAATCTTACTTTCAAGTAATAATATCAAACACGAGGGACAGTATTTCATCACATTTCCAAACACCGAGAAGAGAGTTGAAAATAAAACGTGCAGCGGAGTATTTTTGACGAAATTTGAGGTGTTTGGAAATCGGATGAAAACACCATATCGAGTGTTTGATATATCTTCTCAATCGAAACAAAAACCAAGGTGTAAACGGAGAAGTAAAATCATAAAAATCTATGCTAATTAAGATCGGGTTTCCAAACCTCCGTCACGATTATGATTTCCTTTGTTATAACTTGATGAATTATTCATGAGTTTTAGAAAAGCCATGAAAACTACTAAAAGTGGGATTATGGTTTGTTTTCGTTTGTTTTTCAAGAACCTTTTTTATTATAAGCGAGTAATAAAGCGTGTTTCAGTAACAAGTCAAACAAGGCGTCAGCTGAGCACAAGTTTAAAAGCAAAAAAGAAACATAAATACAATAATATTAAACATACCCTACTGATTATTTTATTTTTTTTCAGTATCGTAAAAGCCCTATTAAGCCCTGCCTGGGGGAATTATTTATTTTCGATTATCTGCTGAGGGGGGAGGGGAGATCATAAATCGAGTCGAGTGTGGGGGGGGGGGGGGGGAGTAACTAGAGAGGGAGGCTTAAGAGAGCTTTTACGGTACTTGAACAAATATAGAAGTTTCTTTCAGATCCTCAGAAATTATGTTATAAAATCCATCATGAAAACATGAGTCGGCTTGTCTCAGTCTAAATTTGGGATATCTCCTATAAAGAGGATTATTCCTTAAGCGGACAGTGAGCCGTGGTCCCTCAAGGGGACGCTTCATTTACACTTATATGCAGTCTCTGAAGTCCTCCTTATAGGAGATTTCCGCCCTATATGTTGAAACGCCTTGTGCAGCTTGTAGATTCTCTACATCTCTTTTCTTACCTAATTATAAAACTAATTACAAAAGTTTGGTTTTCTACCTATCTCAATCAAATTTAATTGTCCTATATAATCAACTTTATTTTATTTGTTATTTATTTCTATATGTTATCTAGATGATTAAAGATGATTTCCAGTCCGTACTGCGCATGCTCAGGGTTTGTTTACATTTTTGTTTTGAATTTGTTGATACGTTACACTTTGGTGATAGCGTACATGAAGTTGTTATGAAGTTTTTGAGTCCGCCATTACGTGTCGTTGAGTTCCTTAATGCTCGATGAGCTGAAACGTCGGTTTGGAATAACGTCGAGCTTCTTCTACTCGTTATTATTGCTTGGCAAGGATATGTGGCGTTAATAATGAAGAAAAATGTAAGTTTGTACAACAATTTCTATTTTCGCTAGTATTTACATTCCTTCGTATGCGACTCATAAACATAACAGGCGGAGATTGTGCAGTACGGACTGTAAATCATCTTTAAGTAAAGCAATTTAAGTTCGTCTAGAACTTTTAAATTCCGTGAGCTATGTGGTCTATGATTGCTAACATAAGTTCTCATTAAAGAGCTTAACAGACGTTTTTGAGCCACGGAAAGGCAACCGGAAGGCAAATCTTTTCACCCCCACCAACGAGTTGGGAAGCCATTGTTCTAGCATTTAAATAAATGGCGCCAAAAAAGAGAGCATTCAACTTCCGGTAGCCGTCCGTGGCTCACAAAAACGTCTGTGCTTGGTTTTTTCATCCGTTCATTTCTTGACGCTGCATAATCTGTTTAAATTTTCGTTCAGGCGTGTCCGCACGAATTGTTCCTTTTCCGTTTCCATTTCTTTCTTCAAATTCTTCGCGTTTTCTTTTAGAGAAATTCGGGAATATCTTTTGAAGCAGCATGTGCTGAATCCTTGAATACTCGTTTGTAGATTCTGACCATGTTTTAGGAATGTTGTGCAAACGCCACATATCTTTCTGAACCTGTTTAAACCGGTTGTTTTGGTTCAGTATCATTTGTAGATAACCAGTACAACAACTGTCGAAGTTCCTTGTCTTCCCAGGACATGAAGTCGTTGTTCTCTACAGCCTTCGCCTTTCCAGTGGGTTTTCTCCGTAATGATTTTATTCTGAATCTCTTTTCCTCGCTGTGTCGCTTTTGGTTGCCTGTTATCGAGCCATGGATTTGATTTCTTCTTTCCAAGTTCGTATCTTCCCCACTAGCCATCTCGTTTTTGTTGCGTTCTCTATCAACATCGCCGCCATTTTGATACAAAGAGTCAGCGTCATTTGATGTGTTTGCAGTTGTATGGTTCTTTACAGAACTGGGATTGACTTGAATAGGAAGACTTTCTGAGGACGATCCGTACTCTCCGCTACCCCATTCATCTGTACTTGACTCATAATGCCCACTTTCAAATCCGCTGTAAGCATCTGTTACATCATCCCAATCATTGTATCTTCTCTGAGAGATATCAGGTGATGAGCCTCTGAAGAAATCTTCATTTTGATGTTCCACGCTTTGTTCGTCCCCCACTCTTTTAAGATTTTGCTTAAAGCTAGTCGTTCTGCTCGAAGGAAACATTCCAGACTCATTAATATCATCCCTGTCGCTGGAATAAGACATTTTCTCCTCAACATCTCTAGTTTCATCATTATCATCCTCGCCTTCAAAATGAAGACCACTATCAGATTCGTCTGATAAAGTCTCAAAACCAGAACCACTGGTAATCTCAGTTTCATCAGATTCCACATCGACATTTGTCGATGAAGATGCCCTGTACAAGCCATCATCTACGTTCGTTGAGCTTTCTAGTACAGGTGAAAACTCCATTGAAGGTAGTCCCTTGATACCCTCGCCTCCAAAATGAAGGCCACTGCCAGATTCTTCAAAACCATTTTTAGTTTCAGCTTTATCAGATTTTGCATCAATATTTGTCAATGAAGATGTCTTGTGTAAGGCATCACCAATATGTGTTGGGCTTTCTACTTCTGGTGACAAATCCATTAAAGGCAGTCCCTTGATAACCTCGTCTCCAAAATGAAGGCCACTACCACTGAATTCTTCTGAACCACTGGATGTCACAGCATCAGATTCCACATCGACATTTGTCAATAACGATGGCTTGTACAAGCCATCACCTTCATTTGTTGAGCCTTCTGCTACTGGTGATGAATCCATTGAAGGCAGTACTGTGATACTCTCGCCTCCAAAATGAAGACCACTATCAGGTTCTTGTGATAAAGTGTCAAAACTAGAACTACCGGTAGTCTCAGCTTCATCAGATTCCGCGTTTACATTTGTCAATGAAGATGTTTTGTATGAAGCATCACCAACATTTTTTGAGCCTTCTACTACTGATGAAGAATCCATTAAAGGCAGTCCCTTGATAACCTCGTCGCCGAAACGATGTCCACTACCAGATTCTTCTGAGCCACTGGATGTCACAGCATCAGATTCCGCATCGGCATTTGTCAATGAAGATGTCTTGTACAAGCTATCGCCTGCATTTGTCGAGCCTTCTACTACTGGTGACGAATCCATTGAAAGAAGTCCTTTGATAGCCTCATACTTCTCCAAATCATTCGTTGAACGTTCAGTATTTTCTCCTCCGAGGAACACCTTTATACGCTCATGAATGTTTGAGTCATCTGAGTCAACATGGTCGCCACTAACTGAAGTTGACGTCTCAAAGCCACTCGCAGATCCGATGGAATATTCATCGATATCAGCTTCCAATTCGCTGCCACTGGCAACTCCATCTGTCCTTCTATCAATGTCTGCGTTGGAGAAGTTCTTGGCACCATTTGTTGCCAAAATTTGTTTTGTGCCATTAACATCCTTTCCAACAACTTTCAATTTGTTTTGATTTTGTCGTGCAGTTATTTCATCGATGTCACTGTGTGTGGTATTTGGTTTAAAATTAATTAAAGAGTGTCCTCTCGATTCTCCTCCATCAGTATTTAGACTTTTTCCTTTAATTACGACATTTGAAGCGTTAACTGTTACAGAGTTGTTAAGCTCTCCTCCTTTAGTAATGGATGTAATGCCAACAGATGAGGGATTGGATATCTGTGGACGGTCAGACATGTTGGTAGAAGCATTACTTGAGTTGTCTGAAATTTTCTTCAAATTTATATTTATATCTTGTTCCTTTAACGAAGTTCTTTGATAGTGTTCCATAGGCCCTGTGGTTGTTTCGGTTTTCAATCTACTGTCACTTTTACTCTTCTCCAAGTCTTCAGTTGTGTTTTTAGTCGCAACATCAGTCAAATTTTCAACATTCTTTCCATTCTGACTTATGGGGGAATTCAATCCCAACGAAACGTTCTCTTTCGCTAGCACTTTCTCGTGTAATGCCTGCCTCAAGTTATTAAACACGTTCACAGTAATACGATTTCCATGCACTAACGCTTTTTCTGTATATCCACTTGGATTCGTTTTCATTGTATTTGACGCGTTTTGAGGCCCTAATGCCTTTTCTGTGTGTCCACTTGAATGATTTTTCATTGTATTTGACGCGTTTGTCCCATGAGCCGGCTTTTTGTTCCTCATAAAAAATTTTGAATTGTGTTGCTTGGAAATGTTTCGTGTGCCAGTCGGGTGAATCGTTGTTTCTTTCTGCTTCTTTCTTTTACTGGGTTCTCTTTGATCAAGAAGGCCATTTCTATGTCTACCATGTATATGTCTATGTCTCCCATGCATGTGTTTATGTTTACTATGTCTATGTCTTCCATGCACATGTCTATGTCTATCGTGTAAATGCTTAACATGTCCATCAACACGAAGCTTTAACCTCGTTCGTAGCTTCGCCTTTCGATGGTTAACAATAAGGTGGTTCAGTTCATCCGCCATGGAAGCATCCGTTTCCCGGAGTCTATTATTCTTGTTTCCGTTTGATTTGTAAGTTAATTTCTGGTGCTTTCGTTTTCCCCAAGTGTGTGAAAATTTAATGTTTGGCTTGTGTTTCTTAAGAGCGCCAAGACTTTCATTAAACATTGTTACCCAATGCTGTTTCGTTGTGGGATGGAAATTGGTCTTTTGGTGAGTTTTGTGCGCCCTCACCACGTGTTTGTTCATTTTCTGGATTGCTTTAATTTTCTTCAATTTCTCCAGTTTACCAGACTTTGAACCATTTTCCTTTGCTTTATGAGTTTTCTTTCTTCCTTTTTCCTTTAGACTTTGCTTGTGGTCCTTGTCTTTCATTTTGAGTTTGTGTTTTGACTTTCCACTAGCCTTCTTTGGCGATTTCTTTGTACCCTTATCTTTGATTTCCTTGTGATTCTTTTTATTCTTTTTCTTGTCTGCCTTGTGCACTACCTTCTTATCTTTAGCTTCCTTGGCCGGCTTACCACCCACAGAATGAGATCCATGTTGAGATTTTGATTTCGTTTTGTTCCCCTTTGCTTCCTTGTTGAGCTCCGCTTCTGCAGCAGGATGTGCAGAAGGGAAGAGACATTTGCACGATCGAAAGTTGCAATCAGGAGAGCAGTGGGATCCCCGGGAGCAGCAATGCCAATTATCCGGGCAATTCACGGCGTCAGGCTCCATACAACAGCCGTACCCAGTCAAGGACAACAGATTCTCACAACAAGTGGTCAATGGAGGACACCTGGTCACCATATCAGGACAAAATGATGACGTGTCATCGTGTAGATACGAACTTGCTAGCCCTGCAATGAACGACCAGCGTTTAGCATTTAATTTTCCAAAATTCACTCAGTGCAATAAAATCTAACAGCTTTTTTTTTTGTTACATGTAGATCTATATTGTGTTTAAGTTTTATAACGTAAAAGGCAAAATTGCTGAATTCTGATTGGTTTAGACAAAGGGAATTATTTTTCGTTAATTTTTGTTTGTCGTTAGAACACAACTCCATTCACAAAAACAATTACAGTGGAACCCGGTTACAGCGCGGACACTGGAACCATGAACGCTTTGGCTTTATTTTGGCTTTATTTTGTCTTTATTTTGCCTTTATTTTGTCTTTATTTTCACTTATTTTGTATATTTTTCAGAACTAGCCAATCACAGCCCTGATTCGAAGCAACGGCCAAGACATTTTTTCTACCTTTTTCCCGCGTTTTTATGATAAAAACGAGTGTCCGTAAAGCGGGGTTCACTGTACTCAAACAAGTAATATACAAAACGTATCGCTGCATAGCATTGAAAATAAGAACAATGACAGGATGTTGTGTGTATTATGATTCGTCAAACTGTAAACCTCATAGCAACTGCCGAGTCATTTCTTAAGCCGAGGCAGTAGGCCCATGTTTATTTACTTTTTTCGACCCAATAAAAAACGCGGGATGTTGGAAAAAATTTTGAACGACTTGTAAATCGCGAGGCAGCCTAGCTTTTATACATTCTTCCTGAACATTCCATAGAAATGAATAGTCTACTGCCCAAATACGCATGTCAGGCGCGGATCCGGACCGGTTTCAACCGTTTTACGAAAATCGGTCAAATTTTCGAAATGACTAAAAATCGCGGGAAATGTCATTTTAGAAAGTGAGAATCTAAAAACGTTTTCGGGGAAACGTGTTTCCGGACGTCCATATAGATTCGGCGCTAAGAATCTAGTAAACCGGTCAAGTTTTTTCCTGGATCCGCGCCTGCATGTATCTATACATTGCATGATGTAATAATTAGTTCTCTCACCTTCTCTTGCTGAAAGTTCTGGGGCTTTGGGGGGAGAAAAGTTACCTGAAAATTAATTAAGTCGTTTAAAATTTAGTGCTTGTGAAAATGCATTGAGTAGAAAAGAAAAGGTTTCAATTTGTGGCATGAATATCTTTTACTTCCAACTACAGAGTACAAACCTCGAGGCTTAGTTTTGGACAAAAGGCTTCGAAATGTAGCCCCTACTTTAACTCCAAGAAGTTTGTTTCCTTTGGGATTAAAATGCTGGAAAGGAAGGAAGAGAGAACAAAATAATCAGCAGTAAAAAAAAGGATTTTTTGTGCGAGACGTGGTGGCCTAATGGTTAGCGCGATGGACTCTGGATCGAGCGGTCCGGGATTGAGAGCTGCCGGTTGTGTTCTTGGACTGACAAGATACTTAACTTTCACATTGCTTCTCTCCACCCAGGAGTATGAAAACTGGGGGATATTATACACAGTACCCGCGGATTTTTCACGCGCTTACCCAACCAGTGACGCGGGTCGGCAAAAACATCACACCACCTTTTGTCACGATGTAACCACGTGCCTAACCACTCAACCGTCTGTCGAAAAGTTATTCTGTTCTACTTTGGGAAAGTATGAGTTTTTTAATGTAGCCCGCGCCGCGCGGGCTACATTTGATTTTAGCCTATACCACGTGACCAAAAACCAACCAATGAGAGCGCGCGTGTCCAAGCGCGCTATATAACAACATCGGACATTTCCCGGTTCAGAATGCATTACGCGACGCGTTTAGACCAATCGCGCGCGAGAAAAAATATTCGATATGAAATATCTCACCACATCCCGAGGCCGTTTCATGATGCTGCATGTTTGGTAAGGTGGCTCTCCGCACTCGTGTATGACAGCAGAATGTAAGTCCACAATCTCTACTCTCTTGCCGTCCTCCATTACTCTATGAACACAAAGGAATGATTGAGATTAAAAACAAATAATATAAATCAACTATATTTCAGCGTCAATGTATTTAGTAGCATTTACTACCTGGGACATTGTAAGGGAAAAACAAAAAATTAATGTTGTAGCCAGCTACTAAATTTAGCAATTATTTGCGCACCATCGTGAATAGCAAGTATTTAATCCAGCAATTGCGGTTAGATTTTCAGAGATTTTGGTAATCTGAACTGCAATCGAGAAAACCGACGTGAAATCTAGTGTATCGCTAAATTAGGCATACTTTTAATTTAATACTCTAACCTATATAATATTCGCTTTGTTATATTTTTCTTACTCTTGATAATGGCGTCATGATGACACTGAAACGTCGAGCAATATTAAATCTTTTATTCATTTTTGCATGTCTTTGCTTTAGCAAATCTCTTTTGATCAATACTTTTAATTGTTCTCACAAAAGGACACGCTGGACCTCACGAAGTTTAGGGTGGGTTTATTTTGCTGCTATACATACAGTAGGCATAACTGTCACGTTTTTTTCTTGCCCTTATCCCGGTTAAGTGAAAGTAACGGGCTAAAATATGATTTAGAAAGAAAGTCTCTGTAGGTATATATAATATATAGTTCAGTGGCTTTGTATGGGAATTTCATTGATACCTTCTGGCCTCTTTGTTGTATGCAACAACTCTCTCGTTTCTTCGTCCAGCGATAGGAACAGGAGTTGTGAGAGCAAACGCTACTTGAGCTCCACTTTCAAGAAGAAGCTCTTTAATTTTCATCAGGTTCTGTCCATATTCCTCTAATGAGACGAATTCCTGAAGAAAAAACGCAAACGTCTATTTATTTACGTGAGACGCGGTTGTCTAACGGTTAGCGCGTTGGACTCCGGATCGAGCGGTCCGGGCTCGAACACTGGCCGGGGTCATTATGTCGTGTTCTTGGGCAAGACACTTTACTCTCACAGTGCCTCTCTCCACCCAGGAGATATAAATGGGTACCGGCGAAATGTCAGGCAACCTGACAAACATTCTGGGGGGTTGAGAAGCGCTACACATACCCACTTCATGCTACGGACCCAGCTAGAGCTATTGTTATAACCAGTGGCGGATCCAGGGGGAGGGTCGGGGGAGTCCGGACGACCCCCCCCCCCCCCCCCCTCCCTCCCTATCAGACCTGAGGGGTTTTTTGCTTTCACCATTATCCATAGAAAAACCATCTCCAGGATCCACCAAAATGCACTTTTCAGAGCTTGAAATCTCAATTTTTTCTGCTGGGGAAAGCACCCCCAAACACCCCAAATTGAAGGGGAGCGCCCCCTATCCGCCCACCTCCGGTGCCCAACCCCTACCCCCTACTCTACTTCACATTTTCGGGTAAACCTCGGACCCCCCCCCCCCCC
Organism: Desmophyllum pertusum; assembly: GCA_029204205.1. Classification (NCBI taxonomy): domain Eukaryota; kingdom Metazoa; phylum Cnidaria; class Anthozoa; order Scleractinia; family Caryophylliidae; genus Desmophyllum; species Desmophyllum pertusum. Next base: position 1,934,775 of record MU827308.1, on the reverse strand, counting down.
CCCCCCCCCTATCAAAATTCCTGGATCCGCCCCTGATAACTATAGCAAGAAGTACGAGTTTAATTTCTGATGACTTCAAAGTTGCTATACATTAGTTACAGGGAAAGAACAGCAGTGGACATTAAACATCGTGCACTCACTTCCGGAAACATCTTGCTATAGTTGATGTCGTGCATTCCAAAATTAAACACGATTGCGTCATAACTGGTTGGTTCAAGTGCCGTGGTGCTAAGCATCATGGACAGGCATTGCAGGCCGTATCTCGAATCCACCGCCCCAGACCCCTTAGCAAATGGCGCGTGTTGTACCTGGCACAAACCTTGAAGTTGGCCCTTAACAGTTGTTAGATACCTGAAGTAAGAGACGGTTGATTAGTTCTTACATGAAGGAAATAATCATGGGAATCGTAAGAACAGTACCGGTACCAGTAACTCAGGCCTCTGTAGCACTCATAAAGTAACTAGTGAGACGGGTGATCAATAGGCCATTTCCCAATCTCGTTCCCAGAGTCCTCGTTACCCTTGTCCAGCGGTGGAGCGGCCAACAAGGACCTCTGGGATAGAGTGATCCGCCTGACTTGCGCAGTAATACCGGAAGTCCAAGAATCTTGGCGTCCGTTAGTTGAAACATGGCGTCGAATACATGCGCAGTAGAGCCGGAAGTCCAAGAATCCTATCATGGCGGATTGCTTCCCCCAGAGGTCTTTGTTAGCCGCTCCACCGCTGGACAAGGGTAACGATGACTCTGGGAACGAGATTGGCCATTTCCGAGTTGCCTTTTGCCTCTGTTTCAAAACGAGTCCTGGTGCACAACCTTTCATATGGAAATGAGTTTCATTTGCAAGATGAACGTGCAAGTAATTCCATATGACAGGTTGTGCACTAGGACTCGTTTTGAAACAGAGGCAAAAGGCAATTCGAAAATGGTCTAGATTTGATGAATGTTGTTTCATTTCTTCAGAGCTGTTAACTATAGAAACAGCTAATCCAGGTTGGTTCTAAATATAGCTAAGCTCTAAAGCTAGTAATGTTCCCATGTACAGAACTTCTTAAAGCTCATGACACAGAATATATGAGGATTTTAATATCTACCCGAGTGAGATTGAGTCCCCGATGACAAGACAGTTCCTGAACAGCGGATTGACACCAAGAGGAGGTCCAGGGCTGCATACCCTCAATGCATTGCGTGCTTCCAGTTTTATAGGTAACCTGAATTACAAAAATATGATGTAGCGAAACCTTGCATTGGTTAATATCAACTTAGATATCTAAAAATGCCAAGAATCTAATTCTAAACCTATATAAGATATTTCAACTTGGACTTGGTTCCTCCTACCTTCGACATCATCTAATTTGCATTTTAGTTTTGCACATGGAGGCTAGTAGCTCGTCACGCAATCTCTCCTCCCCACCGCGTGACGAGCCAAAAGAAAGTCTGCGAGGAGGCTAGAGCTTTGCAAAATTCTTGTATCCCTTTCGCAAATTTCATATTCACTGTGAGCACAGAACCTTGAAACTTCTCAAATTTCCTCGTTTTTCCTTAGTAATATATCTGAATATTTAAAACTTTTAGAACATATAATTGGTAAAATTATGTACTCAAATATGAGATCTGGGCTAGTTTGAATTTCGCGGGGTTATTTAATAGTACTTACTTCATATATTTTTTAGGTTTAACTCGAGGGGGCCATATTTGTGCCTGCGATGGTGAAAATGAAGGTCTTGTCTGGGACAGTAATTGTGACCCATATGGGACCCCCATCTGAGTGGGTACTGCAGTAGGTACATGATATGTTGGCTGGAAAGGTGCCTGATAAGGTTCCTGGTAAGGTTCCTGGAAAGGTGCCTGGGTGGGTTCTAGTTGTGGGACCTGAGGCAGCACCTGAGGAGGTGCCTGAGTTGCCGTTTGGGGCCACGAGTTGTAATCGGGGGGCCACGTTGGTGTATCCTCCACTGGGTACCCCTCCCAGTCATAATCAGAGCCGTCATAAATGTTTTGTCGCTGTAAAAAATAAGATCAATAGTCGAGTTTCAGTTAAACAAGACCGCTGAATAAAAAGACTAAAGACGCATCTGCACAGGGTTCGACTCAATCTGAAGTAAAATATTCACAAATACCAGTGAGAACATGAACTATTCAATTGTTTCATTTTACGCTTCAGCACTTTCCTGCTGGTATTTGTGAATATTTTACTTCATATCGAGTTTAACCCTGTACAGATGCGTCTTTAGTCTTTATATTCAGCGGTCTTAGTTAACTCAAAACTGGACTATTTCGTGCTTACCGGAGCATATACAGCGAGGAGAATGGGGAGAGGCTCCCCATTCCTCTCGCGGCCTGGGTCGTCTCGGGTTGTTTGATACGCGGAAAACGCGCCAAAAGCCACGCAGGCTAAAATTTTGGCGCCTTTATTTTATAGTTAAATAAATCTTTGAGGTTTATATTAATATTGCCACTGTCGAGCGACACAATTTCCACGGTTCTTCAACAGAACTGAAGAAAGCGGGCAGTATAGTGGGCAGTATATTCCTAACAATAGCTACCTGTTCAAGAAAACAATAGTATATTGGAACAAAACACAATTCAACACGTTTGCTTTGTTCGTGTCTTACCCGCCTGAGCTGGTTCCACTTGTTTGCCCTGTTATAAGAAAATGCCATAGGATTTATTTTGGGCAGCCAAGAGTTATTCGTGCGAAGGTAACTCGAATAATACGCATTTCTTCGTCTGAGGCTTCGTCCAGCCAACCCGCGTCTAAACTTGTTGACGTATGTTGTTCTATCTTGCGCGCAAACGTATGGCGATAGAAACCACAACAAACAAACCAGGCGAACCACCGAGGAACTCCCGAACATTTCTAGACATTTTCCGCGCCAATATTCCCTCTGCTGATCAACTAGTCACTAGGCTTGTCCTCTCCGTCATTTCCCGTTTCAATTTCCCGTTGGAAAAACAACGAAGCGACGGCTCACACTCAAAGGCTCCCGCAGGAAAACATATCACGGCATTTCGTTATTATAGAACCAACCGTTTAATCACAAGGTGGCTAAATCACCTTTTACAGCGGAATGACGTGATCCGGGATCCTGACGAAATAGCGATTTCTGGAGGTGTGTAAGAACAAAGGAAAATGCGATAAAACTTGAAGCGCGCCTGTCATTGATGGACATGTTAGTTACGCGAGCTAAGTTTTCACTGCAAACTCAAGAGCGATCAAACGGTTTGTTATTTGCTCTCTCGAGCATCAAGGGCCATTAAGAATCACACGTGCAAGTAGAGTAAACAGCTTTTAACTAATCCGCCATTAAAAATCACGCGTGCAAATAGCTAGAGTAAATAATCTTTAACTAATTCTTAATGGAGTGAACATTAGTTATTTTAAAAACGTTACGTATAGTCCCACACTGAAGTCAGTTAAGCAACGTTTCACACGCTAAATGCCTATAAAGATTCCTAAGTTATAGAGCACAAAAGTTGTCATGTTTATCTACCGGTAAATAACAGGTACGTATCAGACATTTTATGTGACAGCCCTCTAGGCTAGCCAAGTTCTTATTAAAGGGCTTAGACAAAACCAGAAATTAGTTTGAATGATTGTTCAAATTAACGCGAAAATCAATAGGTAAGATAATACTTATAAGTAAAAGAGCTAATTTTTGAAGGTATTCTTATCCCTTTTACTCCCAGAATCAAACCTTGACTCAAAAAATGTGGTTCTAACTTTTAAGTCTGTGGATGAAACCCTAGTGTGTGACCATTCAAATGAGCAGTACTTTCAAGTGGTGCTGTTTGTTTTTGAAAATTTTGCAAAATAAAATTCAATATTTTTTCTCTCCGTTTTGAACTTAACACTCTTGGAGTGAAAAGGGTATTAAAAAAGACAGGTGTTTTAATAAATAGTTTTAAACTTGACAGCTACAGATAGACAATAAATGCACGCAATTGAAAAACCTTACAGAAAAGTTTTAATTTCGCGCGGTTGTGGCCTAGCCCAACTCGCATACCAATTCTCAATCATACATGCAACGTTTTGATAAAATTAATGTCTTAAACATGCTGCAGTTTTTCAAGAGAGCGTAAATATTTTGACATTTTCGAGTCTACCAGCAGTTGGCAGGTACAAGACCATTCATGAAGCGACCCCCAACTGTGTGCAGTCCCCATATGAGGAACATGACACGAATTAGACAAAGTTCTAATATAAATTATTTTGAAACTGAGGGACATCACTGTGATGTGGGCGGGGGGGGGGGGGGACAGGAAGTCTACGGGAGGCCGAAGAAGAGAGGGCGGGAAGCGGGATTCCCAAGGTGGCGGGAACTCGGAGAAATAGGAAAAATTTACAAAGTACTACAAGGTATGGGAAACGGGACGTTTAGACGCCCCTCTGATCAGACATCCTTCAGCCCCGACTCGTACCCAGTCGCTATGTGTTTATGGAGTGAGAGAAGATTGGATACGAGAGTAGATTCGCCCCAAAAACACATAGCGAGGGCTAAGAAAAACGAGTAGAGGGAAAGGAAGCGAGAGGAAAGAAAAGGGAGCGGGGTGGGGTGTGGAAGAAGGGGGATATGGAAAATTGCTGACCAAACATGAGAAACGTATCACAAAAGTTAGAAATTTATTGCGCATATAAAATTAAGAAGAGTAGCTTGAATCAAAAATAGTTCTTTAAAATTACAATTGCAACTGGATAAGCTTTGGATAAACTGGAAGTGTCATTTGTGAATTTTGTCGTTCATTCAGTTCTGTGATATTGAAAAGTACAAAACTATCGTCAACCCAAAAAATATTTTTTATCAGGTGTAATAAACACACAGGCGACAGAAATGCAAAGGAAGCCGCGTGAAGACCTGAGACGGATTATATATAAAAAGCCAAGTTTTGAATAATTTCTGTTGGGTTCTGACAGATTATTTCAGTTCGCAGCCGTTGGGTTTCTCATTGTCGATCACATTGAATTTTATTATTTGCTATTTTTTCTCAGTTTAATTTTGCCTCTGTTTCAAAATGAGTCCTGCAGCAAAACTGGCCTTCTATAGAGCTGTTTTCGATTAGGTGTCGTAAAACCATAACCAAAGCAATTACAATAGCCAATCACAACATAGTAAACAACACAACGAGCCAATGAGAACTCAAAGCAAATACACGTAACCAGCGCCAAGCGCGGGAAAACGCGTGTGACCAAGTCGCGATTGGTTTTTGTTTTACATCTAATTGGTTGAGTAGGTGGCGCGAGTTTAAATTTTTAAACCAATCACAGAGCGTACGTAGTAAAGCAAAACCAAAGCAGTTCCGCCAGGATTACTTTCGACAGAAAATTTAAAACCGCTCTATGAAACTGGCTTTGATTTAAATTGATTAAACATGCGAGTTCAGTTTCACATGACAGGTTTTGCACCAGAACGCTCGTTTTGAAACAGAGGTAAAAGACAACATGAAAATTGCCTAACAGTGCATGCACAGCACGCTTCGGATATTTTTAGAATTGAACACTATTTTGTTTATGAGATTCATTCACCAACTCCACCAGACTTCTGGTTTTCTTCCCCGTTTTGAATTGGCTCTGTTTCAGCGACATTTTTTGATTCCTGCAAAGACAACGTCACGCCAGCTTCATCCACACTTTCACTTTCAATATCTTCTATGTTTATTCTTGCATCCGGGTCTTCAGTTTTGTCCTGTCCCTCTTCGCGCATGCTTTCTGGTGAGTCCGCTGTACTTTTGTCTGAGGCGCCCAGGTATTTGCCAGAAGGAAAATTAACCCTAAGTTCTTCAGAAGCGGTTAATACAGACGTGATAATGGAAAAGAACATTGAGACTCCTAACAGCACGACAACAGCTCGAAGCAGCTCCATGATGATGTTTCCAACATCAGTGGGAGCCTGGCCTGAGAAAGAAGTTTAAAAATAGCACTGAATATATTTTACAAATAAATACTGAATACACCAGTGTGAGGGAGAGAGAGCAGCATGACCTAATATTCATACGTAGCATCTTCATACTGTGGAGTTAAGGCGGATTTAAGCGCCAGCCTATTGATCGCCTCCAGGCTCCGTAGAGACTTTTGCTTTTGCCTACAATAGAAACATTATTGCTCCCGGCAAGAGAAGATGATCTAAGAGAAGGATTCCCTGTGCCCCATGATAATTTTTGAAATCTATTAATGGTTTCGTGCCATGCTGTGAAAGTTATTCTTATTTCCTTTTTGGTGAGGCTTCAACATCACGTTACTCGAACTGACCAATCAGATAGCGCTCTTAAAATAGCTCAGCTATGGACTGAAAATTAAAAATAGATTTAAAAAAAAATATCATTAGAAGAGACCCATGTATGGGAGAATGCTTCTCTTAGATCATCCTCTCTTGCTCCCGGCTATTATTCGAGAGAATATGCGCTTGAAAGAGTAAATGGAACATTGTACTCAGCTAAATGACATAACGACATAATTTTCAAATATTATCCACATACCACTGCCTATAAATTAAATATACATCTTCGATCTCTTCCTTACCTCCATTCGGCACCAGGTCCCCAAATCCAATGGTAGAAAATGTAATAAAACAGAAATATACTCCTTCCAGAAAGTTCCATTCTTCTTTCTGCAAATAAAGAAACGCTCCAACAAAAAGCATAACAAGAAGGACAAGAAGCGTCCACAAAAGTGTCCTGGTGGTCACTGGTTGTGTCTCTCGCTTGAGTAACTTTGTTTCTACCAAAAAGTGAACATAACCAATAAGTTGATTGACGCGGTCGCCGATGTGACGTAATACCATGAGGTTTAGAGGAATTCCAAATAAGGCGAAAACCATACAGAACACGCGGCCGCCAACTGTACTGGGAGCCAAGTGACCATAGCCTGTGGAATGAAAAGAGAAAGGGATGGGTTCGAATAAAGAGTAAGTTAAACTTTGCATTGCTTTTAGAGAGGTTTTCAATTGAGTGCCGAAAGTAATTTGGTTTTGCTTTACTACGCTCTGTGATTGGTTGAAAAAACTCACGCCACCTATACTCAACCAATCAGATGCAAAACCAAAACCAATCGCGACTTGGTCACACGCGTTTTCCCGCTCTTGGCGCCGGTTGCGTGTATTCAGTGCATTGCTTCGAGAGTCTCATTGGTTCATTGTATTGTTTACGGTTTGTTGTGATTGGCCATTGTAATTGCTTTGGTTTTGTTTTTGTTTTTACGACACTCAAATGAAAACCGCTCTATTTCGAAGAAAAATCACAAAGAGAAGCCAAAAACTGCGAAAAAGTTAGCATAGCAAATAACGTGACCATCCGAGCGAAAAACGTGAAAGAACGAGGCATGAGAAAACAATCTTGCCTCAAATTTTCGCCGCCTTTCTCTCGATATTTTTGCTTGCTCAACGCTCTATGTATGACAGTGAGAAGACTGGGGCGGCTCGCAGTCTTAAATGGGAATCGCCGGGAAACTGAATTGAGGGTTGAAGCGGAATGCAATCGAAGCTCCAGTACGCGGACACCCTCGGGAAGCAGAAAAAATAGGTGTCCGCAACTGGAGCTGGCCGCTTATGGGAATTCGTAAATAAAGCGTTTGTATGAGCTTTAGTTCAAACGGGGTTTTGTTGTCAAGGCGGCCATAAGTAGAGCTGTCCGCTTACGAGAGTGTCCGCTCAGAAAGCTTCGACCGACTGTATCCATGCCTATTCATTGTTTATCATATCATATTGATTATTATCGCCATAGAGGGTTATTATAACAAAATAGACCATTTATTACTCACAAAGGTACGATTTCAAACTTAGATTTCAGTCGTATAAGAGTCATGAAGTGTGGCACACAATAAGCTGTCAAATGGAAAGAGGCCTTACCCACAGTCGTGACAACACTCCATGTAAAATACACTGAAGCGTAGTACGTCCATCTCGATGTACACCACTGATCGGGGTCGCCTCCACAGCGATGTTTCACGGCATTTTCAACTTTCTCCACCAAGAAATCAAAATCTTCCGGTGTCATATTATGCTTTCCCAAGAAAAACTTCTTCACAGAATTTAACTGTTGAATCTCTAACTTGTCATTCTCGTTCTCAAGTACTTGAAACACAACGGCGCCTGATAAGAGATAGATCCCCAACAAGGTCGCCAGACATATTAGGCGCTTTGTATCCGACGTGAAATTAAGGGCCATAAGCCTCCCATTGCCTCGAAGTTTGAGGCCGAATCTTCAAGCCTTAAAAATCTATTTCACTATCATTTATCGCTCGATTGAACGTGTAGACGATCTAGTGATACGTTAACGCATGCGCATTCTCTGATATTCTACGCCCTCGCACAATAAGGCACCAATTTTGCCTGGTACCCGCGAAATAGAAAAGGCGGGTTGAGGGAGAAGAAAGGCAAGTAGATTTACATGCATAAATCCTTTATTTAACTGGCGTTTAAATTGGTTAACTCTTCAGTTAAATAAAGCCCAGAGAACATCCTAGCCTCCTCCGCAGGCAACTCTTACATAAAGGCACGAGTGAGAGACTGGTACGGAGGACAAAAAGGTGACTGCCCGCTCTTTTGCCCCTTTCTTGCCCCAGACCCCGGGGAGTTGCCTGCGGAGGAGGCTAAGAACATCCGTTAGAGAAAAACAGCTAACACAGCATGATAGATATTCTGTGATTTATTGTTTTTGGTTAGTATATTTCCTGCAACACTATTTCATATAAACTTTGTATTATTGTGTTAAAATAAATAAATAATAAGTAATCCCCCCTACGTAAAATAAATAACGTATTCAAGAGATAATAATCTCTTTCGTCAGTTCTAAACTATTTTGAAAATAAGTTAAAATATATATTTTAAAAAACGTAAAATATTTTCAATACTATTAAAAGTGCAATCTATTTTTATGACAGCCAAAGTGCAATCTATTTTTATGGCAGCCAACCTTAGCCTGTAATAAATAGCTTCTCTACGTTGGTATAGTGATGGCCATGCGCATTGGAGTACTAAGTACTGTTACCACGAGCCGTTCACGAGTTCCATCGATCGCATGGCGAGCGAAAGCCGAAACTGGCAGATTAAAACCGACAGCAGATTCGGGTTCATCTTCGCCAATTTTTTTCTCGCCCTTTCGGCTCTCGATTGCAGCGCTTATCTCTTCTCTTTGCATATTTGAGGAGGACGCTTTCACTCTCAACTTGAGTTTGTCCGCATTTAAGCCTACGTGCATCAGGTGAGCAGAATTTGTTGCAAACTTTACCATTGACCATCATCAAGAGAGGAAATATATATATTCCACAGATTGGTCTTCCAATGATAATTTGTTGCAATCAGTCCATACTGAGCTATTTTAAGAGCGCTACCTGATTGGTCAGTTCGAGTAACGTGATGTTGGAGCCTCGATCAGAAGGAACTAAAATAACTTTCACAGCATGTCGCGAAACTATTAATAGATTTCAAAAAATTAGCATGGGACACCGTCGAGGAATATTTCTCTTAGATAATCCTCTCTTGCCATCATGTATTCTTTCTAAAATTACTCTTTGATAAAATTATTTTTGGTTCTGATTATAGGCGAAACTATTACAAATTGTATAGACTAATGCATGTGTTTTAAACACAACATTGTGTTGAAGAATTCGATTGGATACCATGCAAGCTCAAAATATTAAATCTCCTTAGCCAATGTCATACATTCCTTTTAATATCAGTCCTGAGTGAGAATTTGGTTGTGCGTCAAGACAATATCTCCTAATTGATGATTGTCTTTATTCTCATCACCTGTCTATTAACAGTGCATCTATTGTACGGAGAAATTATATGCTGATCTCTTAGGTCACAAAATGCTAACATTGAGCTTTTTACTTTCCTCCGATGTATAATATTGTTTATATTTTAAGCCTCCGTTTGGTCTCTTTACTAGCCCACATTGATCGATGTCAACTCGCCTACACGTATTTTAGAACGAGAAATATATAATAATACACCTGAATATTCCTGTAATCTTTCACGTAACACGCTTTTAGAACAAGGATTATTCCAGTGTCTTTAGGCCTTTTTTAAGTCATATACCCTTACAAAACTGTAATTCCTATATAAAATTTATTCAGGGTAAAAGAGTAGGCGAGTTGACTTCAAAGCTTCAGTGTGGGCGAGTCAACTTGTGGGAGAAGCGACCAATGGGTCTCATTTCTGAGCCAAGTATCACAACTTGGTGTCCCATACCTCTTGATCTAGATCAATATCAAGTACCTCTTGAGGATTATCAATGCCCATACCACAATCATCAGGCAAGTTTTCTTCAGTGAACGTTTCAACAAATTTGCCAGTTTTCGGACACAACTTTGATATCTTTCGTAGCACTACAGGATTTTCCGTTGAGCTCGCAGAGCTTGTTGGGCTTCTTGGAGAGACCTCCACGATCTCCTGCCACTTGCAAAACAGGAGTTTGAGCGATCGGCGGCATTGAGGGATGCGAAAAGTGAACGTAAACGGATTACAGGCGGAGTTAATGAAGAGAAAGGGAACCGCAATACGCCGGCACGAGACGAACCATTCGCCGTGACAATAAGAACAGTGCACCTCAATTAGCGTCATTAAATAATACGGCGAATGTGATAAAACTAGGAACAAGACTATAAGAATAGCGGTAAAAGCGAACTGTTTATCAATGTCGAATCTCTTCTCGACAGCGGCGCTAAACGAACTGTCACTCGCGTCCGAACTCATAGAGCACGCTCGCCTTCGGTAACCACGCAAGACACGGAGGAGAGCGAAGTTAAAAATTAGCACCGCGACGAGTGGAAAAGTCATATTCAAATGCAGATGTAGTGTGTAATAAATCCCCACTGGAATGCTACTCAATTGTAGCAGGCTAAATACGAGTGAATACACCACGATGGAAACCGCGCACGCCAGTGTTTTCTTACTGCTCGCCGTCGCACGGTAGTAAAACGGCAGCGCTACGGCGATTAATCGCTCCATGGACAAACCCAGGACGAGAAACGTTCCATTATTGATGATAAATAAACCGATGATACTCTCAAAGCTTCCAGTTATTGGTGGTCTTTCAACTTGCGTTTTACAAATGATCTCGTTCCGAATGTGTAGGACGCTAATAACAGAACCAGTCAAGAAGTCGTTCACCGCAAGTGCCGCGATCAAAACGGAGATTGGCTTGCGAAAACAGCGCAACGGATCCTTGTACATGACATAGAGAAGGACACCATTAGCAACCATCGCCAGTAAAGACAATATTCCAGCCATTATGGCGGAGCAAACACAGATCGCGAGCATGAGGCCGTTATCCACGTCAGTCATCTAAGAAAAAAGTCACAATCTTGAGTTTTAAGCGCGTCGTAAGGTGAATTGAAAACGTTCAAACAAGTTAAGTACTTCATCACAGGACCGCAATCGGCTCGCTAAATATTTCGTCACCGGCGATAAAGTGAATAATTCTACAGAATTTCGAATCACATGTATTACCAAACAATTGGTCTGTATTCCTGGTAATCACCACGCTCTGCTGAACAGCGTTTGTACAACTTTTCTAAAGATTGTTAAGATACTTGGATCGATTAGCTAAAACACAATGCCAAAACCGCCATCATCTCAAGGCCTTTCATTACAGCGATTAGGGTCGCCCCAGTGCGAAGACAACAAAAATAACGGTTGCTCAGAGGTCTGTTAGAAACAATGACCAACGTGTCGCCAAATTCGTGCCCAAAATTAATGCTTCCTTGTTAAAAAGTAGCAAAGTGAACTTCCATTTGTCTGTAACTTGAGAAAAACACCACCTTATTTCGCAACGTAAATGGCTGGTACTTCTTTTTGATCGTTTATTTGCATATTTGTCGTTGATTTGCATTACAGTAGCTGTTGGTTGATGATACAGGTGAGTCAACCGAAGCATAAATAATTTGGAAAAAAAAAACTTGACCTACAGATTAAACGTCTCGTTTTATACAAAGGTCCTTCGTTAACGATTCTCTACGAACTGTCCTGGATAGGATTTTGAAAGTTAAATTAATGAAGATGTAGAAATGTGAAGCGTTTTTTGCAAGACTTTGCCATTTATTTGCCATATTATTTATTGCAGAATATGAAAGCGACGATAAAGTTCCACAAGGTGTTCTGTCGCGTCACAGAAGTCAGAGTCGCGCTGAAAAAATTGTCTGGAAAATTAATTTCGAAATTTTCAACACCATTTTGAACGGGTCGAGGAGTTCGTGATGCTGCAGAACTTTATTGATATTAGAATCTTCCACAAATGCCTTAATACAGCCATTTCCCAACAAAAGAACATAACAATAATGTGTTCAAATCCTGTTCATGGATTGGTCAGTTAAAGATGCACACGTGATCAGTTCGGTCATTATCACTTTTCACTGGTCATTATCGCCTGAAAATTGTCCTGCAGAGATGTACCAATTTTGAACAATCCATGTTCTTTTTTGTTTTCTTGTTTAAGGGTCCGTTGGTTGTCATAATTATAAATGACGGCCGCCTTGACAAAACCCCGTTTGAACTCTAGCTCATACAAACTCTGTATTTACACATTCCCGTAAGCGGCCAGCTCCAGTTGCAGACACTTTTTCTGCTTCCCGAGGGTGTCCGCTTACGGGAGCTTCGACTCTAGTTGGGTTTTGAACTTCAGAGTTCGCGAGGTTTTTGAAATTTGAAATGCGCAGTAACAGCTAAGGACTAGAAATGATCAGAGAGGTCATGACTTTCATTGCGTCTTTATTAAGTGATACCTAAGTTGGATAATTTACATATCGTAACAACATGAAATTACAAGACTTGTTTTAAGCCGTAGTCATCATCTGAATTAGGGAGTTTAAGCAAACCACGACGGCAACGGCAACGAGAACGTCACTAAAAAAATGTTTATGAACAGTACAATTGCTCTGCACGTGCGTTATACATCTTGGTACATTTCTCAGCCGTCCTCTGCAGAACAACAACGTGAAATGACCAAATTTTGTGTTTTCGGAGAACGTGAACCGCAACGGCGAAATTTTTGAAGTTTCTCTTTGGATTTGAACGCTGTCTTTACATATTCAGCTGAGGATAGATCTGACACCGATAGACAAACTGAATGGAACTAGAGATTCGCGAGATTCTAAAGTAAAATATAAATTCCTTTTTTAATCGACGTTGTCCTCGATGTTGCCGTCTTGGTTTCCCAGCTGCCACCGCGCTCGAATAACGCAACGAACCAATCAGAACTCAGTAAAACCTTGCAACCAGCGCCAAGCGCGGGAAAAATGTTTCGCGGGAAAAAAATACGCTTTTACTCCCGACGTCAGCATCTAAATTCTTCTTAGCGATTATCGTACAATTTGAATAATTCTACCTGAGAGAATTTGAATGTCAATTAAGACACTTTCCTTGACATGATCAGGTCCTAGTTTATTAGCTATCATTTACAGTGCACTCAAAGTTGTTATAAAAATGTGGACTATTAAAAGCCCGGGACAAACAAGGATGACAGTTGCTGAGAATTCAAACTGTCGCTCTCGTTTGGCCTGAAACTCTCATGCGCTCTCAGCGACTCTCGTGTGCTCTCATCGAATTTGAACCTGCTCAAATTTTTCTTGAGAGTCGTCGAGAGTTTTCTCTCGTTTGACCCAAGGTGAGGATAGTCGATGAGAGTTGAAGAAAACTCTCATGAGAGCCAACTCTCAGATAATCTCGTACCCAGACCTTCTCAACCCTCGTAGAGCGAGAAGATCTGGGTACAAGATTAACTCTCAGCAACTCTCATCCTCGTTTGGCCCGGGCTTAAAACAGATTTGCTGGCTCTACAAGCTTCAGTCTACAGCCTAAAGTATACCTGCCAACTTTTTCTAAGTAAAATGCGTGAGATTTTTGTCTTCAGAGTACCTGGACTTCCGAAGATGTTCCGATGATTTCCGTACGTTGCCGAAGACATCCGAAGATTTCCGAAGATGATTCGAAGATTTTCCGAACGTTAACGAAGAGTTTGTATCCAGTTCCACAATGCGTTCGGACATGGTTTGGAGGATTCAAACACGACATAGAAATTGGACCGTAAGCGTGAGTTCGACCGGCAGGCGTGAGAATCACGCCTGAGGCGTGAGAGTGAGTTGGCAGGTACATTTGTATACTAAAGATGTGTGAAACAGTACATGAATACCATAGAAGCTCTATTAAGCCCATCCCCACCCCTCTCTTTTAATCCTCCCCTCCCCTTTGTAATAAGCCCCCTGGGGCTTAGTAGAACTTTTACGGCAACATAAAAACTATACGTGATGGTAAAAATTAATTAATTAATGTGCATGCTACTCGGCTTTCTTGACTTTCTTTTTTGTTCCGTCTTTTGGTTTCATGGTTGGGGCGTTCTTTTCCTCCTCACCTGTAATGACAACATAAGACTGCTATATAACACAACTCATTTACAGGAGAGCAGGGATGGCGCAGTGGTGAGAGTGCCCGCCCCCCACCAATGTGGCCCGGGTTCGATTGCGGTCGGGAGTCATATGTGGGTTGAGTTTGTTGGTTCTCATCTTTGCTCCGCGGGTTTTTCTCCGGGTACTCTGGTTTTCCTCCCTCCACAAAAACAAATATTTCTAAATTCCAATTTGATCTGGAATCCGAGAGCCACAAGTTTGCCAGTCATTAGACTGTTAAATGTCATCCTCGTTAAACAAGTCGATTTATTTATTTATTTGTCACGTATAAGAAGCTAAATGAGCTTAATTAACTGGCTAACATACTAAGAACGTGTGTGGAAAGAAATGACGGAATTCAATATGAAAAAGATATAAATTATTCAGTCATTGACACAAGCTACTCGGAAAAATATTCTGAGTTCCCTCAACAGGAGTCAAACCTATGACCTTCCACATTTGGTGTGCGGAAGGTCATACATTTAACTACTGTTGGGAGAACTCAAAATGTTTTAGCCAAGTAGCTTGTGTCACTGACTGAATAATATCTTTCTCATACTATTAAAGAGCACTTACCGTTTGTATGGCAGAAATTTTAACAGTAGAAATATGTCAGCAGAAAAACGAGAACTGAGAACTGCCATTATTGCTGCATATATAAACTAACACAAACAGAAAGCAGTCTCCAATTATTGTAACTTACCTCCCCATATAAACAGTGTCATCCACTTGCCCAAGAAATAGAAGAAAGCAATAACACATCCACACACCACAAAGAATGCTGCTCTGGCAGAATTGGGCATGATGCGAAGGAATGGATAAACCCAGAACTCAGCTACATAGGCAATCCATGTGATCCTACAAATAAAATAATAATTCCTCCATTAGTAAATAATGTATTATTATGTTATTCACTAGCTCCCAGGGCCTTGCAAAGACAGAGGATTTACATCTACAGTTTGCAGATCCAGAGGTACTCAACAGGGGGGGGGGGGGGGGGGAGATTTCTTGCTTAAAAAGGGGCCCACAGGCTAGGGAAGGGGGTCCTTTTCTTGTTTGAATAAGAGTTCTCTCCTAGATCCAACGTACACTAGTCTATCTAAGTGAATATTTTTTTCTCAATATAGTAATAAGGGGGGGAGACAGGGGGCAGGAAGTCTATGGGAGGTGGGAGGAAAGAGGGCAGGAAGCGGGATCCCCAAGGTACGTGGTGGGTCTGGGAGAAATAGCGAAATTACATTGCGTAATATTTTGCAATAGAAAAAGCACAGAGGCAGGGACCACCACAATGCATGGAAGGGGCAAAAACAAGGAATACAAGGTACAGGAAGTGGAAAGTTCAGACCCTCCTGATAATCTTTAATAATAATAATAATCAACTTTATTTGGGGAGGGTGACACATAACAGTAATTCAACTGACGAGCTAGTGGCCCTCCGTCCTAAAACTATAAATACAAATACAATCAATATACCTAAATTATGGACAAGAATAATGAAAATTATACAGCTAAAAATTACAATATCAGATTAAAAATTGGGGCAATGCTAAAAATTACAGCTAGAAATTACAATATCGGATTAAATTTGGTAATGCTAATTAAAAATCTATACGAAGGATATAACTTACATGATCAGTTTGTCTATTATTAGACTTAAGATCTAAAAGCACTTGATAGTAACAGACTAACCATGTAAGATAAGTCACAGTAAAGACAGCTAACAGACCCAACCCTACACGATTCTTTGGATATTTGTGACGAATGAAGGCACCTTCTACAATCGCAAGGACAGCACACCATGTATGCTGAAAAACAAAATGATAAGAAAAATGTAGAGCATTTCTACAACAACACATGAATTAATAAAAAAACAGACATAAAAGTTATTTTGCAATAACTTAAATCCTCTGCCACGGGGAGGGGGGACTTTCATGTGAAAGAGGCGGGGATGCATGCTCGTTGGAAAATTTGAATTAAATCCCAAACGAGACCAATCTGGGCGTGGCTCAAGCTTTATTTGACCCCTAAAAGACACCAGATTCCATGCCTGATCGGTGTAGACCACCAACACATAGTTTTTTATTTCTTTGTGTGCAATCCTACACAATACCTTCCTGGCTAAAATTATTGGCATTCCGTCCTGAACACCCTAAGTGATACCAAACTCTGTAATTTACACTCCTAAAAGAAATGACGAGCATCCCAGCCCCTTTCACATGGGAGTCCCCCCCTGGACTTTTCTGACACCTCCAGTGCCCAACCTCTGTTTCTGTGGTAGTTATGTTATGATATGGAAGATGGTTGCTCCATAATCTAGCATGAATGTTTTCACTATAAATTATAATCGGAAACTGTTTACAGTTTAGCTGTACAAGATGTCCAAATTTCTAATTAGTTTAAATGCACCGTTGCTTACTAACCAAAAGATGGTTCAGCCATGGTGGAATAATCTTGTCCAATGCAGGAGGAAAAATTAGCTCTCTGTCCATCATATAAATGCCCCAAAATGAAGCCGCTACAAACTGAAACATAAAAAATAATCACTGAAAAAAAAATAACTGAAAAGAGGAGGTGCTGATCAATTTACATGGCCTTCTTCTAGCTACTAAATCCCGACCCGATCCTATAATCCTACCTTGTAATAATTATCTAACGTCAATAGGTCTGTAATGCATGCAAAGATGTATACAACGCTAGTCAGATAATTCATCAAAGGCCTACAATGCGTGCGAAGACACTAGATATTTATTAGTGCTTGAAAGTAAGCTCTCTGTCCAGCAATTCAGGTGGTTAAGGGGTGGGTGTAAATAGCTTAAGGGGGTGGGGTAGATGTACATAACTTGAAGGGGTGGGGTGGGTGTAAATACATAGCTTAGGAGGTGGGGTGGCTGTAAATAGCTTGCTCAGAGCTATAAAACAAGTTGTTTATGATTGCTTACCACACCAAGAGGAAATGCTAGCGAGGCAAACACCGTATCACGTAGTTTCACAAGCCAGTTATCTTCCCGTCCCTTTACAAGAGTTAGAATATCAGCCAATGGAGCAATAATGAAATATATCAATTGGCACATCTGAAAGAGATTTAAAGCTTATGTTAGAGCTTGCAATAGTCAAACTTTGACATTTCCAAACTTTCAATGAGTACAGTCGAAGCTCCCATAAGCGGACACCCTTGGGAAGCTGAAAAAGTGTCCACAAGAGGAGCTATAAGCTAGAGTTCAAACAGGGTTTTGTCAAGGCGGAAAGCGGTCCGCTTACGAGAGTGTCTGCTCAGAGCTTCGACTGTAGTAGTTTATAATGAAATTATAAACTGCGTCTTTCACACTGCCGTCAACTTGAATCATCTTATAATTAGCGGATGTCTGATCAGGAAACAGAAGTTGTAACTTGAAGGGGTTCAAAAGGTCGCATCTGTGGGTTGTGGTTAGTGAATTTCGATCCATTTTGTTTGTTCTCATTGGTTGATGTCTTAATTTTGACAGACGGCAATACAAAATGCAGTCATTAGTTGGGTTTTGAGTTGCTTGATAATGACAGGTGCAGTAATGGGGTTAAAAGATTATCTTTCTTGTTGATTGCATAATCACAAGATATCTTTGTAACAATTTTATTTTTCGGTTGACATAACTTAATAAGATTAAATTTGATCTTGCCTATAATAACGCTCAAATGGATTTCAAAACCAAGAAGTTACAAGTACAACTGCAAGCTATCTGACAAATGTTGATCAACTCCCATAAAACCGACCGATTTTCGTAGTTTTAATATGCAAGATGAATTTTGGAGGAAAGCTTATAAACTTTTATCTATTAAAACATCTCTTACCAAATTCAAAATGTCAGATACTTCCACCGTCCTCCATAATTCACTGTATTTTCTGTAACAACTTGCAAGTCATAATACATCCCATAAATATAAAATGCTCCACATCCTAGATGAAACAGCCCTCGAAAAACCACCATCTTTTATCGCAAATAGTTTCACAACTTTCACTTGCACAGACGGCGTTCCCAGGCCACTGCAGGCCACCAACCGTTCAAAAATTAACTTTATTAATTAAATCCGTGTGGAAGTCCTTCCGATTGGAATTAATAATTAAGCTAACTCTCTTGGTTTAAAAAATATATACGAGATTATTCCTATTAAGATAAGCTTACGGTTTAATTTTATAAAGCTTACTGTACTGTACATGTGTAGTTTGATAGAGTTTTGATCAGAGTTGAACGTTTGATCTCACCAGATTTAACACTGTTAAAAATTTCCATCGACCACCATATCCACCATGTGCAAACACTAACTTATTGTCTTCGTAAAAGTGTAAGCAAAAAGAACTGCTCCACAAACATGAATAAAGATTCCTAACTTTCCACCGGCTGCCGAAGACGCCATGTTTGTTTTGTTTTGTGTAAACCGTTCTAGAACCCCACTCCTCCCTCCCTCAGGGAGGGGTGGAGGGAGGGGGTGGGGGGATGGAAGAGGGGCTGAAAATGAACCGAAAACAAACTTACTTCTGCAATATTACATATAAAAGAACAATTTATTAGTCCTTTATCTCATGCAGATAGAGAAGCTAAGTCTACGGTGGAAAGTTTTGGTCGTTCTGGCATAGTCACGCAAGAGAAGCGTTGCGTGACAATTCAGACTTTGCATATTTTTATTGCTTTCGAACGAGACTAGGGGATAAATACATTTATTTTTCACGCTAACTCATTACAGAAACGATATCAATGAATAAAGTTTGAGAAAAAAAAGTTTCGTAAAAAAAGAGAGATGTTTCGTCAGATGCCCACTGTATCAGCAGTCAGCGGAAGAGATTTTCAGTTTTATGCGTAAAGCTAGCCAGTACTGGTAATTCATTGCGCATTCGCAAAATGGCGGACAAGAAATGATCAAATTCTTCGTCGGTTCAACTATGCAGCCCTTTTGCCTTTAGTATGCTGAGAGTTGACTTTGGTCAAAGCCTGGTGGACCATAGTGGAGTCTTAATACTTGTACAACCCGTGGGATACATTGGCGATAAGCGTTTCAAGGCTATTTATGACGAAATTTCGACGTACCGTAGAGCACAAGTTCCAAACACGACGAGAACACTTAATTTGCGATACTCAAAACGAGTGACTCCTCAGTTTATCGAGTGGGGCAATTTTCATTTCCATAAAAGAGTCTTGGGGCTTATTTGCGTGGGACGATGTTCCGAGATTTCCGAAGTAGGGAAGTTAGAACGATCTATCAATGAAATCAAGAATCCCTTCAGTGCAATTCTTCTTAATACAAGATGTTTTGTGTTTGACTGTAAATCCAGCGACGAGGCAAAGATAAGGAAAGATGTTGCCCTCATCAGAGGCGAAGATCACACTGAAGATCTGCAGAGTAACTTGGCAGAGTTTGTGGCTTCTCTGTTCAATGTGTTGGAATCCAAGAGACTCAGTAAGCTGTCGGAGAAGATTGATAAGATTACTCTGATACAAGCCCCAGTGGAACATGAAGTCTTTGGAGGAGAAAATGACAACAGGTAAAGATTAATAGCTTAATAGAATTTAGTGATTTATATACCAAGGCTTCGAGGAGGAACTGCTTTTAGGTACTGTATACTACATGTACTTTAGACGTGAGCTAGCCCAGGGTGCATTCCATGTACATCCCACACTGACGATATGCCAAGGTTTTCAAAATTTTGTGCCAAGTGGCCAAAGGTCTATCACCAGTTTACACCAAGCACGCCCTTGATCACATGCCAACCGACCGACTGACACTGACTGACTGACTGACTGACTCTGACTGACTGACGTGCAGACAGACAGACAGACAGACAGACAGATGGACGGACTGACTGACTGATTGACTGTCTGACTTGACTGACTGACTGACTGATTGATTGATTGATTGATTGATTGATTGATTGATTGATCGATCGATCGATGATCGATCGATTGATTGGAAAGTTAGTGACTACCCAATTTACATGTATTCATTCATTAAATAAATAAATAAATGCTTTTGGTTCTGAAGGAAATAGGAGGCATCTGTATGCAGGCTATTCTAGCAGAGCCCAGTTAAGTTATGCTCTTTCCCTTTCAGGACAAGCAAAAGGAGAAGCATTGGTCGATCTAAAAAGTACACAGGAGACTTGTGTATGTTAGCTGGTGTGCCTCAAGATGCTCTTAGTCAATACCTAATCGCAGGTGAACATTTGAGAGCTGCTAGTGATGTGCTGTGGCTTGCTGGAGCACTAGAGGGTCAGTGTGCGGCGTCAGTAGTCTTGAACACAACTGAGATAGAGAAGGACGTAAAATCATTGATTCTGCCAACAGAATGTGCAGCGAACAGTGTGAATTTAACAATTAATGGATTAGGAAATGATGTGGATGAAACAAAGTTTATAAAACCAAAGCCGCTTAGTGAAGAAGAGATTGTAGAAAGACTGTCTGAAGCTTTGAGGCTCTACAACAAGGTAAGTACAATTTATTTATTTAAAAAAATTGTAATTATTATTTATATCTAACTTAGTAATGGCTCCGTCAATTCCAAGCCCGACCATCCCCCCCCCCCCCCCCGGGTATTTGTCGGGCATTTTACAACTTTTCCATCCCTAGGGTGGGGCATTTGCTATAACTGGGCAGCCCGGGGGTGGGGCATTGTCAAAGGCAACGCGATTAAAAGACGTACGCATTTTGTTCTTTATTTAAAATTTCCTGATTGCCCCCGATAGAAAGATATAAAAACTGAGTTGATATTAAACCTCGTTTGAGTCCCGCACTTTTCAAGTGTACCGTAGCCCCACCCCCACCCCACATGTGCAAACATTTGCACCGTTGCTTTCCACGTGCGAACCAAAGATGTCAAAGATGGCGGAACGAAGCTTCGACACCTTTGCGGGACAAGACAGGTATAAATAAAGAGCTATGTATTTGTGAACAATTATAGTGTCCATCATTAATAGTTCTGCTTGGAATTTAGATTTTTAAATTCCTTGATCCTCTCAAAAAAGGTTTTGAACTTGTCCCATGGGTTGGGCATTTGCACTGCTCCTGAAGCCCCACCGTGGGGATTTTGTGCATGTAAGCTGACCCCACCGTGGGGCATTTTCAACCTTCTGACAAAAAAATGGCAAATGCCCGACAAATGCCCGGGGGGGGATGAGCGGGCTTGGAATTGACGGAGCCATAATAAGTAAGTGAAGCATTACCTTGTGGCCCACACTGCTGGAGCTTATCCCGGTTTCTGTAGCATGAAGCAACTAGTTTGCTACTCCCCTGGATGGAATGCTAGTCCATCTCAGGCTTACCCCCCTTCCTCCACGGTCCCAGAAATTTTCTCAGGTTGCCCTAACAGTTTGCAGGTACCCAGGGCTGTCATTAAGCTTATACTCCAGATACAATGTAGGTACATGTAGCCTGCTGTAGCCGTTGTCTTTTAGTCATTTTCAAACTTTTAGTAGCCGGTCATCTTCACTGCAGTTGCTGGTCATAATAGCCGGTTGCCGGCTACTAATGACAGTCCTGGGTACCCATTTTATACTCCTGAGTAGAGAGAGGCACTGTGAGAGTACATGTACATGTACATACATGTAATTAAATAAAAGTGTCTTGCCCAAGAACACAACACCAGGGCTGCCAATAACAGTCAGTTATCAGACAATGGCCGACCAAATTTTGCCAATGTCCGATGAAATCACAACTGAAGTCGGACATAATGTCCGTACAATTTTTTTTTGGCCTTCCAACGCAAACACTAATTGTTCTAAATGCAAACTAGTTTACTCTGCATTGACAACGCATTAGATTGGAAGCTTGCTTTTTAAGCAGTACTGTAATATGATGTCCGACCTCATTTTTGTTTTGTCCGACCAAAATAGTGACTTAGTCGGACACATGTCCTTTCAAGAAAAAAAAATTATTTGCAGCCCTGCAACACAGTGACCATTACCAGCAAACCTAGAACACTCCATCCGGAGTCCATTGCACTAACCATTAGGCCATGGCGTCTCCTGGGCATTAACAATCTCGTTCCCAGAGTCCTCGTTACCCTTATCCAGCGGCAGGAACAGGCAATGTAGGACCTCTGGGATAAAGCGTTCCGCCAAAACAGGATTCTTTTTTTTTTTTTTTTTTTTTTTTTTTTTTTTTGTGCAAAGTTTATTTTATATATTTTTTTAAACAGGATTCTTGGACTTCCGAAAGGTCCTTGTTGCCCGTTCCTGCTGCTGGATAAGGGTAACAAGGATTCTGGGAATGGGATTGGGGCACTAAGTGTGTAGTATTGCTGTATATTTTTATGAGTCAAAATAAGTAAAAATGCATCGCAGTACTAAATGTACAAAATGTACAATCTAAACGTAGTAGTAATATTTTGACATGTGTTTGATTTTGTAGGTCAAAGGAGCAGCTGTCATAGAAACTGAGGCTAATCTTAAGTTTACCAGGCTTTTAATCACTTGCAAGGTATAAAATAACTTTGGTATCATTGCACTGTGTTATATTTGTTCTACTAGTACATTGCTTTTTCAAATTTTTGTTAATGAAAATTATACATATTATTTTGTGTACAGAGACGTGTTGAAGCAAGCATAGCTCTGCAGAATTCTCTGTCAGTAAATGTTTCACTTACAGAACAAGAGAAGGTAAATATGTGACCTTGCACAGGAAAACGTACACTAAAGAAAAAATATTCAGCTACATGTATATGTTACATGCTATGGAAACCGGTGTTAAGCACCAATGCGGCCTGATAAGCCACCTGGCTTGTAGACAGACGTAAACCTCAGACGTAAACAAAGGGTACCCTGTAAGTTGTTGCATTTACATGTATATTACTTAACCCTTTCACTCCCAGGAGTGTCAAAGCTCAATTTTTTTTAAATTCCAAATTTCATTTTGCCAGATACGGAAAAACAAACAGTAATTCATGAAAGTACTGCTCAATAGCTTTCATTTGAATGGTCACACACTAGGGTTTAAAAGTTAGAAACACAATAATGAGTTGATACTTGATTCTGGGAGTAATGTTATTTATTTCAGATCCAGCGATACAGCACTGCAGCTGTATTATATGATGACATGGGATTCAGACGAAAGGCAGGATTTTTCACCAGAGTTGCCGCCATGCAATGTGTTTCACAGCATTTACCACATCCACTGTGGCTTTTGGTAAGCTTTTTTGTTATAATATGTGTTAATACACGTATACATGTAGTATTCAATTTTATTAATAAAGTTATATTAGATGAACTTTATCAAGTACAGTGTTATAATAATTGTGTTGTTTTTCCCGCGTCTTGAAACGAGACGAGAGGTGGTAACTTACCTTTGGCCAGTATTGTACATGTACTGTAACTGTGTATGTTGTTGCATTTAATTTTTGCAGTCTTATAAATTCCTCATGAGTGCCCTTGAAGGGTACAGGATTTATCTGGATCAAAAAGATGTTCCTAAAGGTATATTGTCATGACAGATAGGTACAAAATAACATGTACATCATCATGGATGTTACTGAACTAGCGTTACCGTGAGGTCCATATTGGGGAAGTATTTGTTGGTTTAGAACTTTTTTGGCAAGTTTATGGGCCAAGCCATTGGCAAGGTCCATAAAAAATTTTTTTTTTTTTTTTTTTTTTTTTTGACAAAACGTTTTTTTAATTTAAACACATACAACATTTACATGGTTTACTTAAATACTTTACTTACAATACTTCACTTATAATGCCTTACTTATAATACTTTACTTACAATAATTTACTTACAATGCTTTACTTACAATACTTTACTGACAATACTTTACTTACAATGCTTTACTTACAATACTTTACTGACAATACTTTACTTACAATACTAGGTCCATAAACTTGAAAAAAAAAGAACGAGTTCAATGTTTCTCCAATATGGACTGAACAAGCTACCGTACAGTTCACTATAGTTTTATTATATTCAATTGGCTCTTTTACAACTTTGCCAAAGCAGCCTGTGATGTTTTAAACAATTTTGAAATATTACTCACAGTATTAAATTACAAAATACCACTGTAACCTGCACTATTACAGGTCTATACTAATGTAAATTTTTATTGTTGTTTGTAGATCTTCCAAATGGTTGGCCAGCTCTTCAAATTAGACTTCTAAATGAGCTTATATACACCGCCCGTCGCTTAGGAGACCCTTTACTGGCAGTCAGGTACAAGCCTTCTGACATGAAATAAATGTAGAAACATTTAACTCCAGTTTATATAGTAATTTGCTACTCCCTATGGATGGATGGATACTACAGTTGTACATGTACCTTCGCAGGTTGGGCCCCCCCCCCCCCCCCCCAGCATTTTCTCATTTTTGCCCCAAAAATTAGGAGTGTGGGATCATTTTCTCAAACAGCAGCTGGCAATTGAGCCTAGGGTGAACAGAGGGGCTATGAGTCAGAGTAAAGGCCGGGACACACTAGGTGACAGGTCACAGCAACATGATGCAGGAACAGGTTGCGGCGACAATTCCGTTCATGTGACATGCCCATTTTAATGAAAAATCATTGTCGCTACGCCATAATTTTGTTGCCGTGACAGGTCGCACAAATTCAAACTGGTTTGAATTTGTGTGTCAGGTCGCAGCAACAAAATGACACAAACTTTCATTGTCACCAATACAGTGCACACTAGGCGACAGGTCGCAGAGACCTGTCGCTGCGACCTTTTGCCTAGCGTGTCCCGGCCTTGAATGTCTTGGGGCCTCAAACCAAACCTGGACCTCTGGATTCAGAAAACAATGTACATATATGTATACTGTAACCATATCCCCAACCCCAACCCCCTTTTGTATGATAATTTTTACAATCCGGGTTTTTTAAAGTTTGTATCAATCAAATCAGTAAATACAATGTACATTGTAGCATCTCTGAGAACCTACATTAATTTTGTAGATTTTTAGATTTTTTTGTGGGTGGGCCCCCACACACCCCTACATGTAGGTTGTCACCATTCTAAAATTCATTTATTTACAATAGGCATGTGACGTTTCTGCTACACACAGTGCACGATCACTTGAGTGACGAGGAAAAGAAAGAACTGTCTGTGTTGTTAGAAAATTCCACTAAACAGTGCGCAGGCACAGGGTCACCCAAGGAAAAGGACAACAACAAGATGGACACACTAGACATGGCGACCATACCATTTACTAGAATGCCACTTGTGAGGTGAGATATTCACTTTTGTATGAGAGCACAGTACTGTACAGCCTGCTCAATAGCTTTCATCTGAATGGTCACACACTAGGGTTTTATCCACAGACTTAAAAGTTAGAACCACCTTGTACAGCATAATAAACAGTACCAGTTGAAAGTACTACTCAATAGCGTTCATTTGAATGGGCACATACTAGGGTTTCATCCACAGACTTAAAAGTGAGAACCACCTTGTACAGCATAATACACAGTACCACATGAAAGTACTGCTCAATAGCTTTCATTTGAATGGTCACACACTTAGGGTTTCATCCACAGACTTAAAAGATAGAACCACCTTGTACAGCATAATAAACAGTACCACATGAAAGTACTGCTCAATAGCTTTCATTTGAATGGTCACACACTAGGGTTTCATCCACAGACTTAAAAGTTAGAACCACCTTGTACAGCATAATAAACAGTACCACATAAAAGTACTGTTCAGTAGCTAAATCATTTTTAATTGTCACACATAAATTTAGCCTAATTTTTTCAAATTCGTTGTTTGCAATCCATCTTAATCTTCTCCATCCTCAACCATCCTTGTTCCTGTTTGGTTTCTTATTACCTCCTTGGTGTTTTTCTTCCTTAATAAACAATTATTTTTAGATTTCTTTCACTTTGAAGGTGATTTTGTAATTTGTTTGCCATAGATCATTCAAAGTACATCCACTTGCTCCTCATCTGAAGCCTGTTGTAAAAAAGTCACTTGTGGATTCAGATACAGCACCTGCAGGGCCGTTCATATTTTCATCGCTGAGAAGGAATGTAAAACAAGCAAAGAAAACTAAAAGTAAGCCAAATGCTTCTTATTAAGTGTCACAGAAATGTTAATTTGTTTTATGGAATACATCTATGTAATGGGGGTCAATAGGCAATTAGTAAACTGGCTTCCATCACTGAACTTATCTTCCGTACAGTAGCGAGCATGAAGCACTAAGAATATTGCTACTGTATATTGCTACACCCTTTGGGTGGGATGCTAGTCCATTGCCCTAACAGTTCGCTGGAACCCATTTACACCTGTATACTCCTGGGTGGATAGAGGCAGTGTGGAGTGTCTTGCCCAAGAACACAACACAATGACCCTGGCCAACACTCGAACCCAGACCACCCAATCATAATAATAATAATAATAACTTTATTGTCGTGTCAAAGGGATTTAGCATTTCTGCTATTTATTGTGAACACTTAAACCATTAACAATACTAAAACCAAATTAAAAACTATTTACAATTCTAATATAAGGTGTAATAAATCCCGCGTCCAACCTGCTAACCATTAAATGAATAAGTGATCATCGCAGTTATTAATGTAATTTTTGCAATATAAGCTAGAAAACAATTCCGGCTGTAATTCCGCTAACCATTCTAGGCCACAGCACTGAGTGTAATAATAATGTAATAATATTATTGCATTTGTTGCTTGAAACTGTGCAGATACAACGTGGGTATGTGGAGACCTTGGACAAGTCTCGCTGGATGTTTACAATACTTTTCCGTTTGAACTCAAAGTCTCTAAAATGGTAAGAGGTCAACTGTTTTCTTTGTTTGTTTTTTTCCATTGCTTGCCCACTTTGTTGCGTGTTCCTCACAAACTGGAACCTACAACAGGCTAGCGTCTTACAATAGTTTTCTTTGTGTGCTCATGTACCCTATAGCCCGGGGGGGGGGGGGGGGGGGGTATTCCGGTACCTTTTAGGGTATTAAGCTGGAAAAAATATATAACAGGGACTAGTTTTGTCTTAGAATTGGTACATTTTAGGGGTTCTTTTCAAAATTTCCGGCAATCACTCCCGTCACTTTTATATGGGAGCCCCCCCTGGCCTATAGCTACAGCATGTTTTATGGTGCAAGCCATTTTCATTAACATCACTTCTGTTGCAGATTCTTTGTGCCGAAGGCGTGGAGTTTGAGCCTTTTCCGACCTGTTTGTCTCTTCCACCCAAGACAGGTCCATACACGGTCATGCTTCTAGGA
The DNA here is from genome assembly GCA_029204205.1 of Desmophyllum pertusum. Taxonomy (NCBI): domain Eukaryota; kingdom Metazoa; phylum Cnidaria; class Anthozoa; order Scleractinia; family Caryophylliidae; genus Desmophyllum; species Desmophyllum pertusum. The sequence goes on along the minus strand of MU827308.1, from coordinate 1,907,221 downwards.
ATTCCACACTCTGTTGGGCAGCTGAGAATCACTGGTTAGTGTTATAGAGAACGATACAACATATATTTTAAAGTTTAACTGCATATTTCGGCTTGCCAAACCAGCCTTATTCAGGTACAGTAAGGAAAATGTACATTGGTATACGTGTTACAAAGTCACAGTTTTTGCGCAATAACGTACACCAATGTAATTTTTCCTCGGCCAACAGAAATAAAAATAATCTTTATTTTATTGTAGTACACAGTTAAACTTCAAAAATCTATGTTGTATTGGTCTCTGCTTTTACGGTATATTCTCACTAATTACTTAAGCCGATTAGATAACTAGTTTGATCCAACGTACACCAGCAGGATTGCCGTCCACGGTGGCTTGCTTGAACATTTCGACACTTGATTGAGAACCTCTCTAATAATTCTTGTTAATGTGCAGGTTACACAGTGACTGTGTTCGGGGTAGAAAGCACTTGCAAACTAACAAAAGAAAACTTGGAAAATCAAGAGGACTTTCCTGTGATAGTGGACGTGGTTCCTCCAATGCCCCTCCTACAGGTGTCCACCGCTCTGCCCAAGGTCCGTTGTCAGCCTCCCGACCCTGACGCCCCTCAATCTGCGCCCCTTGTTACGGCCGTGACGCTTTACGCTGGTCAAAGGTGCGTTGCAGTTATAGCATGCATACATACATACTTAATTTGAAAAAGGTCTATAAAAAAGCAACCCCAGGCTGATATGGATCTTTAAACAAATAATAATTATAGATAAATAAATAGAGTAGGAGTAAATTGTGCTAGTTTAGTTCAATAAGAGATCAAGGTTATCGATGAGTATGTGATTCTATTTAAGCCATTTTCAGTGTTCAAAAATTATCTAAAAAGCGGGTTAAAGAAGCTATGTCACGATATTTTAAGTAATTTTTGCGAAGTGCAAAATCACCTTCAAAGTGAAGAAAGCCTCAAAATAACAGTTTACTAAGGTAGAAAAACACCAAAGAGGTGATAATAAACCAAACAGGAACAAGGATGGTCGAGGATGGAGAAGATTAAGACGGATTGCGAACGGCAAACTTGAAAAAATTGGCCATTTTTTTCAAGATGCGCCATCCGTGACGTAGCTCCTTTAAATTTCCTCCTGTAGAAACTGTATTCCTATCATGTAACTATTTTCCAGGTTAAACCTTCACGGAGTTGTAATATATCTACGTAATAATCTGATGGTCTTGGGGTTTTTTTTATGTTTTTAACAGCATTAAAGGAACTGTTACCCTGGAAAACATTGGCAAGTTACCAGTTGAAAGTCTGGATATTACTGTTAGTAGCAAGGATGGGGAGAGTAAGTCATGAATTTGCCGTACAATAAACAGTAAGAGAAAGATGTCTGAGATTCGACCCGAAAAATTTCATACTGATGACGTAGTTCTACAGAGATCCGTGTAGTGTCTCTGATTGGCTATTGTTCGGTTTTGAATTTTCGCGCGCAAGTAACAACCAATCAGAGACTCTACACGGATCTCTGTAGAGCTACGTCATCAGTATGGATTGTTTCGGGTCGAATCTCAGACATCTCTCGAGCGGGGGAAGAATTGAGCGCGCGAAGAGAGACGTCTGTTAACTCGTGCATACTACATGTACGTCGCGATAATTTAAGTCATTTTTGCGATGTACAAACATTCTGTCAAACTGAAGGAAACCTAAAAATAGTAGTTTACTAAGGTAGAAAAACACCAAAGATGTAATAATAAACCAAACAGGAACAAGGATGGTTGAGGATGGAGAAGATTAAGACGGATTTAACAGGGCTGCAAATAACAGTCGGTCATCGGACAATGGCCGACCAAAATTTGCCAATGTCCGATGAAATCCCAACTGTGGTCGGAAAAAATGTCCGGAGATTTTTTTTGCCTTCCAACGCTAATTAATGCGTTATAACGCGTTTTGTTCTAAACGCAAACTAGTTTACTCTGCGTTGACAACGCGTTAGCATTAGCAGGTTCGCTTATCAAGTTGTAATATGATGGCCGACCTCATTTTTGTTTTGTCCGACCAAAATGGTGACTTAGTCGGACACATGTCCTTTCAAGAAAAAAAAAACTATTTGCAGCCCTGGATTACGAACGACGGTTTTCTCTTGTTCTTCATAGGAGCCAATGAACTGTTCAGTTTTGACGACAAAGAAATCACCTCCAAGCTCCCAGTCCTCCCCGGTGAATCCACCGACATCACGGTCACAATAACAGGCGCCCATCACTTCCCACAAGGCACCGAGAGCAGCGAGAATCTCAGCTACGACCCCGAGGCAACCTGGGGCTTGACCGGTGCTATTCAATTCCGCTACTCGACAGCAGCTTGCAGTAACAATGTGTGTCGGAAAGCCACCATGGCTATAGATGTGACGGTCGTCCCTAGCTTGCTCTGTGAAAACTATCAGATCATTGAGCTTCCCAGGTATGTTATACAGCAGAGCATTGTCACGATATATTAATAAAATTACCTTCAAATCGAAGAAAACCTCAAATTAGAGCGGTTTTCAATATTGAGTGTTGTAAAACCAAAATTAAAGCAATTAAATTACAATGGCCAATCACAACAAACGTAAACAACACAATGAACCAATGAGAACTCAAAGCAAATACTCGTAACCGGCGCGAAGCGCGGGAAAACGCGTGCGACCAAGTCGCGATTGGTTTTAGTTTTGCATCTTATTGGTTGAGAAGGTGGCGCGAATTTTTAAACCAATCAGGGAGAGAAGTAAAGGAAAACCAAAGCAATTCAGTGATTACTTTCTACACTCAATTAAAAACCGCTCTAATATACATGATAGACAAACATGATACATGATAGACAAACACCAAAAAGGGTCAAGAATGGGTAAGACTGGAGAAGATTCACAAACCGGGTTGTAAGCCTTTTCGGGGCCTAATGGCTCAACTGGTCAGCGCTCGACACCGGTTTCTGTAGCATGAAGTGACTAGGAGTGAGGCTAGTCCATCGTAAGTTACCCCCAGCATTTGTCATGTTGCCCTAACAGTTCGCTGGTACAGGTACCCATATATACTGGGTAGAGAGAGGCACTGTGAGAGCAAAGTTTCTTGGATGCCCAATAACTCAACACAATAATCCAGGCCAGGGCTCGAACCCAGACCACTCAATCCGCAGTCCAACGCGCTAACCATTAGGCCACAGACCCACACGGATTGCAAAAGGGAAACTTTAAATTTATTTGTTTAACAGCTGCCAAGAAGACTAACCACCGTTTTCATTTTAGTGATAGATCTCATTGTTTACTGATGTTTGATGCTGTGAACAAGACGTCCAATGACATGGAGTTCTCTTTCTCTGTGCAAAATGGCAATGAGCCTAACATTGGTAAGAGCTTGAATCCAACCATGCACATAACTGTCCACCCAAATATACCATCATTTCTTTCCACAACTGTCCACCTTCTTAACAGCTTAAAACTACGAACTGACAATACAACTTCCACTGGCTTGGCAGTCTATCTCTGCTACTGCAGTCGTGGGAACAAGTGCCGATTTTGACAAATCTTCATTGAAGCACCAATCAAAAACTAGTGTGAGCACTCGCGAGTACGCCGAAAATTGTCACGACAGCGTGGCGCAACGAGGATACGTCATGTTGCTTACGTCATGTTGTTGCTTAGCAATTTCGGTGGGTGTCGAAATTGGAAAATCCGCGGGCTCAGTTAACTCTTGGAGACATAATTGCGCTCAATACTTGTTCATCAGATTGAATTTGCCTATTGCTAATTGTTGTTCTCTTATTCTTCCACGCAGAAGACGAGGTGTTTACAGATGCTGTTATGAATATCCAAGGAAATGACAAAAATAGGTAATTGTTTCTTCATATGAAAGAAATGATATACTGTAGTGTAAATTGAAGTGCTATGCCCTGCGTAGCATAATACAAAATATCGCCGGATAAACAACTTTCTTTCTTCTAAAAAGTGAATAAACAAAATGGGGTGTTTCCTTGGTGGTCCGCATGGAGGTTGCGTTTGTCATCTCTATTACGAGCTCAGAAAAACTCCTTAAATCCAATAATTTGTTATACTTTCGTCGTATCATTTAGTTCAGGAGAATTGTTCTCATAAATACTGTCTTCGCGCGAGGAAAAACTTCTGAGACCAAATTATGGATGTACATCTGGCGACTTAGCTGGCTGTGTTATAAAGAGAGTCACCGGTACTGAGACAAAATAATACAGGCAGACTATCAGCAGAACGGAAAACCTCTATCCTCTCCCCCTTCCTCCCACTCAAAATGCACCCCCCTGCCTTCGTGAGGTGCTGCGAGACACGTATTTCTAGTTGTTTTTGTTTTTGTTGTTGTTGTTTACTGATCATTTTGTTCCCTTGCTCTAGGGTAACAATAAATTTGCCAAGATTTGCTTTACCAGTTGCTGACAACCACAGCGAACAGGTGAGTGCTAGGTAAAAACGTCAAGAAATCCTGCCATCACACACGATTACAATGTTTGACATGCTTTCATCGATATTGTATTTATTTTTTTGTAGGATAATTATAGCGACTCCCAGAGACGAGCTGAATACAAGAAGCTTGTGTTTGACTTGGTGAAACTTCACTGGAATCTTGTATCCTTTTACTGAAAATGATAATTCCTTGGGAATTTATTGAGCTAAGGCGGATCTACAGCTCGCCAATTATTATTATTATTATTAATTTACTCATCATCGCTTCCACCACCAGCATTGTTGTGTTGTTGTTGTTGTTGTTTGTCCTTAACGTTCTCGTAGCCGGCTTGTCGCGCGGCAGGGAGCGGTTATGTGGACAATCTAAAGCTGGACGCAGACATGATGCAAGCACTGAAGCCGGATCCAATCACGTTTGGTACGCATTGTGATAATTTGATGCGATAACTCGATCCACAGTTTTTAGCGAGTTTAAACAAGCCACGGCAATTAAGAAAGGGTCGATTATTTAAAGGGGCACTATCATGAACATCACTACGAAAAGCCAAAAGACATACAGTAGACTCCCGTTATCTCGAACTCGGTTATCTCGAACACCCCGCTATCTCGAACTCAAACCCATCCTGCCATTACCCTTGCCCTTGTTTTTCAGTCATTTACTATCGGCTATCTCGAACTCCCCGCTATCTCGAACTGTTTTTCGTTCCCCTTGAGAGTTCGAGATAGCGGGAGTCTACTGTATTTATATCAATGGAAACCTAAAAATAATGGTCCAGTTTTGTTAAAAATTACTATACTAGTGTACTGAAGCTATAAAAGGAGTGCTATCTAAACTTCGTTTTTTCCACGCTAACACGTTTTCCGTTTAAAACTTGTACTTTGTAATGCGCTTTCGCCTATCGTCCACATCATCGCATGCTCTAAAACGATAAAATCCTAATACTTTTTAAAGAAAAAGGAGACTTATGAAAATGCTCCCCAAAGTGGAAACTTTTGAATGGTGGATGTGCGCATGCGTTATACATCGTGGTACATTTCGTAGCCGTCCTCTGCAAAACAACAACGTTAAATGATCAAGTTTTAGGTTTTGTGGAGAATGTGGACGATGATGGTGAATTTCCATGTTTTTCATCTGATATTTCATACGCATGCGTAGTAGCTAGGTGATACCACAAGTGTTAGACGCTATGAAGATGCAGATATAAGTAATTTGAGTTACCATTAACATGTTGGCTTCCCTTCGCTGAAGGTCAAGCGCATTTAAATCTATTCTAACAACCGAAAGGTTGTAGCGTTGGGTTGCCATATATAACGACATGACCTTTGAAGGGCAGTCTCCTCTTTTTATTATTTTTAAATTATTAACAACAGAAATTATGATTGATTTAGACAGAGGCCATTTTTCGTTAATTTTTGTTTGTTAAGGGCACAATTACTCCGAAGATCGCCCGAGGACCTCCGAAAATGTCAAAGTTGACCCGACGATTTCCGAAGATGACCCGAACCCTTCCGAAGATGACCCGAAGATTTCCGAAAATTATCCGAGGTGTTCCGAAGATTTTCGAACATGACCGGAAGATCAGCAAGTATTTCCGATAGATCACCCGGTGTCTCCATCACACTAATTTTGCCCTTTATGTTATTAACAAGTTGTTCGTTGTTCGAAAATCTGACCTGATGTGAACTTTTTTTGGAAGGTGTCAAGATCAATGGAGAGGTGTACGACAACACTGCTTCAAGCGAAATCAAGATTTCATTGTGCACGATTGTGGATGTCAATGTTGAGGTGTCTAATCAAAGCGGTGAGTTGAAACCTGTATAAGTTTTGCGTGACTCGCGTGACTCGTGACTTAAAATATCGTGACATAGCTCCTGAGCGTGACAAATCATTTGTTGTGTTTTGTTATCAGATGAGCCTCATGGTCCCTTGTTATTGACTATTGAGCCGTACCAGGACCAGGCCTCTGGGTGCCCAGTGACCGAGCTGGATGGAAAGGTGACCTGGACTGGAACGTTACAACTCGACACTCCTAAGGTATACAATAATGTTCAGAGACTTGTGATGTTCACAACTGTAGACCTTGTTTTATGATTCCTAACCATGCGGTATTCTTATTAAAAAATTTCAGACGGGAAATTCCCTACTTTAGAAACAAAAAGCAATCTGGGGCGAGTCGCATCTCGCAGTCGCTTGTGGGACCGTTACAAGGGACGCGTTGTCAAGCCGGCCGCCATTTTGTCCCTAGTAACGGTCCCATAAGCAACTGTGAGATGCGACTCGCCCCAGATTGCTTCTCGTTTCTTAAGGAGTGAATGTAAAATCGCGATAATAAGGCCTGCCCCCTCTCCCCCACCCCCGGGGACAGCTTTGTAGTGATTTTGATGACGTCACGTGCAACGACTGAACAACAGTTCCTGTTATTTCCTTCTTTTTAGTTATTGCCCGGGAAGTCATTCTGTCACTCGTGTTCTCTGGTATTTTTGTACGCTGGACAGTTTATGGTTTCCATTTCTTGTACCGAGACTGCCTCGGAACAAACCGGAACTTCTCACAAAAACACTGCCTCTGGAGTATTACCCGGAAAAGATCGCGGCTCAGACAGTAAAATGACAATTCCAAAGGAGGAGAATCTCCGTAACTGCGTGAAGAAATCATGGACGTTCTCGCCGCCGATCAAAATTAATGTCGTTTAACCACAGCTTATCGCAAAGGAATCAATGAAGCTAGCTCAAGGGCGTTTTGGGAGAAATCCGCTGACCGCGATGAGTGCAGGCGCACGACCCGCTCGTCTTTTGCGCCTGCACTCACCGCGGTCAGCGGATTTCTTAAGACTCCATTGAGCGAGACATCCGCGGAGGAGAGAGAGAATGTCTCGTTCATACGAATGGCAAGTGTCTATGGTTGGATCACGCCAGTGGCTGACTGCAAATCGTACTTCTCGCGATGTTCTGGCTCAATCTAGAGGAATTGTTTAGAAAAAAACCTCGCCGTAGCGTTACCATGGTAGTTTAGTTTTTGACTGACAAGTGCTGCAATCAGAAAACCTGCTGAAAACACACTGAAAAATACTGCTAAAAAATAACTTGGGGCCGCAGTTCATTCGGGAAAACCATCGCCATATTTGGCAAATCTTGTCAAAGTTGGTTGTCACGTCAGCAACACGTCATTGGCACACGACGTGTTACTTAGCAACATCCGTGCCGAAAATCGCGGGCTCACATAATTTCCGGTGATAGAATTTCAACCGTTAAAGGTACCAGCTTGTTTAACCGACTGAATTTGGGAATATTTCTTTGGGAAAAGATGAAAAACTTCATAGGATCGCAACTTTAAGGATAAGATGTATAATGTGTAAAAAAAATTATGAATTGAGTAACTTAAAAACAATTGTTTTTATACGAGACTTCTTCAAACGAAGATTATGAACAACGTGTATAAAAAAAAATCCAAATTTGTTATGAAATAATTTAGAACCAAAAAATGAACTAATAAATTGAATTTACTTGATAAGTATGTCATTTATGCTTGAACGGGGAAACATTGCCGGGTTATGTTAATCTTATGATGTCAATAGATCAGCCGTTAGATTTATTCTTCGCTACGTTAACCCTTTCACTCCCAGAGTCAAACCTCTTGTCAATAAATGTGGTTGTACCTTTTGAGTCTGTGGATGAAACCCTAGTTTGTCACCATTCAAATGAAAGCTATTGAGCAGTGCTTTCAAGTGGTGCTGTTTGTTTTTGACGATTTTGCAAAATAAAATTCAAGAATTTTTCCTCAGTTTTGAACTTGGTGAAAAGCTGAAAAGGTCAATGCACTTATTTTCAACGCCTGGCTTAACGCGAAACGTAAACTATAAGAGCAAACTATGTTATCCTAATTTGCTATTTCTGCTTCAAATTAATGTTACCGTAAACATTCAGGTCTTGAATTGTTTGAATCTCGTGAGTTATTAGTTTATTTGTCGATACACTGACTGATGTGACGCATTGTTAAACACGATACTTGTTTTATTGCCCGGGCTAATACCTATATTGCGTTTAGTCCCAGGTTAGTTGACTTTAGAGCAGGTGCCCGGCAGGTGGCGAACATTGAACACTCTGCATGTTAGTTTGTGGTTATCGACCAAAATAACAATCACAAACCATATTCTACAATCTTTAAAACTGCTAGAAAGCCTTAAAACTTTGTTGTAAAATCAAAAATATCTGAAAACTGCCTTTTCTGTAATGTAGTTTTTTACCCCTGGGGAGAAAATTGGCGGGAAATCGATTTTGGCAACCGTTAAACGCCGAGTGTTTTTGGCGCGAAAAGTTCGCGGGCCAATGAGCGGCTTGCCAGGTGACGTAATGTTTTGGTTGGAAGGGTGACTTAATTCCAGAAAAATTACATGATGGTCGACCATAGCGGCTTCTGTAGGACGAGTTACGCTTATTTCGAATTATCTAACACATAAAGACACGGCGAAAGAATTTACAGAATGGGCGAGCACGTTTTAGGGAGTTGTGAGAACATGGACGTGCTGTTTTACGAGCAAGCGTCGGTACCGGCGAACAATTTCTCGCGATATGACAAGAACTCACTGAGGTTGAATCTCGAAGGTCATCATCCTTCTGTTGTACAAGAATACAGGACGAATGGAAAAATCGGAATTTACGAGAACTCACCGGAATTAACCCTGTTTAAAATGGTTTCACCCGAGCTGGAAAAGTTTATTGCAAGCAATACTGGTCTTACACCGAAAGGAAACCCGGGTGTTATAAATTCGCCGGAATTCACTTTATTTAATCTGATTTCACCGGAGTTCGAAAAAATTCTCGCGAGCGTTCAGAATCATAAATCACCGACGCCAACAAAGGTTTTGCGTGATGGGACTAACAGCGTTAAACAACAGCACGAAGCGTATGTACAGGGCTTTGCGGAAGCTCTACAACATATACACGATCGACAACAACCGGTTGATCATCTCAACAAGACTACGATACCCGTTAGTTCGGGTACCAACAACGGCTGGGTAGAACCGGCCGAAAACACACAGAGCAGCTATCATAACCAGGTAGCTGTCACTGAGACTTATGAAATGAGAAATGCCCCTCAGTTTACCGGGGTAACAACGTATGAACATCACCATGAGCTTAATCCGGCGGCTTACGGCGGTTCCGTGGGAGAAACGGACAGTTTTGAATACGAAGACACGCTAAAATCACAGGCGGGGAACATGCTACCCCTCCCCCCAATCGATTTAGAACTCCAAGAGATTGTAAAACGCGAACGAAAGAAACAGAAAAATCGAGTGGCGGCCTCGAAATGCAGGAAAAAGAAACTCGAGAGAGAAGCTCAGCTAGAAGTTAGAGTACAGCAATTAAAAGATAAAAATATTGAACTAAATGCCGTAGCGAACGCTCTTCGACAACAAGTAAGTGAATTGAAGCAGAGAGTGTTAGAACATGTGGCTTTTGGATGCCAGCTACCTACGATAGCGTCCGCGGCGTTCTAGAAATTCCCTTCAAATTATTGCTATTCTTGTATATTCTTTGAAATATATTTTTCTTATTTCTTCTTAAAAATAGGATTTCGTATCTTGAAACGGTAAGTTTGGGTTGAAAATTCTAGGAATTTGCCCAATTTTTGCAATTTGTGTTTGTTTACACCTGTTTAACATCCCGGCTGCGGGTGGCACGACTATGTTCTGAAGAGGAACAGTTAACAGACGTAACTCGGGTATATTAGTGACGGGGAGGTGCAAAGGCCTTTTGGGGGCTTAAAATTTGTTGATTTGGGGACTTCTTTGAGTTAGAAATTTACTGGCGGATTTTTTGGGGGTAGAACGATTCTGGCAGGGACATTTTTTACGGTTCTTGATGACAAACGCACGAATGAACAGAAATGGACGCATGAACTATCTTGCACTCCTTGATGTTTTAAGTACTTTATTTTTTATGCGTAAAAAAAAAAGGGACTGTTTTGCAGTTACCGCGTTCTGGGCCATTGGACGTTTTTGGGGGTTAAGTTTTAGCCTATAGAAATTGGCCCCATTCGCACCTCCCCGTCACTAAATATACCTGCGTCTGTGCGTGAAAGACCATTAAAGTGCGTTTCAGTTAACTTTCCACTCCAAGGCCCATCGCAAATACGGAATTTTCTCTCGCATCTCGCTTAGAATTTGGAAGGATTCCGCGGGTCGTATCTGCGGAAACGTAAGGTAAGAGCCTAAAGGCTTTGCTCTTGATTGGGTTGTAACAGGTGGATGTCATGGTCGAAAGCGAAATTGAAACTCCAGAGAAATTTCACGCATTTTGAGAGTATACATTACACCACAAAAGTTATTCTTATTGCTACGAATCGAAACACTTGAATCAAACGCCACATTCTTTGAATAACTCGTTAGTGAACATAGATAACCAGGCGCTGTAATCTAAGCTCGCTTTAATGTATATAAAAACTTTTAAAAAACACATATTTAGTAGAGATTTTCCGTTGGTCTGTGACACTAATCTGAGAATTTGATTTGGCTTCGACAGTCAGCTGATCGCGCGCGTCTTATAAATACCTCTATATTCCTGATGTAAAAATTAGATAAAATTACTTTAGTCTTTTCCGTCAATCATTATGATATGTGTACACTGTTAGACCATGGCAAATTTCTTCTAAAACAAGAACGCAACTCGGTTAAGCCTTAGAGTACGAGCATTCCCTCTTTAAATTAGTTCGTCGAGCGAGAAGGGAAATAATTTTGTTTCTCGCTTGATAATCTAGCTACGCCTTGCTTGTTGACTATTCCAGCTCCGAAACACGCAAGTTCGAGTCTACTAGTTAATTGTAGACTTCGAGCAGTCTTTTAGTTTCTTTTCCTAAACTGTTCCTAAGTTTTTCTATAGCGTGAAAAGAAGAGAGAAGTGTGAGAAAAATCGAGTAGCGGTGAAGCCACGAGCCGTGAGATTCGCGCCAAGGGACTGAGGGAAAAAGACCGACTGCTCGCAGTCTACGAGTTAACTGTCAAATCGAAAATAGATTAGTTACGGCGAAAATAATTACTTCCTGCTTTAGTTTGGCATTCACTGAGCTCAACTTTTGATTGGATTAAGAATTATTTTTACTTCAAGTTTTCCGCCGGATTAGTGCATGCCGGGCTACATTTGTCCCAAAAGTATTGGGACATTTGACTGTTCAACGTAAAACATGTAAAATAGCAACACCCCTCCCCCAACTCTTGTTCACTCAATGTAAAGGGATTAGATAGAGAGCAGTGCGATCCTATAAGCGCTTTTCAGAACTTGTCAATCTTAAAAAATAGCTACGCAATGCGTACATGTGTCTACTGCAAGGTTTTCAATAGGTTGATTTGTCATTTGGAAGTGGTAAAGTCTTTGTCACTAAATATGATTTACGCGCTTTTCAGAACTTGTCAATCTTAAAATATGGTCGTGGTACAAAATGAGTTTCAGAAATGGAATTAAATTAGTAAGGTTGCCAATCTTCAGACTGGAAAAAAATTTGTTTTCCTTACAAATATTTTCAGTAATTTTATGTCATCCAGCAACTTTTTTCATACACTCTTCCCTTTTTTACCGCTTTCAAACCACAATAACATATCACACTGTGGTTCCATTTCTGATACCACGACCATTCTTTATGAATGATAAGATCACGAGACAGCGTTCTGCAAAGGGCCTATTGGAGAAACTTTTCTTACTTTTGCTTTAGTGTTTTCCGAAGACCGTTTGTCGAACATTGTAGCCTACCCTATTACTTACTTTCGCTTTATAATGTAATTCAACCTCATTCCCAGGGCCGCCCCGCGAAATTTAGAAGGGAAAAGCCCTGGGAACGAAGTTGAATGTAATTTTTAATGGGAAACCGCTATTTTTGCTGATAGTTTGACAGTATAATTCATATAAAACAATGTAAATATCGTCATTATCAATTCGATGGAACAAGTAACTATAGGCCATTTCCGAGTTCCTTTTGCCTCGGTTTCAAAACGAGTCTTGGTCAAACCTTGGATATGAAAATGAGTTTTACTTGCAAGTTCATTTTCATGCAAATCAAACTAATTTTCATTTGAATGGTTTTGCACCTGGACTCGTTTTGAAACCGAGGCAAAAGACAACTCGGAAATTAGCATATTGCGCACGGAGATCGCGGTTTTCGGTAGTGGTGTATCCTGATAGCGATAAGCTCACGTGATACCGCTTGGAGCACCTGATTGGTCAATAAGACTTCGACCCGCTTCAAAACTGCACTTGTTCCTCTTGTTTCCTTGGTAACCGTTACTTTGGTCATCACGCAATGTTTCTTGTAAACAAGCGTTGTGTGACAACCAAAGTAACAGCGAAGGAGTATATTGTTTCCACCTAACGTTCTAATGTAAATATAATGTAGTAAAGAAGAAACTGTTGTGAATCTCACCCAGGCAAACTGGCTGGCCCTGGCTTGCTGTTGTACAAAATAAATTGCAACTCTTTAACTAACAGATGATTGATTGATATAAACTAGTACGGCCACATGATACCTCCTTCATGAGCATCCACAATTTGGAAGCAGTCACTCAATTTGTTGAGCATGCTCAGAGTACTAACTCGTTCTGTATTCTCAGCCAATCAGATGGTTAGCAACAAATTGGGATCGGCCAGTGGGCTCCAGCCAGAGGTCAGCTCGATTCTTGGTGCTGACCAAAAGGATCGTGGCCTCTGGGGACGAGAATGCAATGATGCATGCTAAATTGCGCGCTCTGACAAACGATGATTAGACGGGCTCTATGTAGTAGACTGCGAGCAGTCTCTATTTTTCGCTAAAGTCCGTGAGGCGAACGCGCGAGATTTACGAGCGGCGCGAGCCACAAGTTGCGCTACTATGTAGCCAATCACATTGCGCGTTTACCTGATAAGCTCTGATAGTCGGTCAGTGGGTTATGCTAAAAAACGAGAGAAAACTTGTTTTTCTTGCATCCTAATTCCGTTATTTGTTTTTGTTTGTCGGTTGTTTTAGCTTTGCAAGAGAACATTGATCTTTGTTTATATACCCCATGCCGCGTGACCGTACAGATCAAGTTTTCACAATGAATCATTGTTGTATATTTTAAAAAAGACATTTAGCATTTTAGCGTGACGCTTGGTAGCATTGCTCATGCATGCAAGTCTAAAATACGACAAACAAGACTCTTTTCACGTAATATGGCATTGAAAAGCAGATTCCCTGATGTTGCGATTCCCGAAAACCTATCGTGGCCTGAATTTGTTTATCAGAAGTTTGACAAATACGGCGACACAACAGCAATCGTAAGTACAAAGAACTAACGTCAAGGATCCATGATAATCTTTCGAACCGGCTTCTTGAAAGCAATAGAATGCTGGAGTCTCATACACAGCAAACAGCCGGCGCCTGTTTTCCGCCGTTTTGTAAAAGCCGCAGTCAGACGGAAATGATGATAGTCGACGATGTCGATAGTAGTTGAAATTCACGCTCCCGTTTGATCACCAACCCCAGGCCACCAACTATCCGCATGCAATATCACATCGACTATCACGAACTTCTTCGAGCCGTTTTGACCATGTGAATGCATATGATAGTTGATGATAGTTACGGGAGAAACTTGAGTTCGTAAACTATCATCGACTATCATGCGCCGTTTGACCAGGGCTTTTAAGGGTAAGCCTCTCTGTGGTGCTGTGGGTATCTCGACGAAATCGAAGCCATTTAAAACGACGTTTTCGGAGATTGAAGCGATGGTTTGCAAATTATCTTGGTCAGACAGAAAACATTAAATGTGTCAATAAATTGTACTGGGAGAATATTAGCCCTAGGTCTTGACAGTACGGATCGAGCGCAGCGAGGTCCATACAGAAAATTCCAAGTGCCGATACTCTCCCAGTACTGTCCCGAGCAAGCTTAGTTAATTTGAAGAGATTTATTACACGACTTTGTCATGCAGTTGGTGGGAATTTTAACAATGTAAGAAATTTTATCCGGTCTGGTCGGTCTGATACTCAGGAAATATCGGACCGACAAGAAAATATGCTGCCCTCATAATGACCGCTGTAATAACTAAACGGTGACATCAGCCATCAACCATCACTGACCATCAGGCACTGAAGAGTCCAGTCCCGGTACAAACATGACGATTTTGTTGAAAATCTAGTTTACAACGGCTTGAAAAGCACTAGTACCGACCTTTGACTCGCTCATCAAATTCATACAATTAACTTGTGCAAAGCACCGTAAAATTAATTTCAGGCAGAAAATTAATTCCTCGCCGGAGGCCGATTGTGCGATGTTTATGATTCTGTTCGTCGATCAAAGAGCTCAGTACTAAGAGAGTATTATCTAAGAAAAGTATTCCCCCATACATGGGTCTCTTCCAATGACATATATTGTAACTTTCAGTCCATAGCTGAGCTATTTCAACAGCGCTACCTGATTGGTCAGTTCGAGTAACGTGATGTCGGAGCCTTGATCAGATAACTCGAACTCCCAGGGGAAACAAAAAATAGTTCGAGATAGCGGGAATTCGAGTTAGCCGATAGTAAATGACTGAAAAACAAGGGCAAGGGTTTGAGTTCGAGATAGCGGGGAGTTCGAGTTAACCGAGTTCGAGTTAGCGGGGTTCTACAGTATATTATTAGCTTCAAAAATTGTCATGGGGCACATATGGGCGTGGCGTCTCACCTCGTTACCAGGGCCTCGCGGGAAGAAGAGAGACCCTGGAAACGTGGTTGCTGCTTGACTTGTAATGTTGCTGGTTTCAGATTGATGGTACATCTGGTCATTCCTACACATTCACACAGCTCAAAACCCTCACAAAAAAGTTCGCCTCATCTTTGGTCAAAAGAGGCTTCAAGAAAGGAGATGTTTTAGCCATATATCTACCAAACGTTCCAGAATATCCCATCGTTTTCTACGGTGTGGGTCTCATAGGAGGCGTTGCGACCACAGTCAACCCACTCTACACAGCGGATGAACTCGAAACACAACTGCAGGACACCCAAGCCAGCTATCTCGTCACCAGCCCTCCATTCCTCGACAAGGCTAAAGCGGCGAGTAAAGCACAAGGAAACATTAAGAAGATCTTTATCATCGGTGGAGAAGAAGATTCTGAAGATTGCGAGCCACTTTCCAATCTCCTTGATGACGATGGTTCCAGTTTCCCAGCGGAGAGCGCGGTCGACAAAGATGACGTCGTTAGCATGCCATACTCTAGTGGCACTACAGGACTCCCCAAGGGAGTGATGGTCACACATCATAGCATGATAGCGGACGCGTGCATGATGGAAGACTCCGCAGCATTTGTCGTTTCCCAGGAGTCGTCCGTCATGACGATTCTGCCATTTTATCACATTTACGGCCAGCTTATCATGATGGGCATAGGTCTACACCAGGGAGGCAAGCTTGTTATTTTACAACGATTCGAACCAGAAAAGTTCTTACAAGCGATGCAAGATCATAAGGTAAGATAAGATAAGAGCGGTTTTAAAGGAGCTACGTCACGGATGGCGCATCTTGAAAAAATTGGCCAATTTTTTCAAGTTCGCCATTCGCAATCCGTCTTAATCTTCTCCATCCTCAACCATCCTTGTTCCCGTTTGGTTTATTATCACCTCTTTGGTGTTTTTCTACCTTAGTAAACTATTATTTTGAGGTTTTCTTCAATTTGAAGGTGATTTTGCCCTTCGCAAAAATGACGTGACATAGCTCCTTTAAATTGAGTGTCGTGAAACCAAAACCAAAGCAATTACAATGGCGCCAATCACAACAAACGTAAACAACACAATGAATCAATGAGAACACGAAGCAAACACACGTAACCGGCGCCAAGCGCGGGAAAACGCGTGTGACCAAGTCGCGATTGGTTTTGGATTTGGTTTTGTATCTAATTGGTTGAGTAGGTGGCGGCGCGAGTTTTTTAAACCAATCACAGAGCGTAGTAAAGCAAAACCAAAGCAATTCAGTGATTACTTTCGACACTCAATTGAAAACTGCTCTATCATTTTATTTACGTGCTCTTCTCGTCTCTTTCGCAGAGCTATGTCACGGTATATTTTAAAAGCATATTTTACGATTTACTGAAAACTCTGACCTTCAAATCGAAAGAAACTAGTTTACTTACGTAGAAAAACACCAATGTGGTAATAATAAACCTAAAAGGAACAAGGATGGCTGAGATTGGGGAAGATTGAGACGGATACATATACTTTGGCCGGGTGACTAACGTTTTTCATGATACACTTGTCTGAAGTGTCAGTCGCCTCCTCGCCCAAACCCCCCGTGGGGCTGGCCCCATCGGGGGTTGGGGCGAGGAGGCGGCTGACGCTTCAGACTAGTAAGTCAGTAAGTAAGTAAGTAAAAAAAAAAAAAAACACAAAAAAAAAACACACAAAAAAAAAAACACAAAAAACACACAAAAAACACAAAAAAAAACAAAAAAAAAACAAACAAAAAAACAAAACAAAAAAAAAGTAAGTAAGTAAGTAAGTAAGCAACTTTATTTTACGAGGGTAAACACATAACAGTTAAACACTGATAAACTAGTGGCCCTCGATCCTAGGTATCTAAATTCTAATGAGAGACTAATGATACACTCACTTTTCAGGTGACAATTGCTCCCATTGTTCCACCCATTGTACTTTTCCTGGCCAAGCATCCGTTAGTCGAGAAGTATAACTTATCAAGTGTTGAAGAAGTGACAAGTGGAGCAGCACCAATGGGAGAAGGTCTCGAGGAGGCTTTGGTAAAGAGAATGCCTCTTGTGAAAACTATCCGACAAGGTAGAGTATATTTCTCTCTCGAAATCACAAAAGGAGCACGGGGCCAGGGTTTGGGACGCGAAGGGATTGGGGCGAGACAAGGGTGAGGCCCAGCCTCCAACTGCGGTCAAACGTCTGAGCATGCAAACAAAAATACGTCTAACGTCTCTACGTCTAACTTTTTTTGGTAAACATCCAAAATGGTAAATCAACAGAATGCTGGAAATATACTGAACTCTGTGTTTAAGTCTAAACTTCTCATTTTACTTACTTTTGTTTCCTTTCGCAAACTACTATCAAGGTTTCGATTTTTCTCGTGACACTGAATTGTTGCAATGGTTTTCCTTTAAATTTTTGCGCGGGAAATTGGCGCACGAGCGACCAGAATTTACACCTTTGCGCATGCTCGAGCATTTGACCGCAGTGAAGGCCCAGCCACCGCCATTTTTGCGCTCACGTTTGATTGCGTCAGGAGTCCATTACTCAGCTCCTGATTGCGTTTAATGTTGATTTTCAGGTTATGGCATGACAGAAGTTCTTGTCACGCATATACAGTTCAAAGGAGATAGAAAACCCGGTAGTGTTGGCATCCTATTGCCTAACGTGGAATGTAAGGTAATAAACCTTCCCTTGTTTTTGTTACAACAGTACGTCAACTAGGTGGTCACGTGGTTTTGTTAATCAAAAGAAAATAAAGGTACTAGCTCTTTTAAAAAATCTTCAAAACTGAAACTTTTTAAAGGTTTCAGAAATTTGGAAATGCAAAATTTATTAACAGAGTTTGTATTGCAAGATACTACAATCTGCGTCACAATTAGTTAATTGGGACATGTTTGCAGCTCGATTCCCCCCCCCCCCCCCCCCCCCCCCCTCAATGCTGAGTAAAACACCTTGGTGGTGTCTCAAGTTGTTCATATCAACATTGAAGGAGAGAGAGGGGAGAAGTGTCTAAACACTTGTGACGCACAGTCTAGTGCTTTTGAGTCTTCTGTAAGCTAGACTGTGAACAGTGCCTCCATTTTTTTACGCTGAAATCGTCGGGCCGTTGCGTTCGATCGTCGAGCCATCATATTGAATAATTTGTCAAAAGAACAAGGAATAACGCTATTCTGGTTACGGGGAATGCGAGCAAGGTTTGCAAGTTAATTTTGTAGCCTGAATGTGAATAACCAGCCTTTCCGCGCCCCTCTTTCCTTGTCCTCTCGCCAGATTATTCAAGATGGCGGCTCCACGGTCGAACGACGATTTACGTGCCAAAACAATAAAGGGTGTATCTACAGTCTATCTGTAAATAACTTGTAATGACGTTTAATCGTGTTACGCACAGATTGTGGATGTAACGACTGGTGCTATACTTGGTCCTCTTCAGGATGGAGAGATTTGTATCAAAGCACCCACAGTCATGAAAGGTAACGCTTTTTATCTTGATTTCTTCTTTGATTTTTTCCTTTTTTAATGAACAGGTTTCCTTTTGCTGTTTGATAATTTGAACCCATCACCCCAGGGTAAGGTCTTGCTGTACTCTATCGACGAAATACGAGGCCAAATACGTATTGATTCCACCGCATATCGACTATTAAAGTTTACATCTTTATGTACTGTCCTTATCCGATCCGATCCGATCCGATCTTTACCGATTCTGCCGATTGAGCTACGAGGCCTGTTGGCGATCTTTACCGACTGAGACACGAGGACGGACGAGAGAGAGAGCTGATAATTATGCTGTTTGACTATGTCAGATGTGAACTGGCCTAGAAGGTAAAGCCGCTCGGGCCAAACTTGTCCACGCTGCCGGAGCTTATCCAGGTTTCAGTAGAATGAAGCCGACTAGGAGTACATTTTCTTCTAGATTTATATATTTTACAACAGTTTGGAGCGTGAAAAAAGTTACGGAATTGTCAAGAACTTTCAACCTCTCAGGGTTCTCATCAGGATATGATAGGATGATTAGGAGTACAATGCATTGCTAATCCCGGGATGCAAGTCCATCGCAGGTTACCCCCAGCACTTTATCGCCGGTACCCACTTATACTCCTGGGTGGAGAGAGGCAATGTGAGAGTAAAGTGTATTGCCCAAGAACACAACACAATGACCCCAGCCAGGGCTCGAACCTGGACCGCTCGATCCGGAGTCCAACGCGCTAACCATACTTGATTGGAATGGCCTCTCAAACGAATACTTTTCGCGCTTGAAATACCAATTTGAATTTAGACTTCAAAACAGTCCGTATTTTTGCGCCAGAGTTGGACTGAACGTGGCCCGAAATGGATCTGGAACGAGCGTGAAAAAAGTGGGATTGGGGAGAGACGCTGAAAATGGCGCTTCGCGCCTCTCAATTCGCGCGTTGCGCACAATATCTCGAGAAAAAGAGAGACTGTTTTTCAGTCTAATTTTAATTGTTTTAACGTGTTTCTTTTGACTGACAGGTTATTTAAATAATCCCGAAGCCACTGCTCGCACGGTAGATAGCGAGGGGTGGGCACACACGGGAGATATCGGACATTATGATGAAGATGGACATTTCTTCATTGTGGACAGATTGAAAGAACTCATCAAATACAACGCTTATCAGGTATTTAAAGGACATTTCCTGTTGTTTCAATCAGGTAAAGTCTTCACGAGCCTAGTGGCCCACAACTGCTGGAGCTTAACGACCCAGTTTCTGTAGCTTGAAGAGACTAGGAGTATTGCTACTACAACAACAACAACAACAACAAGTCCTAGGTTAAAATACATAGATTTTCACCTCCCGCAAATTAGCAGGGAAATTCGAGGCGGGAGGTGAAGAAAAACAAATTATAATAAGGGTAGCTAACAGTAGTGTTTTAGCAAGTAATAAAGTAACTTAATATAATAAGGGTAGCTAACAGTAGTGTTTTAGTAAGTAAATAACAATAAGAAAATTTCGGTATATAAATGGCGTAGAACAAAGAAATTAAAGTGGTAATTTTGTTTCTGTATAAAGTAGAGAAGAGAAAGGAAAACTAACTAGCAAACTAACAAAACAAAATAAACTAAACAAACAAAATTAAGGCTACTCCCCCTGGATGGGATGAAAGTCCGTCCCAGGTTACCCGGGAAATGTCAAAGTTAATTGTCTTGACCTAGCCTCCTCCGCAGGCAACTCCTGGGTCTCCGGGGTCTGGGGCAAGAAAGGGGCAAAAGAGCGGGCACTGGGGCCGAGGCGAGCGAAAAGCACCTTTTTGTCCTCCGTACCAGTCTTTCACTCGTGCCTTTATGTAAGAGTTGCCTGCGGAGGAGGCTAGTCTTGACCAAGGACACAACACAATATAATTGCCCCGACTAACGCTCGAAGTCGGACCGTTCCATCCAGATTCCAACACACTAGCCATTGAATTCGGAGTTGGCACCTGCAGGTTTACGCTATAAATCCAAATTTTAACAACCTGGCCCCAGTGGTTTGCTGAACGAGATTTTTGTTTTAATTTTCATGTTATTTTGACAGTTTTTAAACTCAATTAAAATTGACGGTTAATTTTGGTTCTCTTCCCCAGGTCGCGCCGGCCGAACTCGAGGCTTTACTGATTTCTCATGTGAACATTGACGACGCAGCTGTCATTGGTATCCCGGATGAGAAAACCGGAGAGCTGCCGAAAGCGTTTGTGGTTGCCAAGGGAGACATCACTCCCGATGACGTCATCGACTTTGTGGCGGGAAAAGTCGCGCCTTTCAAGAAACTGAGAGGTGGTGTGGAATTTATTGACAAGATTCCGAAGTCCGCAAGCGGCAAGATTTTACGGAAGGACTTACGAAAGAGAGAACTTGAACGTACAAAGCAATCGTAAAGAATTGTTAATTGAGTTTAGCAACCATTGTATTTTTCTTTTCCCTGTTAAATTGTTAATTTACACACGACCCCACAGGCTTCACGCTTTAAATATCCCGGGAAATATTTATCGTGTATAAATAAAGGTCACTATTTTATTTATTTGTATTGTGTTCACATTTTCATTCGTATGTAATTAAGATTTTACAGTCCGTATGAATATAGACTTTTATAAGTTAGTTGAAAGAAATTCTCAAAGCGAGCAACTGGTCAAACGCTCAGACATTCGCTAAACATTACAACAAGCCGATTTTAAGGAAATTTGGTGCTAGCTTGCTTGACTATTTTCAAACCCATACCGGCATTGATTGTGTAACATGTAGCATCTTACTCTCTTGGCACTTAGGGCCTGTTTATATGGAGAAAAGTTGTCCCTGGTAGGAGGGTCACCCTCCATACCGAGTAACCCGGGGTGAGAGAACTTTTCATACATTTCTTTATAAATAGCAGCGAACCGTTTACATGAGAAATCGAAAAGTTGGCTCGTGGGGCAGGGTAACCCTGGGTGGAGGGTTACTCGCTTTGAAAGTAGGGTGACCCTGGGGGGCGGGCCAACTTTTTTCCATATAAACACATTGGCTATTGTTGTTTCACCTACCAGGGACAAGTCGGGACATATAGAGTATGCGCGAACCCGAGAGGGCCAAGTTTTTGCTCGGTAAACAGGGACAACTTTTTTCATATAAACATGGCTCGGGGGGGGGTGGGGGACAACTTCTCTCCATGTAAATAGGCCCTTAGTATAGCGGAATGTAGCTTGGATGTCACAGGCTTACGTCCGAGAGGGGTTCCTAAAAACATTGTGTTGTGCATATTTGTGTCTTATGGCAACCTGACAGAATACAAATTGTTTCTTTTTTCTTTTCTTTTCTTTTTTCTGGTCAGCCAACTGAGATGAAGTGAAGTGAATGAAGGCTCTTGGCAACCTCGTTCCCAGGGTCTACTCCGCTTTCAAGATGGCGGCTGGGCGCCGCCATCTTGAAAGCGGAGTAGACCCTGGGAACGAGGTTGGGCTCTTGGACATACTGTCCGCTGTCAGTAGAGAGGGATTAATTCAACAGACTGTTTCTGAGGAGCTCCTGACTGTGTTAAGGCGGTGGTAAACGTGAACTTCGATGACTGAGAAGGAATAGAAGAAAGAAATTGATTTTTGGAACACCAACAGACAGTTGATTTCCACGCGGGTGCTCTTGCGTGGGTATCAACTGTCTGTTGGTGTCAATCTACGAAATACCCAAAAATCACCTAAAAATTTACAAAACACCCCATAACATAGATTCATGTTTTGAGCATAGAGTTTTTGAACGTGTGACTGATGTGAATCGCACGACTTTTCCTCGTTTTCTCGTAGTCTTCATTTCTCCCTGAAGGCTAATTCAGGTCGGGCTCATTTCCTCAGCATGATTGCTGATCGTGCATGCCTGGGTACAAGAGAGGCGTGCCTCTCAGAGGGAGTGATAAAATATTCCGTGGTATTCAAATGATGTTTTCGAAAATTGTTCAGTGATCGATGTAATGTTATGGAAACCATACAACTGCGATCAGGCTCTAATTTTTCCGCCCTCTTTTTGCGCCAGTGATGAATTAATGTGATTCTTTTTAAACATTCTTTGTAGCCAGGAGCATATCACCCTGGAGCCTCCATCTCCCTTATTGAGCCTATGACACAGCGTAGTTACACCTTGAGCTATTTTTAGAATTACTTTTGCTGCGAAAATCACCCGTTGCGAGCACGAGGACGAGGTTGTCATCGTTTCAGATTAAAAATAAATCCAGGAATGGATGAGAGGAACGTGGAATAAAATTAGAACGGCGGAATGTCGTTACTACGAATTATCACTATTGTCCGCGGACGTGCACGGACATCTTTTCGCGGGAGAATGATTCTAAAAATAGCCGAAGGTGTAACTACGGTGATATGCTCCTGTTGTAGCCGACTGCCACCAATGCATGCACTGGATCGTTTTCGCGCGCGGTAATTTGGCCACCATTTTATTCAGGTTAGGCAAACACATTGGAAATTACATTACCATGTTTGTAAACTTGACTGAATTCTGAAACTTTTATCAATTGCAAACTTGATATACAGTCGAACCTCCACTAACGACCACCTCTCCACAACGGCCAGGGTTTTTCGTCCCAATCGTATGTCTATCCATACTTTTCACTCTTAAAAATAAAAAAAATAAAAAAAAATAAAAATACTTTTCACTCTTATTGAAACCTCCCTGCAACGGCCACCTCTCTACCTACAACGGCCAGTTCATTCCGCCCCAGGGTGGCCGTTGTAGAGAGGTTCAACTGTAGTAGGCAAAAGATTTTATTGACCAAACGCCTAAGCCAAGCTATGTAGCTGTAGTCTCGTTTTTAATTTTCCGATACATTTTCCTGTACATTTTTGCGCGGACTGTTCACCCACTGATGCGGCTCTCGACAAAAGCTACCCGTATACAGTATACGCGATATGAAACTTTTATGTGCAGACTGAAGATGTATTTTCTGGCGGGAGTCCTGATTGCACGGAGTGTTTATACTGATAACGAAGGTTGCCTGTGTAGCAGTCGTTTCCTTTCCGAGAGCGTGGAAGGCGCATGAAGGCATGCTCCCTTCTCTCAATATTTTTTGCTCCTTTTCGCGCTTCATGCCTTCACGTGCATCCCGCGCTCTCGGAAAGGAAACGAGTGTTTATACTGATTACGGCGGGGAAATGTAGATGCTTTGTCTACTTAAGCTTTATAATTTATGCTGAGTGGCAAATAGCTGCTTGTCAGCTCTCTCAATTTTAGAGTTTCATCGTATCGTGACAGTTTAATGAATCCGCTGTCAGACCAGCTCTTAACGTGCCATGTGGGTGTACACAGCTTCCCGTCATTATTCTTAATTTTAGAGTTAAGGATGACAGTTTAATTAATGGTCCGGTGAAATGACTCACGGTTTGATAAACGACACTGAGATTAGTCAAATTCAGCTTGGCTCAGTTCGTCACTAGATTTTGCCTACATGCAGAGTCAAACCTTGAGTCAAAAAGATGTACTAGTTCTGTGCGTCCTAATTAATTCCAACTCGAAAAGACTCGAAACCAGAATAATGAACAGGTGGCGTACGTCACGCGCGCGGATGAGGCAAAGCTTGTGAAAGAGCCAAGTCGTCCTGAGTAAAAAATCTTGAATTTCATTTTGCAAAATTGTCAAAAACAAACAGTGCCACTTGAAAGTACTGCTCAATAGCTTTCATTTGAATGGTCACACACTAGGGTTTCATCCACAGACTTAAAAGTTAGAACCACCTTGTACAGCATAATAAACAGTACCACATAAAGTGCTGCTCGATAGCTTTCATTTGAATGGTCACACACTAGGGTTTCATCCACAGACTTAAAAGTTAGAACCACCTTGTACAGCATAATAAACAGTACACTGGGGTTTCACAGTCCAAAGACTCAAAAGGTGCGTGCGAGGGAGGAAACACGCGCGCCAGGCGAGCCCCATCGCGCGCGCTCTTCCAACTCAATCGCGCTCTATTTTACCAAGCAGAATACGAGTATAATTTATTGGTGTGTCCGAGCAGAATTTGCGATTTTTGCGGGCAGAGACACCATGCCTGCATAATTGGGCCATTTTTTAGAGCATATTTTTTTTAACTTTTAAATATTCAGTTCGAGTCCCAGCAGGTGGGTAGCCTACAGGTAGTATGTTCTTTATGCTAGCAGGCAGTGCTCTGCTGGCAAAAATCGTAAATTCTGCTCGAAATAAAAATTAAAAATAGACATGGCAGCTCTCTTCAGCACAGCTACAATAGCTGGCATGATTAGCGCTCAAAACTGGAGAGCAGACGCGGACAGCTGAGCTCACACAATGAGACTCAGTGACACTTTGGCCTATTTCTTTTATATTTATGTCGCTAGTTTTGAAAAACCATGTCATTTGACGGGGTGTACATGTATTTCTATTGTCAAACCAGAAAAACACTACTGAAGTGTTCATTGAACGTTTTCAGTATCAGAGATCCGGGGGGGGGGTACTCCCCAAACATTTGGGTGGGGGTGTGCGGCACGCTTCTTGAAACCCTTATCCTATTTCAGACCAAAATATGTGATTTTCCCTACCCTATTTCAAACCTGAACCTTTTAAAATTTCGGGGGAAATTTCCCCATTTTAAAGTCAAAATGTACGCTATTTCAGACCAGTAGGCAAAAACATACCCTATTTCAGACCAAAATGGTCAAAATCTATACCCGTTGTCAGACCAAAACGGCTCAAAAACCATACCCCCCTCCCCGGGCAGAGATCTAAAAAAAAAAAGAGTCACTATGGTTTGAGCGAGCTTGAGCAGTAATCATTTGTGACTATCGAAGTTTTAGCTAATTAGACAATTATCAGTGAATATATTTTTAAGCCAAAAGGAGGTTTCTAATTTGTTTATTATCCTTCAAATATTTTCTATACTTGCGTTTTATCTTGAACAAACAAATTTCAATCGAGTTTCCGATGGTTTACCCACAAATATTAGCAGTTGCTAATAAATTGCTTGCTCGTGATTACATTTGTATAGGAAATCGTATGAACGCGAGTGCAATTCGTGATTTATGGGCACGAGTGATGTTTTGAAAGTTCTCAAAATTGCACGAGCCTTTAGGCGAGTGCAATTTGAGAACTTTCAAAACATCACGAGTGACCATAAATCACTAATTGCACGAGGAGTTCATACGATTTTTTGTTTATAATATTCTCAACAAAATTTTGCTGCGACCATCGCGCTACTCTGCACACGAAACGCTTCACTGGTTTCCAAATTAAAGTGCTCACATGTTTTATTTGAACGCGCAGGAAAACCAAGCGTGAACTTTTTGAAAGAATTACAGTACTATAGTTTAGAAAATATTTAACCATTAACTTGAAAGCTTATTTCAATGCCATTAAGCGGCAAAAACGTCTCTACTTGTCCGGTACCGTTTATCACAATTCCGTATTGCACTCTATAACCTATTTATGCATTCGTCATTGACCAATCAGAAGCTGCATATTTTGTTGAGTATATTATAACACCAGAAATAGTTTTTGAGGTAAGGCTGTTTCTGACCATTTCCATAATTGCTTCATCCGCCCTACGTGGACTGGCTCCAAAACCTCTTTATAATTTGCTGACCCGCAACGAATATTTCTTTGAAAATCGTTGAACCCTTGAACAAGCCATTTAACAGTTTCTAGAAGCCCAGAAGATTGTTTACGTGCAGTTGTCGTAATGATAATATCTCTTTCAAGTAAGTAGTTTCTCATTTTGTTCCTGTTATATAAACTTAAACAAAGTTTGATTGTGGACATTTTGGTGGATGCACATGCAACATTTTGTAAATTTGAGAACTCATTGTTGATGTGGCAGACAGTTCGATTGTCTGATGATCTTGGCTTCTGCGATATTAATATTCAGAAACAATTGTTTTGTTTGAGAGAAATTAACAGACCGTAATTTGAAAGCGTTCCAAATCTATTGTACAAAACCCCTCTATTTTTAGTAAGGCAGTCAGTCTTGTCTGAGTTAACACAGAAATACATTAGTTTGTTTGCTTGCACTCCGTTATCATCTCGATCTACACTGATCTCTGAAGGTAAGTTCATTGAAAATTCGGTGATCGCATTGCCTTTCTTAATCTTGTATTCTAGGTTTCGATTAGTTCGTTAACGTTGATAAATTAAAACCAGCTATGTCGGTCGTTCGCTTGTGTCGTGCTATCAGTAGGCCATAGTTTAGGCTCTCCGGATGACGACATTTCTCGTGGGACGCTCCCAAGAATTTCGTATCCAAGTTAGTTGTGACTGCAGCTGTATCACTGAAGGAAATCACAGCTGGCACGTTTTCTGCCATATAGTAGTAATACAGGAGCTGCGGGTTTTTTTTCGTCTATCATCAATGAACGCTCTTTTGAACACTCACGTTACTTTTGCTATCGGACATTTATAGGCCCATCGCACACGACATTATCGACATTATCATCTTACTGAAACGATTTAATATAGAAACGACCAGAAACCGAAATACCGTGAAGAACATTTCAGTTTCTACCGAGTTCTACCGAGTTGACCGTCGACCAAAACGCTAAAAAACCGCATACGTTAGGGCTGGATGAAACCGCAATACCGCACGCTAAAAAACCGCATACCTTAGGGCTGGATGAAACCGCAATACTGCACTTTAAACCCTCATTGCTGATCGTGCGTCCCTGTGACGTAGAGCCGGAGGCGTGCCTCTCAGATCAGAGAGGGAGTGATAACATATTATGTGGTTTTCAAATGAAGCTTAATGATATCTTCGTAAAATTATTGTCCAGTGATCGAAGTGATGTTATGGAAACTACACGCCAACAACTACGATCAGGCCGCTCTAATTTTTCCTCGCTCTCCTTTCGCCACCGATGAATTAATAATGTGATACTTTTTTAGGATCTTTTAATAGATAAACATTCTTTATAGCCGACTCCATACATTTGCCTGTAAAGTTTTGCGCGGACTGTCAACCGAAATGGGCCCAAATGTATGAAACTCTGAGTGACTCTGAGCAAATGCGGCTCTCGACAAAAACTACCCGCGTATATGCGATATCGAAACTTCTATGTGCCGACTAAAGATATATTTTCTGGCTTCCTGCGTAGCAGTCGTTTCCTTTCTGAGAGCGCGAGAGGCGCGTGAAGGCATGCAACGGTTTTTTTGGCTCCTTTTCGCGCTCCATGTCTTCACGCGTCTGCCGCGCGCGCTCTCGGAAAGGAAACGGGAAAAGGTTTGTTTTGTCTACCAGGTACTTTAATTTATGCTATGAGTGACAAATAGCTGCCTGTCGTAGCTCTCAACGTATCGTGACAGTTTAATGAATCCAGCTCTTAACATGCCACGTGGTGTACACAGCTGCCATCATAATTATTCATTTTTTACTGAAGGATGATAGTTTAATTAATGGTCCGGCGTTCTGAATTAATTGCTAAGTTTTAATAATACTTTGCAAACTTTAGCGCCTAGGGACGAGGCAAAAAAAAGCTAACATAAAAAGAGATGACTCACGGTTTGATAGACGACAATAAAAAGAGAAGTCAGCTCAACCTCGTTCCCAGGGTCTCTCTTCTTCCCGCCCGGGAAGAAGAGAGACCTTGGAAACGAGGTTGAAGTCAGCTAACTCAGCTTGGCTCAATGCTCAGTTTGCAAAGCATTTTGAATTCATGGTATGCGTCACTAGATTTTGCCTACGTGGTCGTCTCTTATGGAAAATTGTAAGACGCTTTCCTCATGGGAGATCAGACAAGTGGACTCTTTCACAAATTTACCCCAACCACCCGCGCGCGTGACGTACGAGGGAGGAAACACGCGCGCCAGGAGAGCCCCCTCGCGCGCGCCTTTCCAACTCAATCGCGCTTTATTTTATTTTACCAAGCAGAATACGAGTATAATTTATTGGTGTGTCCGAGCAGAATTGAGAGCAGAATTTGCCATTTTTGCGAGCAGAGCAATAGCTGCTGGCATAATTGGGACATCTTTTATCTGAGCAGAATTTTTTTTTAACTTTTAAATCAGTTCAATACTGCAGTTAATATGTTCAACACAGCTACAATAGCTGGCATGATTAGCGGACAGCTGTTTCACTCTTATTGGAGCTCATCAGCGCGTCGTGGCTTGCTACTAGAGTTGGAACGTTACCTACAATACCAGCCCCCCCCCCCCCCCCCCCCCTCCACCCCTTTCATTGCAATTTGCTGCTGAGATGTGGGCACTTCAGGTTTTAATTTCTCCATACAAACCCTTCTATAGTTCCTTCAGTTTAGTACAGGCGCAAAATTTATATAGAGAGGTTTGTATGGGACGGTTAACGTTAATCCAGGATTAACAAATAATCAGGGTTTCAATTTCTCCTATAATAAATGTGGTTTCCATGACAATGTTTTGTGGAGTTTGACATTAGTCAAAGTCAAAACTAAAGAGTAAAAAATATAAACAGAAAACCTCACTGAAAAGTTACAAAAGTGAAATCAAAATTCACGCTAATCCAGGATTAGCTTAATAGTGCTTTGAACGACTCTGTTTGTAGACTGCGAGCAGTCCCTCTTTCTTTCCGATAGCGAGCGCGAAGCGCGAGAGAGCGGAAATCGAGCGCGAAGCGCGAGCGAGCGGGAAATGGGCCGAGCGGAAGTGAGTCACGGCTCGATTTCCGCTCTCTCGCGCTTCGCGCTCGCTATCGGAAAGAAAGAGGGACTGCTCGCAGTCTACTTTGTTTGAGATTAACCTGTCGAATGCACTTCCTTAAAATCTGTGATTACTACTAGTTCTAGGCATTTATTCCTCACCCAGCGATCAAAGTGGCACCCTCTTCTCGACAGTCTCTCAGAATAGAAAAGGGTTCTAACTACAAGGAAATAAATAGTATAAAAATTCCTTTTATAATGACATACCTCCCGCTATGCCTCTAGCTGAGAGATAATCAAATGTTGGTGCCCCGCCGTCTGCCAAATTAAATATGAAAGGCCTTTGTTTCTTTGTTCGGTTTCGTCTAATAACTATCTCTTTCTAATACATTAAAACAACTTTTGACCCAAAACAGTCATTCCTTAGAAAATCACTGAACCCAAACAGCTGAGAGACGGTTCTTAATTAATTGTCGACTTCTGATGGGTTCTTCGGTTTATTTTTGTCATGTCCTTGGTAGCCGATCAACAAGATGATCACGGAATGATCAATAACAACTGAACATTAAAGCAAATATTGCCTAAAATGCTCTAAATGTACCAAAAAGTTTTTTTCGCACAGAAAAGTATTCTTCTTGTTTATAATATTTTTATCTACACGGCTCCGGTTCGAACATACCACACGGAAAATAGTTCGAATTAGCGAAATAACCGAGTCAGCGTTAAATATCAAAATAATCATTAATAATTAACATGATGGAATAACTTGTACCTTATACAATTGTTATTTCAAGAAATTGGGTAAATTCGTTATGGAATAGTAAATTTCTTTACTGTTTAATATCGAAAACCGGAACAACTTTGGCG
The DNA here is from genome assembly GCA_029204205.1 of Desmophyllum pertusum. Classification (NCBI taxonomy): domain Eukaryota; kingdom Metazoa; phylum Cnidaria; class Anthozoa; order Scleractinia; family Caryophylliidae; genus Desmophyllum; species Desmophyllum pertusum. The sequence goes on along the minus strand of MU827308.1, from coordinate 1,877,162 downwards.
GGAAGAAGAGAGACCCTGGGAACGAGGTTGCAACCGGAACTGTGCGCAATGGAAAATAAGTGCAATAAAATGGTTATAAATAAGTTCAGTGCGCTTCCAGCTGTATTCTGATACCGTCTGATGTTTGTCCACCAACTTTTTAAATTAGAGTTTGAATTTTAAATGGGGTTGATTTTAGGCCAAGGGAATCACAATTAGTTCGAAATAGCTTGTTAGCGGGGAGTTCGAAGTCGACATAGTGGGGTTCAACAGTACCTCTCGGAATTAGCCACATCATTGGCTCACAAAACAATACATTGCATATCACAATTTTAAACTACAATAGAGGTATCATACACAATGGGCCAATGGAAATAAATTAGAATAGCCGTAGAGGCTTACCCGAATCGATTATCACAATCGATTTCGAGTGCTAGCGCGCGGTTTGTTCAACTGAAGTCTGAAAAAACAAAACAAATCTTCTTAAAGGTGAGCTTCATTTCTCTCATTTGAGGTTAAGAAAGAAAACACACTTTTACACTAGCTAGAGTCAAGCCCGCATAGAGTTTTATGTCAGTAGATTTGAACCCAGAGGGATTATCACATACAACTTGAATCTAGGTTTGACTCCAACATGTGTTGCATCATCTTTCACGAAGACAGTTTTGCCTTGTTTAACCCTGCCTCCCCAAAAAGTGAGGTCCGAATTGCCGTTTAGATCTGAAGCAAAAGCGATCATTTTCACATATCCATGCCGGCTCGGTACCAACATCACATTTCGCAGAATAATTCACGAAGTTTGCAGCAGCTTTAACACTGTTTTGGTTAGTTTATCAGTCCCTGTCTCAGCCCACAATCAGCACTGACTGAGTGTCTCCAGGAATGTGTTTCTCGATCCAGAGACCGAATGCCAGCTTAATCGTATCATCCTAGTAAGTGTTTTAAGAGTCAATAAGAGATGCATATCCTTGGTTCAGAGACCCTTAAACATATAATTTCAGGTAACATATCAAAAATGAGAGAGACAGTGCTTGAACACGATTCATAATCCGAAGCAAGGAAGATCATAAACGTGGCAGGGATTTTGATACGCGGTCTTTAATTAATTTTGGAGATTTTACTCCTTCAATTTTATCTTTAGATTGTTGTCGAGATATCATACAACCCGAATTACGTCCAAAACACACCAGGATATGTCGTTTCAACAACTATCGAAGAAATTCATCGAAGCATCCAGAACAGTTTCCATACATGTATACCGTTCTCAGCGTGTGTGATCGACTTTTTTGACACTGCAAATATTATTTTTTGGTTTCACATTCAGATCTTAGCTTGTGAAGATCTGTGAATACATGTAATCTTTGTAGACCTTAAAGATCGATCTGGCGTGGGAGACCGTTAGAAGGTGTCTAGTTTTGCCGCTTGATTGAAATTATACTGAGAAAGATCCCTGGAGCGTCGCTGTCATGTCTCTTTTGTTTCTTTCAAAGATAGCGAACTCTTGGAACTTGCATTAAATAATTATGAGTGAAAAAAAAATAGGCTTAAAAGCAGTTCAGAATGTAAAGATGGTAGAAGAAAACTATTTTCCTTATATATTGATGAAGGGCTAAAGCCGCTGATTGTCATTAAACAACTCTAGATCTGAAACGTGCATGTGATCGCCCTGATCACTGAGTTCCGCCAGTGTGGATAACAAAGTGTTCCTACGGTCTATTGATGCAGTACACAACAGTTTCGTTCCATGGTAAGCCACTTAAATGCAGGCAGTTCACGATCAGTGCTGATCAGTTCCTTAAGGACAGTGCCTCCTAATACCAATTTTTGCGCGGCTTATGACTATGCGGGAAAAGCAGATCTTAGCAAGGGCTATTGGAATCCAAAACGAAAATTGGGTTTAACCACGCGGAAATGCATCTAAACTGTTAACAAGCCTGGTGCATACTTCTTATAATTGCGCGAATTCTCTTCAGTGTTACAACCTGTCTGTAACGTAAGCCTAACGACAGAGCGAGAAGTCTGTCCACACTTATTGCTGTCACTGTCATCAGAGAGACTCCGCTGAAAACTATGCTTATAATATTTCGGCGGGAGTACGGTAGTGAGGTGATTTACAAACTTTCAACGATTAAAAAGCGATGTTTTTAATACAAGAATCAACATTTATTATCCTGTCTTTAAATTCAGAGAAAAAGAGAGTTGTACACTTTTAGAAAAGTAATCAGCAATTTTTGTAGATCTTTTCTTTCCAACAGCGAGCAGAGGAAACCAAAACCAACGAAAGGGAAAAATAATATTGGAAAGGGCTTTTAGAAAGTCTACCTTCCTTGTTCATATTACCATCTGCGCATCTTTCAGTGTTGGTTATCACCGCAGGATTGAATGTCCCGGATGTCCAGAGCTGTATATTCAACGCGTGTTCGCGTTTCTTTCAGTTGTATGTCGAGGATTGGGGGGCCTCAGTGATATTGTTGCCTCGCGCAGTCAACGCGCGTGTTCGGCGTTTCTTTCGGGGCCTGATATTGTTGTCTGGTACAGTCAACGTCACGCACGTTCATCCCATTTATATGTTCATCCCATTTATATCTAGACTACGAGTAGTCCCTAATTTTTTCTCAGATCGCGCGCGCGTGGAAATATCTCGCGCGTCTTCTCGCGGGCGCGAGATTTCCACGCGCTTCTCGCGCGCACTCGCCCGCTCGATCCTTATTTTCACTAATTTTCGAGCGTACTTAATTTCGCGGGATTTCGCGAAATCGACAGACCCGTACATAGTTCGCTAGGCTTTATTTTCGCGATTTTAAAGAAAATACGGGCTCAAAGGCTTAAGGCGGGGGTAGACGTGAATTTCAATGGAATTTTAAGAGGTTTAAAGAAGGGACAGAAGGGGAAAAAAAGATTTTTGGAACACCAACAGACAGTTGATACCCACGCAGGTGCTCTTGCGTGGTTATCAACTGTCTGTTGTGTCAATCTACTAATTTTTAACTTCAAATTCTAATTTTAAAACTACATCAAATCTTCAATATTTCTCATTTCCCTAAAGTATACAACTCCTTTGAGAAAAACTATTTCCTCCCAAACATTCCCAAAAATTTACAAAACACCCCATAACATAGATTAATGAGATGAGCATAGAGTTTTTGGATTGCTTGAAACGCGAACGAGATATTTCCCTTAAACCCATGTTAAGTGGTGGAAAAATGGCATTCATGTGCACCCCCGCCTTAAAATCTTGCAAAAATTTCGCGATTTTTGCTGCATCGCGAAAACTAATACCTGCGAAAATAAGCTATCAAGTAGGATTATTTTACCACCAAGGGATAGTTTATTCTACAAATACCTGCTGGTAAATACCGGAAATAAAAAATGGACGAACCACTTATACCACGAAACACGTAACAACGTATTTGAATGCTTAGTCATACAGCAGAGGAGCAGCGCGCAAAGGATCATGGACCAAATTCTCGTTCGCGTCATTTGAGTCCAGCCGTCGTCTGAGTGAGAGCTCCTCGTGTAACAAAAATGGACGCCATCGAGCAACACGAGGCACAGGCTGAATTCTTTCATAGCTCCAGTAGGATTTATTTGCACTGTTGCGACGTTTCTAATCTTCAAATCTTCTTTCGTGTGTTCCGTTTACTGAATTCCCCAACCTGACGGCTAGCTGGCGTCCTTCATACGTTCTGTTGGCTTGTCACGGAGCCTCAAACAGATATAGTCTGCGTGACAGGCGTAACAAAGGGGAGGGAGAAGGGGGGAGGGGGGGGGGGGGGGTGTACTGCACCTGTCACGCAGGCTAAAACTGGCGATTTGACCGGCTAAACAAACAAATATGTGATCAGTGGCTGTCAATCGAGGTGAGCCTAACAAATATGACGTTAAATGGGGCCGAAAATCGACTAACAGCGAATATTTTAGAGTAAAGCATAAAAAAACGCGATTTAATAGCCCACGCGCCCTCTGTCCCAGTCGCGGTCTCCTTTGATCCTCCTACGCAGACGCTCTTACTACACCAGTCACCTTTTGCATTGATTTATGTAAAACAATTTTAAATGCAAGGCCAATACTACGGAAATTTCAGATTTAATGGACAACTGATATTTCGACTACAAGAACTACCGGTGGTTATCCGGTCCTCAGCAATTTAAAATACTTCAAACGTTCGTGGCATTTATGTGTTTTCAGTTATAGGGGAGACTATCGTAGATTACCACAGATGAGGTTTTGACTTATGACTGAAATGTTTGCAATTCCGAAAATAATTTTGGCAAGTGTTATGTTGACTGGCGTCATTTGGCGGGAAAAGCATGCAAGCTCTGCTTGCTTGGATACATTATTAGGCTCGTAATTATAATTATAGCTAATTATGCTCAGACAGTTAATTATACTTGGATATCATTCGTATTACGTATAATAGTCTCTTTGTAATCTTTTTTAGCGAATGGACTCTTTTTCGTCTTTGAGGTTTGCTAAAATGAACAATTACAGTGGAGCCTCTACTTTGGGACACCTCCATTTTTAGCTAGGAGGGAACACTTCTCAATTTACGCCGCTCTCTGTCCTGCGTAGCTGGCGGTCTTGTTGGCGCGCGAAGGCAAAATTCGTCGCGCGAAGGTGCCCCAGACTCTCGCGGCTCCGCCGCTCGCGACAGCGGCACGAATTTTGCCTTCGCGCGACGAATTTTGCCTAGCTGGCGGTCTTGTTGGCGCGCGGCGCGCGAACGCAGGCTAGCCGCTCTCTAGAGTCTGGAACAGCGGCTGGTAATCGAGCCTAGCCCCATGGCCTGGAGGTTCCACTGTATAATAATAGTAAAGAAGTAAATTTCATGATGAAGTTCGGGTCAGAAGCTAGCGTGGGAAATATATTAAAACTAGGATTAAAATAGTTCAACAATGATTGCATAGCCTGCGTCTGCGACGCAGGCTATGATTGCACTGCTATATATTGATATTACTATTTTGCATTCAATTCTTTTATTACCGATTTTTCCCAGTTATTGTGCTCAATTTAGCGCCACAAATGAAACGGCTACCAAAAAAAAAACATTTTAAAGGAGCTATGTCACAATATTTTAAGTCATTTTTGTGAAGTGCAAAATACGTCCTTCAAATTGAAGATAGCCTCAAAATAATAGTTTACTAAGGTAGAAAAACACCAAAGAGGTGATAATAAACCAAACAGGAACAAGGATGGTTGAGGATGAAGAAGATTAAGACGGATTGCGAATGATTACTGCAAAAGCCATGTACAATCAGACTTGTTCAACGTTGACCAGTCAAAATAAAATATAACATAGACCGACTGCATTGTTTGATCAGTACATGCATAAAGGCTCAGTGAGTGCACGCGATCTGCCAAACAATAGTCTCGGCACTCTGGTCGATCGTGACAAGTACCGGTAATGCACAAAACCAATTTTCTGAATACGGAGATATTTCCGGTTTCCTATTGGCCAATTTCCACGGGAATCGTGATATAAATCAGTGGCTATTCATATAAGGCGCGCGATAGCCTCACGTCACGCGAACTTCACGATCGTCGTTGCAAGCACCTCGCTATTTATACCAAAACGTGGTGACACTGGTTGAAGTCTTGAAAGTTTTATACAGAAAATACAGAAAACGGATTCCCAGACACGGTACTGATGATATTCCGTTTTTGACTGTTTATATATTGGGCGTAAAAACTGAAAAAAAAAGTATTTTATTACATACAAATCATGGGCTATTTATAATGAGTCACCGCGGAATCACGCATCAGGAAATTCGAATTCCGCAATCAAATGCAACGCTTCAGGGACCAATTTTTAGGCAGATCAGGCTAGTGTTTTCAAGAATAGTTTATTTCAATCGCATTGCTGCGCATTGCTGAAACGTTTGCTGAAGGGGTACAGGGTGCGTGACTGCTGAAATTTGTGAACTTTGGACGGAATGGAAATATAGGTGTTGTCAATTTCTTAATTACGTTCTAACACGTTTTGGTTTTTGGGGGTATTTTTTTTTTTCTTGTTACGTAAGCGAGATGATCCAGTGCCCTATATCTACCTGGTTGCATTTATTAATCACAGCTATTCTATATTTTACCAAGCAACCATGCTGTATGTAAAATCGAAACCGGTTCTGCGGGCTTGCGATACTAGATACTTCCGATACTCGACGATACTGTACGATACTAGATCTCTGTGCCACAAACCAGGGTCAAAGATTAAAACAATCCAGACGATAAAATATCCTGAAACGGTATCGGAAAGCGGCACATTTTTTCATAATTGTCATAATTATTCAAATGTTTGAATACATGCTGCTCTGTGACGGATGTTTTGCTCGCTAAATTATTACGGTAAACCGAAAGGTGTATCCCCAATAAAGAAAGGGGAAAAAATTTCAGTAACGAAGCTCCGATATATAAAGTTTTTTAAAAGTGCGAAAGTGCCTAATTATACTAAGTAAACATCTATCAAAAATATAAATATAAATAATTATGTGTGTAAAAACTCTGCCATCGCACGGAAATCTGCCCATTGATGTCACTTGTCATTCAAAATATTAACCAATCAAAAGCCAGCAAACACTGCAAAGTAGACTAACCTTTGTTCACTGAAAAAAACGCGCTGGGACTAAAAAATAAACTTCCTCCTCCTTCTTCTTTCAGTTTCATTTGACTACATCATAAACACAAGGTGTTTTTATTTGCGGACATGAAACAGCAAAGATTTCATTGTAGCTCATTGTGTCTTCGCCCCCTCGCATAACCACTATTGTTGACATGCCAAGACGCGCGGCGCACGAGGCTTTTCGTTGACATTCCGATATCGCTACGTATTGCCAAAAATAGAAATATCACGTGGGTGTCACATGCCAGGTTCAGTCAAATAGGAAGGAGATTACATTTCGCAGTCTCTCGTTCAAAGGCGTTGCTGCAGTGTCGCACAGTTCGTTGAAGTAAATTTCAAGTTTGATCTCGGCTCTCCGAAAATCTAAAAATCCAAGGTAAGTTGTTTTAAATGTTTTATAAAAGCTTGCCCTAGCCTTCTATGGTAGTAAAGAAAGTCAGAAATTATTGTACGCCGCTCGAAATTAGGCATACAACAGTGATTTTGAGCGAGTGTGTTCGGCACGCCTTTGCTTTCAAAATAGTTCGTTACGATATTCACTAGTGATCGTCGATCTGTGCTGTTACTTCGTTTTGATCTTATACACTTTTGATGTTAAAAGATCGAAAGCGAATGTTTCAGTATTTGGAAAGTCGTTTATAAAGAATTGCAACACCGAACGCGCGTTTTGATTCCGGTAATAATGGGTGCGCCTTCGGGTTGAGGATATTCGCTCGCTAATAAAGACCGTTTGATTATATCGATCGACAACAGTCGTGCTCTGAACAAACTTGAAACGTTGATTATGAAACTAAACCCATCGAAATCACCAAATCAGCTCGGCATTTGCTTGTCTTACATTGTTGATTTCGAAATCGGCATGGTTTTTCACAACGTGTTCGTCGCGTGTAGCACAACCGATCGAGCGTGCTACGGTTAACAATAGCCTTTTAGAATTGTACATAATGGAAGCTATTCAACCGAGAAAAACGGACCTTTCTTATTAATTGCTTTGTGGTGATTTTATCCTCGTTCGCTGAAGCGCGAAGCTATCGCATGGCCACAATGAACAAGATATATGCAGGCGTCAACATGAACGGGTTGTGGCGTGGCTGGTTGAAACAACTCCCACAACAGAACCGCATTGTAGTTTATAAAGTTAATCGAGACACCTTCACCCGCCGCACAGTTGTACTCCGACTACAATTATATTGTAACCCGCTTCGAAAATCACTCCGTTCTGAATTTTTGTTCGTTCTTTTCTTTCTGTGTGTGTGTGTGTAGTTTGCGCGCTGAATATTGATCAGTGTCGAACGTGATGCTGTTTGTTTTTATAGGCTTATGCAATGACGCACTAAAAACCCATTTGGATTTCAAATATTTCAAGCTTTTTCTGATGAATTTCAGGCCACTGTCGACATTGCTCGTAAAATTGGGCACCATTTGTGTATTTGTGATATCGAAAGTTCTCAACAATTATGCGGGCTTGGAGTGTTTAATTTTATTTAGCGTGGCGCGCTCGCCGAGACCTTCGCTCCGAGCGTCGCGGAAACGGGCTTGACATGGAATTACCACGCAGTTGTCTTTTAGTATTAATCTGCATTTGGGTAAAATTTCAACTTCTGAGGACAGAGGCATTGCAATCTTTCTGGAAACAGGAAGCGCGTGGTACATGTAGATGAAATTTCCTGCTGTTGTGATGTTTCGATTCGATTCGATTCGATCGTTTCCACACGACATGCGAACTTGCTAATTTCAAGTTAACAGAATAATTTACCTCGAAAGCGCTGGTTTCAAGTTACAAATGCAAATGCCTCCTTCTTTAGTTATCTGTATGACTCCACGAATATAATATTGCAAATACTAATTCCTCGCCTACATCCGTCGGAAATTAGTAAGATGATCTCGAGCTATTTTGCAAACTGTGAAAGCATTGGATATTTCAAATAGTCGACCTTCTCGTTGCGTTTGTTGTGGCTAGCAAGAACAAAACCGCAAGAAACGGTTCATTTGTCATAAAGATAAGTCAACAAGAAGGAGGATAATTTAATGCTTTTGTGCAACCCTGGGTTTGTGCAAAGCAATGGAAACTGCAAGTTTTCACGCGAACTCATGCCGAATTTACTGCTTTTGTGCAAAGCGATAAAAATTCGTGTTGCAAAAAGGCTATAATCGAAACTGCGAGTTTTCACGCGAACTCGTGCCGAATTTTACGATTAGGAATTGAAAAGTTCATATTTTTAATAAGATTTAACTGCATCCTCCTTGATCGAACAGTTTCGTGATAAAGCCGGAAGATGTTGGGGCGGGGAGGGAATTCGAATTTTCTTGTTGTCACGTTCGACAAATTTCTTCGCGTTTCTTCGCGCGCGAGCGAAGGGAGGTTTTAATATGCCTTCACAACGCCGAACACATTTGGTTAAGGACACTCGTCTCTTAGACGACCGTTAAGCCGAATTAGCACCAATATCAGGCAGCAAAAAGTATTTCTAAATTATTTTTATTTAAATATCAACAGAAAGCGGCGATAAATTAGAGTAGGAGATATTTCTTATATATAAAACGCCGCGTAAAGACGTAGAAGTTTCGATCTAATAAATATTTCAAAACGCGCGTTGTATTTGTTATACATACCGTAAAATAAATGCAAAGTATATATGTTTGTGAATGCAATAAATAAGTAATCAGTGTAACTCGATCGGGTAATATATCTCCCGTGAAGTGAATAAGCAAGAATATAATTTTATATATTTTTCCGGGAATAAAATGTGGAATTGTTGGTGTCAAAGTCTGGTTTGAGAATCCTGTATTTTCCAGACTTTGATTTACACCGAGAACGTAAATATCCAAATAAAGTAGCTTGCATTTTATATTCAGACCGAGGAGCTTATCAATTACGTAGCTATAAAAACGCACTCCATTATTGGTGATGTTACTTTCATTATATGCTTGAACGCCCACAAAACGGCTTTCAAACGCATGTCAATAATATTTGTAGCGTTACAGTATTTCATCCGTTTGTTAATCCCACAGAATAATTAAAAAAAAATGTCTCTTCTTTGCCATGGTTAGTTTTCAAACTTTTGAAAAAAAAATGATCATATGAGTCAGCCACTTTATACATCTTTGCAGTCCTGACAAATTCAACAAGGCATTTCTGATGCACATACATTATCGCCACAACTCCGCCTCCAACACTCCTTGGATTTTGATTGGTCAAGTCAAACGGAACCCATCAGAAAGTTGTCAAAAAGATGTCAAAAATTAATCAAAAACTTTGTTGAGTGGCAACGGTAGTGTCGAATACATCTTTTGCAGTCTCAACAAATTCAACAAGGCATTTTTTATGCACATACATTATCGCCTTTAACAGTCTTGGGGGTATAGCTGAGATAATGACTCTAACAAACATGCAAAGTTTTTTGTTAATTGCTCGTATTGAGCCTGGCAGTCTTCCTTTTGGAAAGTCCAGAAAGAATCTCACTATCTTGCATGTGGTTGCCTCAAACTTCTTGCTAACTCGAGCCAAAATGCATGATCCT
>MU827308.1:1847140-1866546 GCA_029204205.1 Desmophyllum pertusum | reverse complement strand
TCCCTTGTAAAATACGCCACCGGGATCTTGCCGGGATCCCGCCAAGAATCCGTTCCCGCCGGGATCCTGCCAAGATCCCGCCGAGATTCCCGCCGATATGAAAATTTTCCCGCCGGGAAAAAATTCCCGTCCTGGATCTTGGCGGGATTCCCGCCGGGAATCCCTTTCTTACCGGGAATCCCGGCGCGAAAAAAATCTCATCACGAATCCCGGCGAGAATCCCGCCGAGAAAAAAATCCCGGTTGTATTCCCGGCGAGAATTTTTGTTCTCGCCGGGTAAAAATAAAAAATCTTGTTTAGAACTTCCCCGCAGAGAAGTTCTTATCGACGAAATGCAAATCCCCGGCGGGATGACAAGTTCCTGACATAAACTACTCCTCGGTTGACCCTGGAACCTTTTGGAGTTCAAAAGACAATCGTGACACTTTACTAAAACTAAGTTCACTTTCAAAGACTATTAGTCATCTGTGGAAAATATAGCGACGTTTTGAGGTTTAATAGCATAAAACGGTTTACTGAAAGTCCATCGAACGAAGAGGCGCGTGTTGCATAGATGTTAGATTTGTTGATTACTTAGGATCACGGTTGATTTGTCGATTAAAAGTGCGCGGTTTTTTCTGTGTATTTTATTAGCCGGTATAAAAAGTCTAAAAAGGTCTTACCTTTGAAGGCTTACCTTTGAGGACTCCAGTGACCATTTTCACTTGGTGATGATACGATTGCAAACGGAGTAGCAGAGGTACGGCACCGTTTTGAAGATTTCTCTTGAAATGTGACCTTGCGATTATCGTTATTTTAGATCAAGGGTCGCTAAAAAAGGTTCATGGATTGGAAGCTCATCCTTTCATTTTTCTGTGTTGCCTGTTCTTCCCGACACGGACCACCCACTTAGCAAAAATTTGCGGGCTTATTCCCGCCAAGTATCGTTAACTGAGCCAATATGATTGGCCGATGTATGTCACGTGGGCCATATACACGCCATCCCGTGATGATGTGAGCAACCCGTTTGAAGTGAGAATTTTCTCAGAAAGTTTGATTGCTGAATAATTCGTCGTTTTATCCACAATGCAAGGGTTGGAAAAATGTTTTGGCTTAAAAGAAATGGAACATATGATGGAAAAAGTTGTTTTACGTCGTTTGATCAAGAAATTGGATCAACAAACTTGTTGGAACATTCTGGAAATGCGAACGAAAATGTCGAGCATCTTTGAAAGAACTGTACTGAAATTTTAGCAAAGTCATGGGAAAGCCTGAAACAGTGGATGAAGATACCGTAATTCTGACTACTTACATTGAGGTAGTTATTACTTTTCTGTGCCGCTTTCATGTAAAGACTTTTTAGACTTGTGACTTCAGATCTGCCCGTGATTCAATGGAATTTTTACGGAATGGCTTCTTCCCAGCTTGGTTTGACTTTGGTAGATTGCGTAAAGCTGTGTAAGTTTATATTCTTCTTGATCTTTACGCACAGCTCAAGAAAAAGGTTAGTTACACGATCTGTATTTTAATTTCAAGTGAATTGTGATGACCTTCTCATGCAAATAAAATATATCGGGTTGTTTTGATACAGAGGAATCGTATTTCACTGTGTTTGTTTTGGCGACGTTCGGCGGGCTTACCTTCGATCAGTTTAATTCGCTGTTAAAGTACCTGAACAGAAGCAATATTTCTCTGGATAAATCCACCTACGTTATTACTTAACCTGATTACAGTTTTCACTTTTTAATACCTTGTGGCGTACAACAGTGAGTAAATTACGAACCTCGCGATCGTTTATTTTTACGACACTTGAACTCGGTGTAAACACAGCTTTCATTTGAAATGTTATCGCCAATAACGAGAAAGGAAACGGGAATTAATTTGAGGTTGACAGAAACCAAGTGATTTTCAGGTGCTGAAATGCAGCGGCAAAATCCTGGCGGGAATCTTGCCGAGAACTTATGCAAAGAAATTCCCGGCGGCCAAATATTCCCGGCAAGAAATTGGCCACAGATAATTTTTCCCGGCGAGAATTCCCGCTTGTTCTGCGATTCCCGGCGGCCAAATTCTCGGCGAGATTCTCGGCGAGAATCTCGCCGGGATTCTTGGCGGGAGCGGAATTCCCGGCGGCCAATTCCTTGCCGGGATCCCGGCGCGAATCTTCGCCGGGATCCCGGCAAGATCCCGGTGGCTTTTTTACAAGGGCTTGCATTAAGTCTGTGGATGAAACCCTAGTGTGTGACCATTCAAATGAAAGCTATTGAGCAGTACTTTCATGTGATACTGTTTATTATGCTGTACAAGGTGGTTCTAACTTTTGAGTCTGTGGATGAAACCCTAGTGTGCAACCATTCAAATGAAAGCTATTGAGCAGTACTTTAATTCATGTGGTACTGTTTATTATGCTGTACAAGGTGGTTCTAACTTTTAAGTCTGTGGATGAAACCCTAGTGTGCAACCATTCAAATAAAAGCTATTGAGCAGTACTTTAATTCATGTGGTACTGTTTATTTAATGCTGTACAAGGTGGTTCTAACTTTTGAGTCTGGATGCATATGAAACCCTTGTGTGTGACCATTCAAATGAGAGCTATTGAGCAGTACTTTCAAATGGTGCTGTTAAATGTTTTGGACATTTTGCAAAATTAAAATGATATTTTTATTCAGTTTTGAACTTACAGTAGCACTCTTAGCTTGGGAGTGAAAGGGTTAATCGAGAGGAACGCATGCACATGCATGCGCAGTGAAAGACAAATTAAATGACACCACCAGGCAAAGTTTCGTCAATTTATTAAAGGGGCAGTATCACGGGGATTTCGACCTTTTTGGTTCCAAACTGTGCTTCAGTACCTTTTTTATTTACAAAATAATTCTAGAACACTAAGAAAAAGAAATCAACCAAATTCTTGAAAGAGGAACAAATTATGGTCTGTTCTAGTGCATTTTGGAACTGAACGAAAAATGCGGGAAATTGAAAAAAAAGTTAGCCTAACATTTCAAATTGCGATCCATTCCGACCCAGAGACACTTATTGACAGTTTTAGTACACTAGGATGGTAATTTATAACAAAATTTGACCATTATTTTTTAGTTTTCTGTTAATACAAAAATGTTTTTTGGTTTTTGAAATGAGATCAAAATCCCCGTGATACTGCCCCTTTAAGTGATTTCACAATTATGCTCTGTTTAAAACTCTGTACAAAGTCTGGTTTACGCATCTCCAGTAGAAAAAAAACAAACTTACAGAATCAAAAACAAACCTTAAAAATCTTCAAATAGCAGAAGAAGTAATTATATTATTTTTACCAATTTAGATTTGTTTTGCTTGACTTGCTGTACACAGGTGGCAGTAAAAAGGGGTGGCAAATGGTAACAGAGAGACTGTGAGGCTAGCATTTTTCACTGCAAACCCGAGACTTTTTGACTTTTTAAATCGTGAGACCAAGATCTAGAATCAAGGACTCCGAAGACCATTTGCCACCCCTGAAATTGTTAGTAGAAAATAATATTGATCGTGATCTAATCTACCATCTCTTTGCTTTTACCAGATGCAGAAAATTGTCCTTTTGATGTTTTGTTGCCCTCACTTATGGTAGGTATCATAACAAATATATGTAGATACCATAAAAGCTCTATTAAGGTGACTCCTCAGTATTTAACTTTAAGTTAAAAATAATAAAATAAAAACATTTTTCGGAAGGAAAAAATGCAAAATGCAATGCAATGTCATTTTATACCCTAACTTAAAGTGCCTATAACCCCCAAAACTTTTTGCGTTACAACAAATCTTCTCATTTTTCTGAGTAGAATGTCGAAAAAAAAATTTCTTTTTGGTTGAAACCACGATTTTTTATGAATTTTCAAAGTCCGGGAAAATCGCATTATTTAAAAACATGACCGAGTAGCAGAACCATCGTGAAAGTACTGGATTTAGCACAATTCGTGACGTCATTCCAGGCCATCAATCGATCGCACGCGAGCCTTGAGTTGTGTCTTCGTTCTGAGCTAGAAATGCATGCAAAATTGAGCCGAGCCATTCTTTGCCGTTGCGTTGCTCTTAGCACTTCAGAGATCAAGACTTCAATTTGCTTTGTTCGGGTTCCAGAAGTTTCGTAGAATTCAAGGTAATAATTTATTCTTGCTGATTAAGCGATTTCTAGTACAGCTGCAGTGAGCATGGCTGATTTTATTCAGACTAATTTGCTCAGTCTGTTTATACAGTGTTTATACTATGCGAACAATCGACACATTTCACGGCACTTCCAGTGCTCGAAATTAGCGGTCGTCCGAGACGACTAAAAAGTGTTTCGGGCAACCACTTTTCAGTAAAACTAAAGGCCCGGTTGTCCGAGAAAAAACCACCGGACAACCCAAGTATAAATCGATCGAAGTACTTACGTTTCTGTGATGTCCAACAGAATAACGAAAAGAAGTTATTAATTTGACACAGGAAAATAGCTCTAAATATAGGTGTAATCTTCTGGTAATAAATGGAAGCAACCAAGATTTTTAAAATCAACTGAATCGAAGTTTCTACACGCAAGTAGCTCACGCAAGTGGCATTCACAGTTTCTGGGTTCAAATCGCCCTATAATGCATTGCAAGCTTAGTGAAAATCTTGAGTACTTCATGTATGTTGATGGGTTGTGTCTCTGGTTACTTGCGATCGTGTTTGGCTCACGTTAGCTACAAAGTTAGTGCTGGAAAGTCTTAATATATAATTTGTTTGTTTTAAAGCTTGTTTTTGTTTTTATTTTCGAAACCATAATGATTTTAAACACTTTTAAATTAAACTAGCTTCTATTTGATTTTACAATCTGGCAACTAAAAAATTGCATTTAAAGACTAGTAATTTTGAGCCCTGGACTCAGACATGTTATAAGCATTGGACCTTGACACTGAGTAAAGTAAACACAAGTAGTTACATATATACTAACTTTGTGTGAAACATTGTGAATTTATTATTTGAATTAATGCACTTCAGAGAATTGTGAAAATTGAGTCAAAACATTTATTAGGCAATCGGTCAGATAATATTTTAAGGACAACCAAGCAGTCATCAGGGCAACCAAAGTCAGGGGTTTGGTTGTCCGGCATTGGGCATAAGGACAACTTGTTTTTTTTTTTAAATTTCGAGCACTGCACTTCAAATTTGTTTATACTTTACTGATCTGGCGACATCAAAGGAGGACAGATTCTCACCGGAAAAAAATTCGATATCTTCGGGCTTTAGCATTATTTAATGAAACTGCTAAGCTAAATCATTTAAAAGCAAAGTAAGATATTCCCAATCGAATTGTAACTTCGAACAGAAGCTTCAGAATATTACTGTCTGAATGGTGCACAGCTTCCGTACGAGTATCCGCTGCAAATAATTCAATACACTAGTCCAGACTTTCGTTCTAGAACTTCCATGCAAATACTTAAGCCAATTCAGTATATTCCATCTTTGTTTAAACCTGTGAAGCGATTCTATTCATTCAATTCAGCTGTGTGTGCCGTGTGAATGTCATAATTTCCTGTTGAGCGACACCGCGTGGACTGGTGTTTATTTGGGCTCGCGGACGGTCTTTGAGTTTAGAATACTCAAGCAATTTACATGATAATCTTTTCCTACCTCATTCATAATAATAATAATTATTATATTTTAACACAAGTTGTAAGAAATTATTTTTCAAGTATTCAAGCTACTTTAGTCTCGTGTTTGTAGTATTGTCTTTGGACAGGAGGTTGCGTCTGACTCGTCCCCAGTCGTCTCTCTTGTCTCCTGTTAATATTTAGCGCGGCCGAGGGGAGCGCAAGGGGTGATGGGAAGGAGGAAAGGCGGGAAACGACTGGCAGATCCTGTTTCCAAGATGGCGGACAGAGCAATGGCGGCGTTTTGATGAAATAAGCGCTATTAAAAGAGAACGCTTTCCGCCGCCCTTTGAAGCTAAAATCTGCTCTGCCGTAAACAATCGCAAGGTTTTGTTTACAGTCAAAAGTCTTATTTGCACACCACACAACTCTTCTACGCAGTTCTACGACGATTGCCGTTTACTTCTGGTACAGAGACCTCAGACTAACTAGATCGTTTCCAAAATACTTCCCTTAAGCGTCTACGAACTTGTATTTATTTCTCATTTACACGAGAAAGTCAAACTTCAACTGAAAGCTACGTTAAACGTCTGTTTCCTGTCGCTCTGTGGTGTCCTACCAGTTTTCCTGTGGAAGTGTTGTGATTATTTGGGTCAAGGGGTCAAACTGATCATGACAGCTAAATTTAAAATCTCATATTTTCAAGGATCCGCACTTCAGGCCTTTATATCTCTCAATGAACTTACTGCCGAAAAGTTGTAGCCTTTGCAGTGCCAATTTATTCTGGAAACGAGCGGCTCAGCTAAAATTGCAAAACCCGGCCAGGAATATAAATTACGTAGCATTCGCGGCACTCAAATCACACAGAGAAAATGACTCGCACACTAACACGACGACACATCAATATTGTAATACAAAATTAAGGTTTAATTTAGGAAATCCATACCTCTCAATAAATACAAAATCATACTTCCTCTCTTCAAATGTTCAGCGCGCGTTTCTGCTTGTAAGCTTATGTCGTCGAAGGGTTGTAAAACATCGTGAGTAACTCGACTTTAGCAAGCGTCTTGACCGGTTCGCTGATGTTCTATTAAATACACCCGTAAAAAAATGCCTTTCTAACGGCCAGACATCACTGAAACTTCGTCAACTACGCCATTCCACAACTCTGAGTGCATGGAAAAGAAATAATCGAAGAAAAGCGGCCTCGCGCAACTTTTCGACTCTTGGCACAACTTTTCGACACAGGATCTGCCAGTCGTCTCTCTCCTTCGCTTTCCTCCTTCCCAGCATCCCCCGCGACTTGCGACTCCCAACAAAGGACTTCTCTTCTCGTTAATATTAACAGGAGACAAGAGAGACGACTGGGACGAGTCAGAGGTTGCGTGACATTTCTGTGAGTTTCGGCTCGATATAAAACGTATAGACATAGCAAATTTATAGTCCGAATCAATTCCACAGCTCTTGTAAAAAATAGCGTAATACATTAAGCAAACGTATAATATTTCAGGTTACCCAGAAAAAAGGTTATTTCATTGGCATTCTACGAAAATTCTGTATACCCATCAAGGTCAATTCCTCTGCTTTCCAGTTCAAAACTAGACTTTCTCAAAGTCTCGCGGCGTTTCGCCGCTCGTCTCACGACTTCGTCGCTCGCTTTCGCGACTTCGTCGCTCGCTTTCGCGACTTCGTCGCTCGCTTTCGCGACTTCGTCGCTCGCTTTCGCGACTTCGTCGCTCGCTTTCGCGACTTCGTCGCTTAAAGAAGTCGACTTGTGGCAAGTCTAGTTTCAAAACTGGCGCCAATGGCCTGGAATGACGTCACTAGTCCCAGTTTCCCTTTGACTCGGCCGTGGGGAAAACAACCCTAACTTTGACGGCCCATAGAAAATTGCCGTTTTAACCAAAACAAAAGTTTTTTTTACAGAATTTTGCTTAGTATAATATAAACATTCATTTGGGGCAAAAATATTTTTGGGGGTTATAGGCACTTTAACGATAGTTCTGGAAAATAAATACCATGTTTCCATACAAAGTGACTGAAACAACAGAAAATATTTCTTTGAAGACATTATTACATCAGTCTGACGAAAGGGGGAGGGGGGCTTATTACAAAATCTGACTTCCAAAGGGGGGGTGGGGGGCTAAATATATAGCTTTTACGGTAGGTAAACCATTCTTGTCTGGTCCCATTAGGCCAAACGAAAGTGAGAGTTTGAACTCTAAACAACTCTCATCCTCGTTTGGCCCAGGCTTAAAGTATATGCAGGTACTAACAATTTTTTTTTACATAGTTGTGGTTGTCTCTTCCGGCCCGTCTGTCACTACAGGTCCAGATATGAGTAAGTAATAACAATAAAAAACTTTCATGTTCCAGTTTGCATTAATGTTTTTACTTGTAATTTATTTTTGTTCCCAATTTGACTGAATGAAGGATTGAAAAGCATGTCTTGATATTGCCAGCACTTCAACTTGTTTCTTATCGGCTCATTCTGAAAAAAAAAAAAAAAAATTGACTTTGTTAAAACAACTGACAACCTGTGGCCCTCGGATCCCAGATCAAATTCGTATTTGGAAGTGTTGGTTTTTGAGGAAGGAGGAAAACCGGAGTACCCGGCGAAAAACCCTTGGAGCAAGGATGAGAACCAACAACAAACTCAACCTACATTTATTCCACTTATAATAAAGCCCCTCCCCCAAAAACCCCCTTACAATGTTGTATAAGCCCATGGCTTATAACCAGCTTTTTACGGTATTCTGAACAATGATTATTAAAGTTCAACTTAATTGTTATTATTTTCTTTTTCCCACAGCTAATACCACAGCAGGTAAGCTACATGTAAATTCAGTTGATGTTTGCCATATTAACATTGACTTTGCAGGGTTTTCATTAAGAATTTAAGTAGCTGGAGAGTGCTGTAAAGTACCAGGAGAATGTTTTGGGAATGAGCTAGGGGGGTCTGGGGGCATGCCCCCCAGAACATTTTGAAAAATTGAAGTCTCTTAGATGCGTTTTCTACATTTCTGAGCAGCAAAAAAAAATTGTTAAAAAAAAAATGTGTTAAGTCGTGACTAACTGGAAAAAATAGTCCCCAAATACAAATTTTTAGTTGTCATGCTACGTTGAAAGAACAATCTTACCACAAATTCTAAATTAAAATATGTTGAGACTCTCCAGCTGCTAACTTTGTTGTTTATGTGAGCCAAACACGATCGCCACATTTCCAGAGACAAAATATATCGGCATACATGACATATGCAACTAACGCAGGGCTCGCAAAGCATTATAGGGCGTTTTAAACACGGCAGCCATTTCCAAGTTTACTGAAGCCGAGAGGTGATATTTTTACAGCAAAACAAAAAGATGGAGCAATATGACTGCAATGAAAGCCAAACAAGACAAGATAAATTGTTTTTGAACTTTAATCTTTTAATAATTAATATAATCTAAATCGCAGATTTCAAATTTAGCCGGAGAATTCTGCGTAGTAGCCGGAGAATTCTCCGATCCCTAAAGGCCAGTTTACACACTACGATTTGTCGGCCCGATTTGATAAGAAAACGACTAAGCGAACGAAAAATCGGCCCGATTTTTAAAAATCTGTTGCAGTGCAACAGATTTTACAAATTGGGCCGATTTTCATCCTCGCGCTATATCGATAAAAGAAAAAATCGGCCCGATAAATCGTAGCGTGTAAATGAGCCTTACGAGTGTGCCGACAGATCGGGCCGACAAATCGTAGCGTGTAAAGCGGCCTTAATGAACACCCTGACTTTGTTGTTGCATCCGACGCACCATATTTCCTCCCTCTCTCTGTAGAGGCTCACACAAGGGGGAAAAGGGAAACACGTGGTGGGCGACTGGAAGAACAGGACGTGCTTTATTATCTCCCTCTCCCCAACCCCCCAGGCTTTATATTATTTCACTCTCCCCCATGCTTTCTCTTAACCCTGTAACCCCTAAGAGTGCCAATTGGCTTAGCCATTTTACTTGAATTGTGGACACCAAGATTTTCTTGGACAGATCTGCTTTTTGAAAGCATAAAATTCATGTACAGTACCCCCCTAAATGTGACTTAATTGGCCACCCCTATAACTTTTGCAGCTTTTCCCCTGATGCATACATGTAAGTGGTATGTAATAGAGTGGTAAAGTGTGACGTCGCAAATTTTCAAATTTGCGTAATTATGAAATTTGATCAGCTATTCAGAGGAAGCATGCCAATTTTTGGAGCTAATTTTTGGCAAGTGGACGTTTTTTGGCGTGCTTTCTCTGAATAGCTGATCAAATCTCATAATTTCGCAAATTTAATTTTTGTGACGTCATGACTTTAGAGTACTCTATGGCTGGTATTAACCAGTACACTACATGTAAGAGCTGCACATTAAAGCTAGTTTAAGGGTAATTACCAACTATATACAGTCGAACCTGTATTAAGCGGCCACCTCTATTAAGCGGCCAGCTTTCAAAGTCCCGAGTTGTATTTGCTACTTGTATTAAGCGGCCACCTGTATTAAGCGGCCACTTTCTGAAGTCCCGAGGGTGACCGTTATATACAGGTTCAACTGTACTTATAATGTTTTTCTTTTTATGATTTATATCCATTTCTTTCAAAGCTGTAACTTCTTTCTTATCCTTCTTATTTGTTGATGTGATTTATCAACTATACTGCTCATGAATTACCTTTTAAATGGTATATGATACATGGACATCTGACTAATATTGTCGAGTTAGGAAACAAGGACCATTTTGCTTTAGGGGGTAAAGGGTGTTTGAAGTGAATACTAAAGACCCCTCTGTTGAGGAATGATTTCCTCTACCTAACCCCCCAGGGGCTTATTAGGGGTTCTTTTCAACATTTCCGATGATCACCCCCGTCACTTTTATGTGGGAGTTATGTTGAATTTATATGTTAAAAAAATTTATTTTCAGATGCGCCTAAACCAACTTCTACAGCTACAGGTGAGAGATAATCTTGTGTCTGCTTGTAATAATTTACCAATGTCAATCGAACATCTGCGCTCTACCATTGCCACTCAAGAAAGTTTTTGTAATGATTAATTTTTGACATTTTTTGGAAAACTTTCTGATAGCTTCCATTTAAACTAGCAAATCAAATTGCAAGAACTGAGGGAGGCGAATAATAATAATAAAATAATATTGTATCAGATACATTTGACTTATTAGAATTAAGTAAAAGTCTCCATAAGTCTGAAAATAAATTACTAATCTATGTTTAGCTTAGGAATCCGATTTAAAAGATCGTCATAACTCTGAAAATAAATTACAGCTTAGAAATCTCTCTCTTAGGTATAGGGTCAAATGACATTCAACTAATAAAAAGCCTCTCTAAAAAGTAGTGTTTTTATCTTATTCTTAAAAACATTAAGGATTGGATTGATCTTTAAATGCTATTAGGTAGTGCGTTCCAAAGTCTGGGGCAGCAACAGGGCTAAAAATTAACTCCAGTGCTTGGTGGCCAGTCGGGCCAGTTTCCTTGAATTCTTAGTGGCCCAGGCCAAATTAAAGTGGCCCTTATTTTCCTCAAGTTGATTAAAAAAAAAACATATTTACTTGAATAAACGGTTTAATACTGCCGCCTCTTTACAAATGGAGCAAAACGCGTTATCTTGGTTTATTTCTAGTTTTGGTTTGTGATATCGGCAATTTTTACTTGCGCGGGCAGTCTGGACAACAAACCACGGCCTCCCCTGAGTCCAGCTTTTCTGAAATTCCTGTTTCCTTTTCGTCTTTTCGTAATTTTTGCTACTTTCTACGGCATCTTACTTGGTTTTAGGTTTTTTTGGACGGCGGCGGCTCACATCCTTGGAGAAATCTCCACATTCTGTGGGTTTTACATCAGAATTTCTATGCCAAAACCTGGCGAGAAGTATGTTGACGATAAACATGCGAGACTCGAAAACGTGCCGCATAGAACTCTGGGTAAGACTGGAGTCACGTGGCAATAACAAATCAAAATGGCGTCCAGATATATTTGCGGATCGATCTAAATACTCGTGAAACCGTTAAATCGGCTCGTTAAGAACGAAAAATCCACTAAAGTCAATGAACTTAGAGTTGAGGAAAAGAAAGGAAAGGTAGTCCAATTTAACTACCGGTACATATTTTATTTTAACTTCGTACTTTGCAACTTTTCTAAGCTTATATCGTAGTCACCCTTCGGGCGATCAAACCTCAACTTTTAGTCACCCTGGTCAGTTTTAAATCGCCACTGGCGACCTGGCGACCGTTAATTTTTAGCCCTGCAGCAACTTGAAATGATCTGTCTCCATAAAACTTGAGATTTGACTTTGGTATTACAAGCAGATTTTTTGAAGAGGATCTTGGTTGCCTGGTCGGAGTATAGTGTTGAAGGAGATCAGCTATAATGCCCATATATTATCTATAAAGAAAACCTCTATAATACGGACCCTCTAATACAGACAACGGACACTAAATCTCGGCCCCAGAGAGCAAATTCATATAAACTTAACCTCTACTGACAGTGATAACAGTTTGTATTCAGTACAATTTCCTGTTTGTGGTTACAGATCAAAGTTAATCAATTGTACCATTGTCCATACAATAAAAATAGCATTTTGTTTTCAACAGTTTATCAACATGTTACCGACCTTTATCATCGACATTTCTTTTCGTCAGTGGAGCCTTTAAAGTGACGTCATGACCTCTATAATGCGGACACCTCTAATACGGACATTATACTCTGTCAATTCGGTGTCCGTATTAGAGAGGTTCAACTGTAGTTGCTAAGTTAAGAAACGAAATAAGGCACTTTGTGAATGTTGTTACAATAAGCGATATTAGGGAATTTAAGAAAACGGCAACGAGAAACGTCGTTAAACAAAAGGTTTAATTAGCAGTACAATGGCTCTGCGCGTGAGTTTTTCTTGTTGGTACATTTCAGTAACCGTCCTCTGCAAAACAACAACGTGAAATGACCTATTTCTGCATTTTCTGGAGAACGAGAACCGCAACGGTTAATTTGTCATGTTTCTATTTGGAATTGTTCGCAGTCTTTACATATTCAGTTGAGGATAGCTCGACACTAATAGACGAACTGAATAGGTCTGAATTATCCCGAGATTCTCAATTAAAATAAAAACTAGTTTTTTAATCAACGTTGTCCTTGGCGTAACCGTCGTGGGATCTTAAACTCCCTATTGTTCTCTTTTAGCCACAATGGAAATGTACTCGAGCAGCGCTGGTCCAAGTAAGTTACATTTTATGTAGTCCTACACTGCACTCTACAATCCTAAGAAGTTATTTCTGAAAGTAATTAATTTGTCGTATTACCTGATTGTCATTTGCATCACGTAAAAATTGTAGTAATATGCTCTCAGGGCTTACTGTATTTTCTGGTAAAACTCGGCCTTGTTAAGACCTGGTGTTTATTTGAACCTGACGTTGAAATTATTCAGGGCCCAATGGAAACCAACTTCGTCTCTAGTCATCAGTGAATGCAATCAGTTCTATCAGGCCAGGTTCAAACAAACACCGGTACCTCATTAAATACTGTTTATTTAAAAACACGTCCTGATCGACCCAGCATTTATTTGAACCTATTATTTATTTGCCTTTGGGAGCAACGATCAAGCCACCAAATTATCAGAAGCATTGTTGAAGGGCTTGAAAAAAAAAATCGAATTCCAGCTTGTTCTCTGTTCTAACCTATGTGTTCTGTAATGTGTTTTTGGTTTTAAAATTTACCTCCAAGTTACAGGGTTGTCCCTAAGAAAAATGTCTGGTAGTAGGTGCTTGTGCCTCTTACCAGAGACACAATCCATCGGCATACATGATGAGTGAGCAGAGAAACTTACTTGACTGACAGGAAAATCTACTTGTCCCGGACGGGGGTTTTGTCGAGCCCTGTTGGTGTCTGAGATATTTGGGGCTTATTTTTGCGGAAAGGGGGTTCTTATTGCAATATTGGAATTGAATTCTAACATACTGTTCTGTTCTGTTTTTTAAGCGCAAAAACCTGATATGAAAAAAAACAACACCAAGTAAGATTTCATTTGATGCATCATCACCCCCCCCCCCCCCCTTCTTGGGCAATCTTTGTCCTAGTCTGACAAAGTTATTGATATGAGAAAGTGCCATTTAGTAACTGTAGCAAGTACAGTCTAACTAACCTCCGCTAACGGACCCCTCCCATAGTCTGACACCTCTCATAAGCGGACACTTGGTCATGTTCCCAGCTACATACAAAACACTACATTTTTAACCTCCCATATACACCCTTTAGCAGACACTTTTTTCTGG
Organism: Desmophyllum pertusum; assembly: GCA_029204205.1. Taxonomy (NCBI): domain Eukaryota; kingdom Metazoa; phylum Cnidaria; class Anthozoa; order Scleractinia; family Caryophylliidae; genus Desmophyllum; species Desmophyllum pertusum. Next base: position 1,852,709 of record MU827308.1, on the reverse strand, counting down.
TCCTGAGGGTGTCTGCTTACAGGAGGTTTGAGTGTATGACTAAAGAAAAATGTTGAATATTGAATGAGATAACTGTTTAATTAACAGACCTTTGTATGGCTTGATGGGGCATGTAAAATTCAGTTATTGTGCCAAGTTTTAAAGGAAATGGCTTGAAACCTGCCTCAAACGATGCATTCAAAAGTAGAAACATTTACAGACATTTGTATGCCTAGTTGCGAGAGATGCAGTGCTTCTCTCCACCCAGGAGTATAAATGGATACCAGCAACAAAATGCTGGGAGGTAATACTCCTAGACGCTTCATGCTACAGAAAACGGGATAAACTCTGGCAGTTGTGGGTCACTATCATAATTTTGGCTAACGATAATATAAAAAAAATATATGGCTAGTTCCCACCCAGCCGTACACTAAATGTAGTAAGCAGTATATATTTTTTAGCTGCAGTACTAAATATGTTTCCTCTTTGTTTTCAGTAAGCGGAGTTGTTAATCTGAAAGCCTTTGCAGGAATGGTCTTTCCTTTGTTTTGATTGCGTAAGTGTATTGGGAATCATCTTGTGTTAGGGGGGTGGACTATTTAACTTCTGAGGGGGGGGGGGGGGTGTGATTTGGTATAGGCGCAAAAAACCCTTTCATGTCCAAGAAATTTTTTATCTCTGGGCATGTGTGTGCATGATATTTTTTTCTGAAGTTGCATAATAAAAAAATGTGTATGCATGTGTCAGCCCATCAGGTAGTGCCTTGCAGGAATTTTTTTTTCGGCAGTGGTCATGAGCACAAATTTTTTTGTACAAGTGTGCTTGCAGGATATATTTTTTTCAAAATCGCCCTCCCCCTCAGAAGTTAAATGGTCCACTCCTAGGGTGGCCTAGTGGTTATCTGGGTTCCTGACTTGCCGGGGTCATAAAGTTGTGTCAGAGGGTGGCAATGCGGAAGTGAAGCAACTGCCATCTTTGATGAGTTGGCTTCAGAGAGCTCAAGCGACCCAGCACCGGCCTGTTAACCCTTTCACTCCCAGAGTCAAACCTGAGTCAATAAATGTGGTTTAACTTTTGAGTCTGTGGATGAAACCCTAGTGTGTGACCATTTAAATGAAAGCTATCGAGCAGTACTGTCATGTGGTACTGTTTGTTTTTGACAATTTTGCAAAATGGAATTCAAGGTTTTTCACTCTGTTTTAAACTTAGCACTCTTGGGAGTAAAAGGGTTAAGAAGCCACCTAGGCTTAAAGACTAACTTTTTTTAATTCATCTTTTCTTTACAGTTTGTTCTGATCAACAAGTCAGCTCCAGTGCCAAGGTTATGGCGTTATCGAGCGAGTGATTTTTTACACGAGTGTTAATTTCACAGCCTAAAACTTTATTTAGCATGTTTCACTTCATTCAGATGAAAGGGTAGCCTGGAGGTCGCCTGCTTATGCAGACATTGTTGTGGTTCGTTACTCGGCGAAGACGGTGCGATGAACCAGAACATTGTCTGTCTTGGGAGGCGAGATTGAAGTACATGTATAACTGTTTTGGCTAAAAATTTGCAGTATTTTAACAAACTTGTATATTTCTGATAAGTTTAAGTTCTTTCTAATATCCATTGTGTAAGCCTATAGGTTAAAATTATTAATAGTTAATGTCAGTTACTTTTTATAGAAAACTAGCAGAGTAGTGAAAAAATAAAGCTGTTGTCTTAATATAAACATCCAGTGTCGCAGAGTTGCCTCGATGTTTGTAATGGGGAAATAAAACATAGGCACGCAATGCGTGCAAGAGCTATTTTTTGGCGTGGTAAAGAATGGTGTTATGGAGCATGAAAAGATTGGATTGGAAACTGTAGATCATGTTGGTTGTTTTGAGTTGGCAGATTGGCTTTAGTATAGTGTATTTTAAGTTATCAAAATCAAGCGATGTGGCTTGTTTTCCTGGCAAACAGTTTTGTGCTGGTCAAGTTGATTATATTCAATGGACGATCGAATGTTTCAAGTCAGAGAATATTCAAACGTTTTTTATATTTTATTAATTTTACTTGGGTGGTTTAAGTTTTAAAATTGCGAATTGTAGTTAAAAAGGAAATAACGTTTGGTGTCGTCGATTAGAAAATAATGCAATTCTTGGATGTTAAAAGCGTAACGTGAAAGAAATAAAAAAGAGATTGGACTGCATTGGTGTTTTGAGATAAAGAATATTTTCCAAACATTTTGAAAAGTTACATTTGTTACCGAGTGGTCAAACTCAAAGACTCGAAGGGTTGAATGTCAGAGCAGTCAGCTACGCATGCTCCCCAGTCCGCGATCGAGGTGGAGAGGATCGCAGGCACACCGAAACACCCACAGCTGGAGACTGAGCCTACCCCACCCTGGGAGTGCAAATCCCCACCTCCAGTCCAATAGTTGACTACTATAAAATAAAAACGGTTCTGTGAGGGGCAGTTGTTTTTACATCTTCCTTTAACTACCAGGCAAAGAAACAGTTGGAAACGAATGCGTGACAATTGAACAAACCTGCGTTACACATGACAAGGGTCAACAAAAGTATTTTATTTAGGTATTAAAACATAAACCATTCGTGTTGTGGTTCATCAAGAAATATTTGTGCCAGTACAGTGTGTTGTTTTAAATATTAAATTGTACTCCTTATCATCGTATAATTAAAAGCCTTAGTGAAGGTCTGCTTAAAACATTCATGTAAATTTGATTGATGACCTTTTGACCCTGACATGTTGTAATGCATTTATTAATCAAATACAAAATTTAATGACAATTCACATAGCAGAACACCAAGAACTGCAAATCCTCACAGTACCTTGAAGGAAAACAATTTCTTGATTTCATTCCAAAGAAAAACATCACGTTTTTATTAAAATTTCGGCTCTTTTACATGTAATTAAATTAAATTTACATTTGAAAACAAGTGTATCAAATTATATTTTGTTTTCGATATCCATATTTCTACTGCAGCAAATTTGCACCAAACTGGAAATAAATGCCATATATTGAAAATCCTTGTGATAAAATTGAAGAGAAAAGATTTTATTTTATTCAACACGCAGATATTTATCCAACTGAGAAACAAGAACTAATTCAATTATCACAAGCGTTTGTACGAAAAACAAAAGTATCAGGTTACATCCTTTGCATGAAAAACAAAAGTATCAGGTTACACACGCCGACATTACAACCAAAAGTATCACATTACATACGTTTCTGTTTTACCGAAATTAATATGGTAAACATTCGGATAAAACGTAACAAGTTCTGTGAATAAAATCAACCCAAGAAGATTGACCGAAAGTCAACTATTAAAAAGACAAGAGAACTTGCGTAAGCATATTCTTTTCTCTTCAAAATATCTGCTCACGAATTTACCACTTCCCGTGAAAATTTCTGCACTCAACAGCAAAACATCGAAATAGCGCTTTAGCAAAAATCAAATTCTGTTTGGCATGATTCGTCACCGAATCCTCGAATATTCAAAGTAGTTACTTTAGCGCGGAATTCTCAACGTACCGGGGAAAATAAAAGAGACTTCTGGTAAAATCTCATGAATGAACATAACAGTAACAATACAAAGGATACTAGGTCTTAGTTTTCGAGGGTCGTAGTTTTCGTAACACCCATATTTCTTCTTCTTTATGTTTGTTCCTTCGTGGTTGATCGAAGTTCTTACTGCATGCTGAATCGGCGCCATTCATACTTTCAGATGTCAAGTTCAGTATTGGTCTCATCAGGTTTTCCTTTTCTGGTGCTTATCACTAGCTTAGCTTAGGTTGCCTTCATCTTTTCGAAGGGATCGATGTCTTAGTTATATGCCGGCCTTTACACACAAACAAAGATGGCAGTCCTAAAATCGCTCTTCTTCTCAGAACTATGCCGCTTTACAAACGGCAATTTCATTGGTTGTTGAACTTAGTGTTGTTGATGGTAGTCCGATTTTGATTGGTGGGACAAACATACATACCTCGCTACATCGTCCAATACGACAGCTAAGAAGCTATTTTTCTAAAAAAAAATAGCTCAAAAATGACATCTGGAAGGAATGTTGTTTATTTGTTCCCCCAGTGTACCCTGCGAGCAGAGTCGCTTTCGATCTTCCTAGAAAAATCGGGAAGAGGAAAGCGACTCTGCCAACGGCTTCGACTTTCCTTACTGAGCATGCTTTCCTCTTCCCGATTTTTCTAGGAAAATTGAAAGCGACTCTGCGGTAGCCCCCCAGTGCAGCGAGGGATGCAAATGAAGAATATGCCCCCCCCCCCTAAAAACGTCATTTCATAGCAGATATTTCTAGTCTCCTTCTCCCCACTAACGGCTACATAAACCGAACCGCATTCCTCTCCGCAGTTATAAGCCAATCACAGCTTTGCTGACATACAGTCAAACCTGTATATAACGGTCACCCTTGGGAAATGGCCAGGTGACCGCTATACATATAACGGTCACCCTTGGCAAATGGCCTGGTCATCGTTATATACAGGTTTCCTTTAAACTGTACTGGAAGTTAATGAATAACGTTTTTATATGTGGAAATAATCACTCTATTTACATTTTATTGACAACAGCAACGCAATAAAATAAGAGTAAAAGGCCCCTAAAATGTTTGTGGTGTACTTTTAGGAAGGTGCAGTACTGTATACGGTACTTGAGTTTCTCCTTAAGTTTCCTTGTAGCTAGTGGTTTGATCGTAATCCAATTTGCTGACCGTTATATACAGGTAAAAAATAATGAAATTGTGGATTCGGGAAGTCTAAAGGGTGACCACGTCCGTTATATACAGGTGTCCGCTATATGCAGGTAAACTTTACAGTAAATAAATATTATAAGACGATTTTCGGGAAGTTGTTTGGTAACTGCTATATACAGGGCCGTTATACAGGTTTGATTGTAACTGGGAGCGAGTCGCGCCAAATTTGCTGACTGCACCAATCAAAGGTCGTGTCTTATCGTGACTGGTGTTGGAAACAAAGTTAGTGGGGAGAAACGTTGCGTGATGGCTCAAATAACAGCTGGGATAGAGACTTTTTCCCTGTACAAGTTCTACATGTACGAAAAATGGTAATTGCACTCGGGATGGACATAACAAAATCTAAACTGTCCGACGCTGACTAATGTAGTGAATGTTGGACAGTTCAGATTTTATTATCTACAAATTCTACATGATTCTACTGAGATGAACCTTTTAATCCACAACACGGAAAGAGCCAATCGGTGCTGGACTACACAATTCTAAACTATCACTGATAATTCATTGCTGAATGAACAAGTTCTATATTTTTTATTTTGTTAGGGAAAGAGCCTAAAGGGTGAAACAGCCCTCAATTTAAAACACGCGAAGCTGAATGTAAACCAACAAAAAATAAAGTCGAAGCTCCCAAAGCAGACACCCTCGTGGCTGCTTACGGGAATGTGTAAAATAATACAGAGTTTGTATCAGCTAGAGTTCAAACAGGGTTTTGTCAAGGTGGCCGTACAGTAAGTAGAGCTGTCCGCGGCTTAGAGAGTGTCCGCTCGGAGAGCTTCGACTGTATTGAGTTAATGACATTTACTGTGGTGTCCTTGATTCACTCCCAGTTCGTGGTTGGATC
>MU827308.1:1806788-1837052 GCA_029204205.1 Desmophyllum pertusum | reverse complement strand
CACGACATGGCATTTTAGAGTGCGAATACGCACAAAGACGAGAGCAGATATGAGACCGTATACACGGGTCTCAGTTCCCCTGACCGCGGCGCTACGGAAAACACTGTTGAAAGCCTATATTTTAGGAAAGATATTATGTCGTATAATAAACAATTTATTCAGGCGGAAAGTTGTGTAATACGGCTGGGCATTTTTACTCGTCAGCCTAAAGGCTCGAAAAAATAAAAACTGACTCGTAAAAATACCCAGCCGTATTACACAACTTTCCGCTGAATAACCTCTATATACAATACAATACAATAACCTTTATTTTGACACGATGATAATTAAAGCATGACAATGCTTGTGTGGGTCGTGTGCTATAAATAATAATAATAATAATAATAATTTAACATAAAATAAGACATAAGCCTTGTGCAATAAAGAAATAATGGGATTACAAATTGTTATTTTTTTTACTAATAAAATTTTAAATGCGGCATGTTCTTTGGCTGTGTTTGTACTGATACACTGTTACATCAAGTTCCTTAATAACGTTATCTCGTTTCACTTTAGAGTAAAACTGTTTGAAATTAAATTGTTAAATCATATCATAAGTTTCAAATAGAAATATATTCCGGTCATGTTCTTATTTTCAAATTTTCCTCTGTATTCAGCGTTCTGATAGGTGAATCAACGTGAAATGAAAGACATGCATATGATTTTGACAAGACTCAGACATTAAAAAATATTCAGGTCACGACTTAGTCAAGTAATGTTGTATCTGCTTCAGCAAAACAGTCCCAGTGTTCTACATAGTATCAGCCTTGCTTACTTCATTTTTAATTTTTCTCCCACCGATTTTCGTAATATTTCGACGATTCTTGAGGCATATGTGAGAAACTGCTCCCGCAGTTTAGTGTATTTACCTTCTATATTTCTTCTGAAAAATTTGGAAGGCAAAACAAATAAATGCGCGTCCGTGTCTCATGTCTCATTGGAGCAAGAAGGGGCGCTTTCTGATTCGACCAAAAATTCCGGTTTGAATTTACGGAACGTCAGGTCAACCTCAAGAGGTATACCCAAATTTCCAAAACTTTTCCCCAGAATTTCAGGAACTTTACAACTTTAAGCGCACAAGGAAATACTCCCTTATGACTACCAAGATGGCGGTTTTTGCCAGGTCACTCAGCACAAAAATCGTTAAAACACGAGAAGTTATTGTTTTCCCATTTTAGTATGGCGGAAGTGATGGCTGGCTTTTCGTGTTCTATTTTGTTAATAATATTCTTCTGTGGAACTGGAAATTTTTGCCCGAGAAATTTATACCAATGCCTGGGCCGTGAAAGTTCGTGGTAGTCGGCAAGAAGTGGAGGAGATAGCGCTCAAATATGGCTTCTCGTACGACACACATGTTTATACAGTATTTTAATAGCATCCGAGATCGGAGACGTTTGCCGCGTCAATATCAGTCAAACGTGATTCGCTCTAAAATTACAATTGCCAATATAACAGTTTACAAATGTGAAAACAAGAGAGTGTGCGATTTGTCCTTTGTCCTAAACAGGGTCCTAAAATAGAGGATGTTGTCTTACACAGGGTAAGTATTTTAGGGTTTTTTAATTTTTTTTGTCCTTAACAAGGTTAAGGTTTCAAACCATCAGCAGCATCCCTATACCCAAACATGGGGCAAGTTACCCCCCCCCCCCCCCCCAGGATATTTACACGGCGGTTTTCGAGGAGTAAAAACAATATTTTACGAAACGAGCGCAGCAAGTGAGTAAAATATTGTTTTTAACACGAGATGATTCGTGCATCACTTCGTTTCCTATAGTGTGTATTGATAGCTAATGTGTTTTTCTACATCTCCGTTTACAGAAAAACTGGCCAAAGTTGATCCAGGAAAGTTGACCCAAGAAATGTGGGAAACCTCTCGGAAATATAGCTAGACTGCAAAACAATCTCTCTTTTTCTCGAAGCGTGAATTGAGAGGCGAAACGCCGATAATCCACGCGCGAGCCCAACCTCGTTCGCAGGGTCTCTCTTCTCTCTTGGAGGCGGGTGAAGAGAGACCCTGGGAACGAGATTGGCGTGAGCCTCGCACTGAGGTGTCGTAATTTTCACGCTCGTTCCAGATCCTTTTCGGGTTACGTTCAGCCCGACTCTTCCGCTAAAATACGGACTGTTTTGCAGTCTAGGAAATAGCCAAAGCAAACCTCGAATCTCAAATCGGATAACTCTTCGTGAGCCAAACGATAACGATTGGTTCATTTTTGTTTTGCCTCGTTTCAATGACAGTTACACTCAAGAGTCGTGAATTAAAACCAAATAAATCATTTATTAGCATTGTAAGACGTCCGTTACATTGACTGTCATTTAAAATTATGCTGCAATATTTAGCGGTTATTTTAGAAAATAAACGATTTTATGTAGCTTCATACGTAACCATCTTCCCGGCTAGGAGAGTTCCTACCATCGGAGATATTGCTTGATGAGGCGAGCGTGGTTACAATCCTCATTGCCATACATTGTCAATTCACCACTTGAGAAACGAGAAGCAACCTGGGGCGAGTCGCATCTTGCAGTCGCTTGTGTGACCGTTCCAAAATGGCGGCCAACTTGACGACTTGTCCCCAGGAACGGTCCCACAAGCGACTGCGAGATGCGACTCGCCCCAGATTGCTTCTCGATTCTCAAGTGGCGAATGCGTTGTAAAAAGGAACATGATACATAAACATCTTTATTTTCATCTCTTTAACATTTTACTTAAGCAATTGCTGCAGTTTATTTTAATATCATTGGAGTTTTCTTAGTCAATCTCTTACTGCGTCTTTCATTAGCATACGAAACTCTGCTCAATCAATGGTCGCGTTTTTCACTGCTGTCAATCATCTTAGCGGACGTCTCAGGAAACAGAAGTTCACTTCAATGGGTTCAAAGGTCACATCCGTGGATTGTGATTGGTAGATTTCGATCCATTTTGTTTGTTTCTTTTTTCAGGTCCATTGGTTGTCGTCATAATTATGATTGGACGGCAGTGAAAAACGTAATCGTTAGTTGAGAGTTCGCGTGTTATTGAAAGCTGCAGTAAATAACAAGGAAAAGCAAAGGTCAGTTTGGGTCATTTTCTGTTTATATCATTCTAGTCGTTTTACAGTACGACTACTCCAAACAAGGCCACCCGACAAAATTCTGTGCAAATTAACGAATGAAAACTTTGGATGTTAACAATAGATTTCCCACAAATTATGGATCAAAGCAAACTGCACACTACAGAAGCAATCATGCAATTTGTGACCATTATTATTTTTTAGTGTTAAAACACTCAAACGGTATAGGTCAATTTGCAAAGAATTTGCTTGGGTGGCCTTCAAGGGGTTGGAGTAGTCGAGCTATAAGGACACCCTAGCTTCACAGCACACTAATGTCCCATTCAAATGAGTTGCTGTGGGTTCGCAGTTGTGCTGTTTCTTCTGCATGTCTGGCCTGCATGTCACGTAATACACGCAGCTGGAATACGTGAACTTACATCTCAGTATCCATTTATCAAAAAGTACATCCTCGGGTGGGAGTTTACCACACATGTCAAATTCGGCGAAGGGTTTCTCAGTTGGTTTCTCAGTTGGTTTCTCAGTTGGTTTCTCAGTGGTTTTCTCAGTTGGTTTCTCGCGTTTAACTCTCTCTGTGTGTCAAAAAAAGTTTAGTTTAGTTTAGTTTAGTTTAGACTACGAGTAGTCCCTCATTTTTTTCAGGGATAGATAGTCAAGTGGGAGAGCACGCGAGCGCGCGCGATAATCACCTCGAAGAGACACGGCGGTGCTCTCCCACTCGGCTATCCCTGAAAAAAAATGAGGGACTGCTCGAAGTCTAGTCTAGTTTAGTTGTAGAGAACTTATATTAAGGAATTTCGAACTGAATCATATCGGACGCTGGTAAGCAGTCTAAAGCTGAGTAACAGATAAACGTATTTAAAGAGCTATGTTTAAAAATGGCATCATAGCGGCACAAGGACAAGAGAACTGGCATGAAGAGATGTGAACCTTACTTATAAGAATACGTTCAGTGGATGTGTAGACGACCTGACTAGTCAAAGAAGAAAAACATTTCAGTGGCAGATCCAAGTGGAGGGTCCAGGGAGTCCGGACCTCCCTCTTTACTGATTTCGAAATAACTAAAACGGATCGCAATATGGCTGTTACCCTTTGCCACTCAGCTAAATGTCTCCTATTTACCTACACAGTCGTCACTTCTTACATAGTTAATAGCGTACATGTAGTATCTACTGTGTACAAGTTTGGACCTCCTCTATCGAAAAATCCTGAATCCGCCCCTGAATGGGGTGATTAAAAGCCACATAAAAGTTTTGGTCTAACAGTAAACAACAACAACAATAACAACAGTTATTTACACCAAATGAAAGGGAAAAAATTTACAATATTATTAAAGACTAGTAAATAATATTATTAAAGACTAGTAAAAATCTGGTCATGCACAATCTTCCTGATTTTGTTTTACAACTTATATTCTCTTGAACTGTGAAGCAAATATCTGAGTTTTACCGCTTACTGAAGCTGTCCTTTTATGTTCTTTTGTATGTTTTTATTTAGGTGGCTTAGAGTATTTTTGAGACGAAATCGCTAGAGAGTGGAAGAAAGCATCAAATTCCATTGGCACAATTTGGTTGAATCATATCTTTAAAGTTTAGAGTAACTGCGTGCAGGGCAAGTACAGAGCCACACTTGTATCGAGAACTTCTGCATTCCTTGATTATTTATAACGATTTACATTCGGGTAGTGCAATACACGCCAAATAGAAGCTTCATCCTTCTAAATAAGTAAATATTGAGTTCCACAAATCTGTTTTACATGCGCATACTTCTAAAGATATTTTCCCTTATAAGACACCTCGGACTATTTTGTAGACCGTCTGCCGATCCATATAAAGTCATTGATAAACTACTAACCTCTCAGTCGGTCTGTTTCCATGGCAATCGAGTCAGGTGTGTAATCATAAAGGTGGTAGACTGGGTACTGGCCACAGAAATCTCTCACCTCCCTCCTGAGTGTTTTTTTGTCAATTTTCGCATCGATCTTCCACTTGTGGCTAACTGTTGTGATCTGGTGATTGGGGGAAGGGCTGTCATCTAAAAAAAAACAGCGGATTCAGGCTAGTGTTATATTTCTGTCTACGAGCCTAGTGGCTTATCACGGCCGTCGCTTAAGGTCATTCCTTAGTATTGCACTGCGCATCCTTTCTGCGCATCATTACGCGCGTAATTAGCGCGCGCACATTAAAAACATGGCGGCTTTTTCATTATGCTATGCTCGCCAGAGAGGTAAATGATTGTTTCCTCGTAAACGAGCGTGGTGACCTATCATTTTTTTTCGCATATTTAAGTCTAGTAATCATCTTCTTTCTATACAAGGAGTATAGATCAATTCTCAGTGCAGGAAAATTAATAATCACTGCAAACGTGAAAAAATACGTGTTTTTGGTTGATTTTGTAAGGAATTAGGAGGTATTTTTAGTCGATTATATCTCTTTCGCGGGCTGGTGACCTATTCTTTTTATTCTATATTTTGAAACATTACATCACAATGTTCAACTAGGGAAAGTTTCAGAAACTTCCCAGTGTAACTTCTATTTCGATGGAATAACCTTAACTTCGGTGTCCATACCATGAACCAACTGGGAGTATCACTACCCCCCCTGTATAGGATGCTAGTCCATCGCATATAACCCCTCAGTATTTTTGTCGGGTTTCCCTAACAGTTCGCCGGTACCCAGTACTTCTGGGTGGAGAGAAGAACTGTGAGAGTAAAGCAGTGTCTTGCCCAAGAACAGAACACAGTAATTACCCCGGCCTCCACCGCGTTCAAACGTCTGAGCATGGCGATGCAAACAAAAATAAACTACGCCGACAAATCTCAACATTGCACCGTGTTTTAAATACGTCTAAATTTTTTGGTAAACGTCCAAAACAAAATGGTAAATCAACAGAATGTTGGAAATATACTGAACCAGGAGCCCATCCTGACTGAACTTTGTGTTTGAAAAGTATTTTTACCTACTTTGTTTCCTTTCGCAAATTACTATCAAGGTTTCGATTTTTCTCGCAAATTTTACGTGACACAGGATCATGCAATGGTTTTCCTTTAAAATTTTGCGCGGGAAATTGGCGCGCGGGCGACCAGAATTTACGCCTTTGCGCATGCTCGAGCATTTGACCGCGTTGAAAACCCGGCCAGGGCTCGAACCAGCGCCTAACACGCATTTCTTACCTTTCGTAATCCTTGTTTTAAGAGATTTGGCTTGGGCAGTTCTGGCGGTAATGGTGTGAGAAAACATACACCATGCTCTTTTAATCGAGCAAGTGTGATGTTCTGTGAAAGATAGAAAAATAATAATTTAGCTGAGAACAAACAAAAATCTGGCGTCATACGTTTCGGAGAACAGTTTCCCAAGAAACTCATTAATAATTCAGATCATCTCTTTTCGGCGTTTGGAAATCGGATGAAACACTGTATTCTGACTACACAAGCACGAGCCAATGATGAGCCAGTCAGTCAATCAAATCACAATGAATCCTAATACATTCTGACATTCAATACCCATACACCACGTAGGTGTACTAGGCACGCCAGAAACGAAAAACCACTGAAAAACACTCTTTAGATGTCGCCAAAAAATATGTGGAAACGTATTGCCCATCTAATACAACGGCACTGAACCTCGGGGAAGAGGCACAAAAAATATATAAACATGAACACATCTTCCAAAATAAACAGAAAAGTAAAGCGAACAACGAAGGCACAGAAGACTGACCGACGTAGAATAATTAATATTTCCCGCTTAAACTTTTATCGTGTCATCAGAGCAATTTCTGACTTAATCGTTCCTACGTCACTCAATCGTCAGAAATTACATCTTACTTCTCGCTCGTTCTCCCAAACTTTAATTTACGAGAGTTTCTATACCTTAATTTATTGAAACACACAAAAAAAGAAAATCTCACCATTTTAAAGTCAAACAGGAAGTCAGCAGCATTGACGTCATTATGAGCCGGTACTGAAAAGTACTCAATGTCATTATCCTCGTCAATCGCTACTTGCTCTTCAAAGTTTGCTTGTTGTTCAGTGATACGAAGCGTGAACTTGTCTGTCTTTCCTCTCAATCCAGCATCAACGGCTGGTAACTGCCGGAAAGAATTCAAACGAGTTATAAAAGTCTGCGATGGATCGAGCTAGAAGACTATAGGCACAGACGTGCAACCCAGAGCGAAGGGAGAGAGGGTGGGGGTGGGTGGGTCATACTCCATTATATAAGCTTTATAGCTGTCTTCGTCGGAAATAGGATTATCGAATTTTTGTTTTTGGTCTGTAGTAGGATACATGACATGACCGATGTATTATTGGACAGTTTCAGCACAACGTTCCGCGGCAAACGTCAGCTTGCCTTTGATTTCATCAGACAAATGTTGAAACAAACTTGAAAAAACCATACCCTTCCATCTTTCACGTACAAGCGGCTATTAAATCAGATTAAATGGCAGACGACAAAAGCGAGATTCTTTGTCGTTCACGTCGGGAAAAACAAACGTGATGCTTAATCTCTCTAATATTCAAACGTACAAGAAAGAAAATCAGAGAAGTAACAACCTGGAAACATCACTGAATTTTAATCTACGACAACGACAGGTTCACAACTTTCACACATAACCCACTCCCCTCCCCCCTCGCTGGTCTTTCTGACTGACTCCCACTCCCACTCCCTCGTCCGTTGTTTTGCTCTCGCCCCAACCCTCCAAATTGTGGTTAATTCAAATATTCAGCTACCCTGGGTACCAGAGATTTGGAGGCCGACTCAGCGCTCGCACGCGCCCAAAATGCGCCAGCACTGCAGGCTAATAAAATCATTTCCATATTGTTGAAAGAATCGAAACTTTATCAATAATAACCAGCTCACCACTGAAGCTCTCATCTGGCTGATGCAGGCAAACAGAATGAAACAAGCTGCGGCAACAGAAGAAAATCCCTAAAAATAAAAAATAAAATCAAGATTAGAAAATGGCAGACTGAGAAACCGTATACTGGGGAGACAGGAGAATGTGAACCCGGACGTAAACACATTAATTATATTATCTATAAACTGTGACTTTATATTTATAATTAAACCCTCTCAAAATGCTGTTTTAAAATCATAATTAAGCACAAGTTCTTTTTCTCTCAGATCATCTTTTAATACGAGATCAGCGGATCGGTTAAAGGTAAAATATAGAGTATTGGTTATGCATCTTGATCATAAAGAACTACCCCTGTGAACAGGCTCCTTAGTGGGATAAAGGGCGAATCGAAAAGTGGCGAGCGTGGGAGCGGATTTAGCGCTGAAAAAGAACTGACTGACTGCACTGAGATGAAACTTTGTTAGTGTATTTGAGTCAAAAGCTGCAATTGGGTGAGAATTTTATTACAAAATGTTCGAACTCGTGACTCTAATAATTGCATCGAAAACTTAAAGGGACACTGTCCTGATTTTAGCATGATAGGAAGTTGAACAATAATGGTTTGATTCTGTAGAATAGCACTCGACAAATGACAGGAACCCATTAGGAAGTGAGGATAACAAACGACAGCGAGGATGGAAATGGATTGCAATATGGATTTTTGAAAAAAACGTCAGGATGTCAGTTTTTCAAAGTTTCACATTTGGCTCGGAAATCTTTGAAATTTTGCAAAACATTTGTTGCAGTATGGAATTTCTTGAAGAAATTGGTTTCTATCATTTAGTTATAGAGTTTACTAAGTTCTTATTTGATAGATTTAGGGACCATTTCGTGCATTTATAACAGTTTTGAGCAAATACGCCGGGACAGTGTCCCTTTAAACAGCTCTAAAAGGAGCTACATCGATCACGGATAGTGCATCATGAAAAAAATCGCCTACATTTTTCACATTCATCGTTCGTACGAATTAATCCGTCTCAACCTTTCTCGATCTTAACCATCCTTGTTCCTGTTTGGTTTATTATTACGTCTATGGTGTTTTTTCTACCTTTGTAAACTGCTGATTTGAAGGACATTAATTTGTACACCGAAAAACTGAGAGACTTTTTTATATAGCATGTTCAAATAATTCGTAAAGTGACTTACCATGACTCGGATTCTCCGGGCGGAGGTATCGCAAACTGCACGCATTCAAGCTTCAACCAAACAGTCGCTTTGTGAAGACTCATGTTGACTTATATAGCCTTGAGTAAATGTAGAAACTTAAGCCGAAGAATAGCAGAATTCTGTCTTACTGCCAACTCTCAATAACCTAATTGGCACGGTTATAGTGACTTCCTGTTTTCATTATCGGTTGAGCTGAAGCAATTTGATCATTGCAGCACTGTGTAGGTATCTTTTTAACTAAACAGGAAATTTAAACTGTTCGGTGTATCAGCAATAGAATGCAAATTACAGCAGGCGACAATGCCGGAAAAAAGGAAAGAGGCAATTTATGATCGGAAGAAATAACTTCGGATACTTTGAAACACTTTTCATTGGTCTCTGTTTAACAGTGCAATCATACTAATCAAGAGAGCATGATCTAAGAGAAGCATTCCCCCATACATGGGTCTCTTCCGATGATAATTTTTTGAAGCATAGTTTCAATTTTCAGTCCACAGCTGAGCTATTTTAAGAGCGCTACCTGATTGGTCAGTTCGAGTAACGTGGTATCGGAGCCTCGGTCAGAAGGAATTAAAATAACTTTCATAGCATGGCGCGAAACTATTAATAGATTTCAAAAACATTATCATGGGCCACGGGAATGCTTCTCTTAGATCATCCTCTCTTGTGCTAATGTAATAGAATGAAAAGCAAAATCCTGTTTACTCACTGGCAGTATTAAAAAATGCCCTCTACTAATAACTATGGTTATTTTATGAAGAAACTGAAAAAGGAGGTATTAATCTGAACAGAGCTGATGCCATGATTGACAGTTTACGTCCTGTTTGTTTCCTCAGTGAAGTATAATATGTAGTTAGCTTCAGTTTGTGGCAGACCAAAGAACTGATTCCTGCCTGAAATGTCAAACATGATTAATAGCAACTAGTAAACTTCTCCGGCTTAAATCTGATAGCTAATTTTGAACAAACGTTCAATTTATAGTTGTAACAGGTTCCGCGTTGAGACGTTTGATGGACCGTTTCAAGCCACAAATAAAGTATTAATTAACAAACTGTCAATGGTTCTTGTTTTGACGTGAGTCGGTAAAGTAACCGGGCTTCCTTTAATGTTGAACTATATCGTTTGCATACAGCTATTTACAGCTGTTTCGAGAATGGTTTTCCAAAAGAAGCGTAAAGGCCGTTCGCGACATTACCGAAAGCTGAAGGTAGTCTGGAATATAATCAATTAACTTTAATAAATGCCCCGCTATAGAATACGTGTCGAACCTACTTTTTTTTTTTTTTTAGTACATGCAAACAGACATTCATGGTTTCTGCTGAAACACGATGAAGCACTAACCATAATACGTTTCGGCATTGTCGCGTACACTGACGCTTCTTCGCTTCTGTGGGACAACTTTTCTCGAATCAGCTGTGTATAGAGGCTCCTGATGGTAGTGCTGGATTCTCAGTTATCAGTTAAAATTTTAGCCATTTCTCAGTTAAAATTTTGGTCATTTCTCAGCTATCAGTTAATTTTGACAGATCGCATTCTCAGCTTAGAGGTTATTCAGCGGAAAGTTGTGTAATACGGGTGGGTATTTTTACGAGTCAGTTTTTATTTTTTCGAGCCTTTAGGCGAGAAAAAATAAACACTGACTCGTAAAAATACCCACCCGTATTACACAACTTTCCGCTGAATAAATTGTTTATTATACGACATAATATCTTTCCTAAAATATAGGCTTTCAACAGTGTTTTCCGTAGCGCGCGGGCAGGGGGACTAAGACCCGTGTAATACGGTCTCATATCTGCTCTCGTCTTTGTGCGTATTCGCACTCTAAAATGCTATGTCATATAATAAT
The DNA here is from genome assembly GCA_029204205.1 of Desmophyllum pertusum. Lineage (NCBI taxonomy): Eukaryota > Metazoa > Cnidaria > Anthozoa > Scleractinia > Caryophylliidae > Desmophyllum > Desmophyllum pertusum. The sequence continues at coordinate 1,826,057 of MU827308.1, read as the reverse complement.
ACCGTATATAATCCGCTCGAGGTCTGATATGCCGTGAATCAGTAAGGTCAGTGTTATCCATATCAGACCTCATAGAACTCTCACGGTTGTAAAATTCGAGACAGGAAGTCGAAGATATCAAGAATATTAAGGTTGATGCCCATGTTAGAAAGGTATTTGTTATCCTTTCTTGTAGTTCACATTATTTTTGATTGATATTCAAATTATAAAACCATTGCGGTTGTTACAACTGATTCGTCGTCAATTTTAAAAACCGAGCATCAGATGACCAAATAAAGCAGTTCTATAAATAATATATTTCAGTGACCTGAGCAAACACCAAGCAGCATTAAAGGAAGAACTAGCTGAATCAGTCGAGTTTTCGCTTCCTGCTAATGTTCATCTTCCACAATTGTCGAGGAAAGTTCACATTTGGGGACGAATATTCAGCTTTCATGTCACTATGGTTGAGTTTTAAAGTTGCAAATTTGCCTTCTATGGCATATAATTAGCCTGAGCGAAATTACAGCCCTTACTAGCTCTTCCTTTAGTCCTACTTGGCGTTGGCTCAGGTCACTGAAATGTCTTATTTATAGGCTGCTTTATTTGGTCATCTGATCGATGCTCGGTTATTTTAAAATTGGCGGCGAATCAGTTGTAACAACCGCAACGTTTTTATAGCTTGAATAACAATAAAAAATAATGTGAACTACTAGAAAGGATAACAAATACCTTTTTAACATGAACCTGGCATCAATCAAAATATTCTTGATATCTTTGACTTCCTGTCTTGTATTTTACAACCGCGAGAGTGGATAATGCTGACGGCTTATATTCACGGGACCTCGAGATTATATCACGGCGGTAGTCTATATAGAGGGTCCTGCATGATGATAGCTGAGAATTGGCCAAAATTTTAACTGTTAGCTGAGAATGAGATCTGCCTTCTATGGCAGATTAGCCTGAGCTAAATTACAGTTACACTCTTTTTTTATAAGAACCTTTTTTATAAGAACGTTGAGGCTGAGATTGACCAAAATTTTAACAACATGCTAAGAACATAACCAGGTTGAGACTTAGCTAAGAACATTTTTATTCATTTGGACCACTTGTTTCTTGCATCGAGCTCTCAATACGATACTCCAGTATCCTTTCAAAAAATTAACAAAATCTGGACAAAATGTAGATTTCAAATATCTCAGTGAATAAGCAGTTCAAATCAGCTCAAAATACTTGAATACACAATTTTTATAGAAACAACATTTTAAATTTCTATCACATAAAGTGTAAATACATTTTCATGGTCACGTTCGAATCTTTTTGTGTGACATGTAACTTAAGAACATGTTAAGAACGTTTTCAGGCTGAAATCGCCAAAAAATAAGAACATTCGGTCTTGGTTCAGCCTCAGCTAAAAAATTAGACGTTCTTATATAAAAAAAAGAGTGTATGTATATTTATATATCTTGTTCCTTCTAAATTTATTCCAATGCATTTATAAAGTATGGATGTGTTGCTTTGGCTGATGAGCTCTGTTTGCTTACTGTATAATTTCAGATGAAACTAGGCTGACTTACTATTGTCACTACAGTACTAATCAGACAGCAAAAAGCTCTACCGTATTTCACTTACCTGACTGCCTCGAACACCAGACGTGACGTCAAGATCGAGGTCACGTAACTTTTCGGGGGAAACGAGGAAAAACTTCAAAATCTCCCCGGGTAGGGCTCGAACCCGGACCACTCGATCTGGAGTCCAACGTACTAACCATTAGGCCACCGCGTCTGTCAGAAGAGAACTTGTAGCAAATGTTTAAATGTGAAATCATGACATTGGATAGCCTGTTCGAGTCAGAAGACCCTAAAAACGATACCCTAGTACCGACGACTTAAGGTAACATGAACAACAATGTATACAATGTCAGTGGTATACTTATAATTACATTTAAACGCACTCAGTATTCATTTGTAAGTTATAGGCTTGACCACGCCTTTGACAAACTATCAAAGGTATAGCAAAGCCGTCACATATTGTACTTCATCTTTGACGAGCGTCAAATGTGAAGTCAAAGTTATTGACATATTTGACCACGCCTTTGACAAGTGTCAAAGGCATAGCAAAGCCGTAGCATATTTGACTTCACCTTTGACGAGCGTCAAATGTGAAGCTAATCAAAGTTATTGACATATTTGACCACGCCTTTGACAAGTGTCAAAGGCATAGCGAAGCCGTAGCATATTTGACTTCACCTTTGACGAGCGTCAAATGTGAAGCTAATCAAAGTTATTGACATATTTGACCAAGCTAGCGTTTGAGAACTATCAAAGGTATAGCAAGGCCGTCGCATATTTGACTTCACCTTTGACGAGCGAGCGTCAAATGTGAAATCAAAGTTTATGGGCATCGCGGGAGGTGTATCAAACACTGGAGACAGTGTTTCATCCGATTTCCAAACACCTCAAATTTCGTCAAAAATACTCCGCTACGTCGTATTTTCAACTATGTTCTCGGTGAGTGGAAATCCGATGAAACACTGTTTCTCGTGAGTTTTTACGGTCTGCGTTGTTACTGAGCAACATTTTTGCACCTGCTTTATTGAGAACATAGCAAAACAACTTACGCAAGCAACTATAATAATCGTAGCCTTGGCCAGTACAGACACAGTATCCGTCACTGCACATAGCCTTCATTTTACCATATTGGCCAGGACAATAGCTCGTGGAGTTCAAGAATGTGTAAACACTTCTGCCGGTGAAACGTGGACGTGGGTGTGGATGAGGTAGCGGTGGTAGTAGTGGTAGTGGTGGCAGCGGTGGTGGTGGTGGTGGTGGAAGCCGTGGTGGTGGTAGCAGTGGTGGTGGTGGCGGCGGCGGTGCTGCTGAGGTTTCCAAACCCTGAACCTGTTTAAGACAAACTCAGTTTATTGCCAAGAAAAAATTAAGATTGAGAGAACTTGTCAGTAAGTAAAGCCTTTACAGAGCTTATAGTGGCTGAATAGAGGGAGAGGAACGGTACAGGAAGGAGAGAGAAACGGCCGAAAAAACTAGAGAGGAGGAAAAAATGAGTTAAAAACTAGATGGGATATTTAACTGTCCGTTCCTGTCCCCTCTCAACAGTCCGGAGCTTAATTTAGTTATTTGACCAAACAGCTTGACAAGTATATATCAAAGGCATAGCAAAGCCGTCACAAATTTGACTTCACCTTTGACCGGTAATAAAGCATTCTGATTGGCTGAATTTTAGTTATTGGCCCTCTCAACTGTCTTAGTCGTGTAATAAATAGATTTACCCCGGCCCCAAACCACGTGATCTGATTCAGAACATGTATCATTGCAGCAACGGCTCAGTAACGAAACTGATCAACAATACCATACATCAATAAAGTTTCAATACCCTGTGAGGAAGAATTAGATAACATCAGTGACCATTCATCTGCTCTGTAAGTTCCTGTAAACGATGTCACTACACCATACCTGTTGTACACTTGCCTACAAAAAAGAAAATAAAAAATGTCCAAAACAAAACAATAACATTTACTTTCTCTTAATCACCTTATTGGGGGGTGGGGGCAGGGGACAGGAACCCGGGAGTAAAGGGGTGGGGGGGGGGGGGGTGGGGAGTCTACAGGAGGCGGGAGAAGAGAAGGCAGGAAGCGGGATGCCTAAGGTGGCGGGAGAAGTAATAAAATAAGTAATATAAAACGTAGAAGCGGTTCCACAACTGAAGGGGCGAGAACCGGGAATACAAGGTACAGAAGGAAGGAAGTTCAGATTCCCCTGCCCCCCACCCCCCTCGATATATATCAGTAGGGTGTACCGACAATACAATACAACACAATCAAATTACAATGCCACCATGTGTATGTGTGTGCTTGATTCTTATAGTTTAGATATCTTGTCTATTTGTTTGAAAATTAATAACATACACTTAGCTGTTTACTTACTTCAGAAGCCCTACTGTATTCCCTCCCCCTAAATCACTGCCATATCCGTAAGACCACTGTGAGCAACACCGCTTTCGTTCAATTACTTGTACTTGATTCACGTCTCCACTAACATTACTTTCAGCAAGATAATAAGCAACCTACCAAAATACAACACAACTCTTCGTCAATATATATTTTTCCTTATCTGTGGGATAATTAAGATGATTAGATAGGAATGAACCTGAGTAAAAGGCCCTAGACTGCGAGCAGTCCCTCTTTCTTTCGGATAAAGCGAGAGAAAGCGGAAATCGAGCGAGAAGCGCGAGCGATCGAGAATGGGGCCGAGCGAAGAGGAAGTGAAGAGAAGAAAGAAAGAAAGAAAGAAAGAAGGAAAGAAAGAAAGAAAGAAGGACTGCCGGATTTTCTGTTTCCGACGCGTTCAGATAACTCTCCGCCCACCAAGCCGTAAACCTAATGAAATTTAGCTTTTTTAAGAACAAACGGTACGTTTCCATGAAACAAACAAGATACCATGTATTGTCCGATAAAAACATTGTATCATCAGTCAGCAGGTTTATTGGAAAAAGTGTCTGGGTACTGAGCCTTGAGCTGAAATGATTTCGTTCAGTACTCACCAGGATCACCTTAATGATGGTAATGTCAGCTGGTAAATTGAGAATCCAATTAACTGATTCGTAGCTTCCAAGCACGAGTATAATCGGCCTGTCTGACTTTCCGTCACTAACGATATTGACAGTGGCGTCATTCGCTACTGGAGGCCTTCTGTGGATACGCTCGGCCTCATACACACTCAGTATGTGGACTTCGTACTGTGTGGAACTGTTCACAGGCGTGCAGCTGTAGTTAGTCTTCTGCTGTTGGTTGTTATACTGTGGTTTGGCAAGCGCTGCATCAGTATTCTCAACGATTTTACAGCCATATGCATCAGCTAAAGAAATGAGGAAGTTAACTATTGAGGCATCAACGGAATAAAAAATAGGGAATAATGGGTTGGGTGGAGAAGGGGTTTGGGCGTTAATTGTTGGGCGTGTTTCTGCATGGCTCCTTAATTAGATACTTAACCCTTAACATACCAAAATTCGCACATTTAAACAATTTTTGGGTCACGAAACCCGTTTTCTTGGTGCTGTCACCCGAAATTTGACTAACCGTTGCTAAAAATGCCGTTTGGAGAACTAGGGGAAGATTTTGAAAAGGATTTAGGGCAAAAACGTTCAATTTTATCGTTGGCCAAAGTGCATAGCTGATTTTTTTCCTTCTCTCTTTTCCTTTCCTATTACTTCCCCTTTCTTTTCTTTCTATCTTTGGCGCTTGATACACTTCCTATCAGCTGGAAAAGTTTTGACCTAACCTTTTAAGGGAGCTGAAAAATGAACCTGGAAGTATGTTGGGTGTGAGAGCCAAATTTGCCACTGATTTTTCAACAAAAATTGAACAGGTTTTTTCCAGCATAACTCTGGAAGAATTTGTTAAATTTCCAAAATTAATGCACGGTTATAAAGATCCATCCTTTCTGCATCAGATGCATGTCAAATTAATCTTGTCACGTGTTAATTGATGTGTAAGACTCCAAAATGGACATATATGGCCAGTTGGTATGTTTAGGGTTAACAAAACCACTTACGCAAGCAAGTATTATAATCGTAATCCTGACCAGTACAGACGCAGTATCCGCCTACACAGACGGCCTGCATGTTTCCAAATTGACCGGAGCAATAGTTCTGAGGGCCCAAACACTTCTTCCGCTGACATGATACATCGGTTAAGCAGGAAATTAAGGCGATCAAAGTACCAAAGGCAAACCAACTAGTGCGCATGATCCTTGGTGTCTTCCTGCGAAGAAAAATGTCTAAATGAAACAATAATAAATAGAACATTAATATAGCGGCAGTCAAGTATTCACTGATAGTTCACCGAATGGCGCGTTAGGTGTTTCGTAACATTTCAGTGTAAGTCATATAACTTATTCATACACTTAACATTAGATTTTAACTAGAGTCACCGGTAGACTACGAACAGTCCTTCATTTTTCGCAGGGATCAAATGGGCGAGCGCGCGCGAGACGCGTGGAAATCACCTCCCCCCGCGAGAAGACGCGCGTCTTCTCGCGGGAGGTGATTTCCACGCGCGCGCGCACCCACTCGATCCCTGAGTAAAATGAGTGACCGCTCGTAGTCTAAGTCACCAGCGCCGGTTCCAATAACCCAATGCACAATCTGGGACAAAATTTCCGGGACCTTACTCGATTGATAAATACAATATATAAGTGAGCCGAATAAGTATATCTTTACAAAGAGAAATTATGCTTCTGAGCTAACGCAGCAGGTCCGTGAAGTACGCCAATTTACTTTAATGTTTGTTTAATCCTTCTTTTGACTTTTATGAGCGCTCAGTTTTCCAACTAAAAAGACATCATTAGCTACTTACATTTATAATATACTAACCATAGGATAATGCATTTTCGAGCAATTTGATTGGTTTCCCTACTCATGGTCTCAGAGACAATATACCCTCTCTACCTTATTTGGAAATGCCGCGAAGTTCAATTTTGTTTGTCTCGGGAAAAAAATGGCGGAACGTTTTGGTATTTTTCTATTTTCCTCGGAGAAATTCAACATTTTCCGTTTGTTTTGTATATTATAAAACAATTATTCGCCTCAGGCTCGTGCATATTGGTGAATATTCCCCTCGACTTCGTCTTGGGGAATATTCACCAATATTCACTTCGCCTTCGGCGAATAATTGTTAAGTATTAGCTCTTGTTGGGTATACTAGTTTATTAGTATAAAGAAATCAGTTTTGGCCCGTTCACACTGAAAGGCCTGGAAATCAACAGGCTTAGTGAAACAGGGGCCGGTTGTTCAAAGAACGATTAAACTAATCCAGGATTAGCGTGAATTTTGATTTCAGTTTTGTAACTTTACGGAGAGATTTTCTGTTGATATTTTTTGCCCTTCAGGTTCTACATTGAGTAATGTCAAACTCTACAAAATAATAGCAGTGACAATTGCTTTTGGAAAGAAAAATTAAAACCTCGATTGACTTTTAATCCTCGATTAGCGTTAATCGGCTTTCGAACAACCAGGCCTGTCCACCAAAGTGTAATACAGTCATTTGAGCTTAGGAACTGTAGGAATAGGACTGAGTTGCTATCGATGGCAGTTCACCCGATCATTGAAAACAGTGATAGTTTTAGACCTCGATAGACCGGAGCTCTATGACTGTAAATTTTAGCAGACGATGATTCAACATATTCTGTGCCTAATATTACTTACTTGAAATACTATGTGTTTGTCCGCTGTATTAACGCCTCTAACTTACTAAACTGAATCTTTAACAATGTAATCCTTTTCAAGCAAAATATTTCCGCATTGTCATTGTGGCCAAACATTTGATATTCGACCATCCGATTGCCACCGAAATGGGTGACAGGAATGACGGAGCAACATTTGGCAAACGTTTTCATTAAGGCCCGATCAAACGGTCTCAACATTCTCTCAACATTTGCCGAGAGCCGATGTTGAGGCCGTTTGACACACCCTCTCGACAATGTTGAGAGGCGTTGTGACATGTTGAGACGAGTTTGAATTCATTTAAACTTTGTCTTAACATCTTCACAACATTTCTTTTTGTTCTTGAAATGTTTGAGAGGTTGTTAAGACCGTTTGATCGGGCCTGAACAAAGTACTTCAAAGTGTTTTGTGATTACGGAAAGATAAAACCGATCGTACAAGGTATTCTTTGAGTTTTAGGTCATTTATATTAGGGATCCTACAAGTATCTCCTTGCGCCAGTGAGAGCAAGATTTGTATTGGGCTACTGTTTTCAATTCCGTCTTTATATATATTATGAAGAAAAGTCAGTAACATGTAAACATATACTTACCTTTAGAAGCGAGTTTTGTTTACAGTTATAAGCTTGTTTCTGGTGTCAGGTCTAAACTACACTGAATATCCTTCACCCTTTCTGCTAATACCATACAAAATGAACTCAAATAAATAAAGTGGCTCCGATCGAACTCAATACATGCAGTTCAGACAGTCAGTAAAAACACTTCTGTAAGATTCGCGCGACGCAAGATTAAAACCTAAATGTTTGATCATGGATATTGGTTGCGTAAAAACTATGACGCGGGTAATTATATAAATATCATTTCCGTCAAGGCAAGCATCATAGCTTATCATAGCATTTGCCGTTTATTATATAGACACGATTGTTTTACTGGAAAATAGACCACTCATAAAATTTCATACGAAACTATATCCGGGACCCTAGTGGCGCTGCCTCGTCCCCAGTCGCTCGCAAGCACGCACTCCCCCGTACCGAAAAAGATGGCGACTGGTACATTTTCTCATAATTCTTTGCGCACGAAAACCCTAAAAACGCTCATAAAAATGCACAGAAAAGTTCTAAAAACTTCAAACCTAGCATACACACTGTTTGTTAGTAAAGGGACGAATTTCGCAAAGAATATGGCGTTCTATGTGCCTATTGGCTGTGTTAGGTTCGCAAGGTATTATGGTAAAATGTATGCCGCCATCTTTTTCCGTACGGTGGATCATAAAATTGAGGCAGGGAGGGGGGGGCGCCATGTGGAGGAGGCTGCAAGTTGCGTCGTTTTCCATATCCTCACTAGTGAGGATATCGATGACGTCATTTCCCGCCTTTGTACGGTTGCTTGTGCAAAGCTGCCAAACAAGTGAAAAATGACAATCGATAGAAGCAAGCAAAGAGCAGAGATTTAAAAATCAATTCTGAAATAAAATTTAACTAAAATTCCTAAGTCACATTTGCTGACGAGTTTGCTATGTTTTTGAATGAGCTAAAATTTGTCGATATTAAGTCGAAACATCTTCGGATTTTCCTCGACAATCTTCGGTATTCTTCGGTATTCTTCGGAAATCTTCGGAAAAGTTCAGAAAATGTTCGGAACCGTTCGTATGACCTTCGGAAAACATTCGGAAAATCTTCGGAAAAGTGGTCGGAAATCTTCGGAAAATCGTCAAAAACCGGCTCGTTATTTATAGTTTGTGCACTCACTCGTGAGATATCGTGTTAAACACTCGAAGATAAATACAGACCTCTGATATTACTTTTCATGACACATGGATTCACAGGAAGGCGTGATTTATACTGATCACGAGTAGTAATTTTGTGAAATGCGAGAAAATTCTTGCCCAAAATAAACTTTACTTTGAACATAGTTAATAAAAGGAGTGGTTATGAAGCCCGACAAAAGTCTTTGTTATATGTTTTTGTTCGCTTTTTTTTGGCCTTGACCCTGCACAAACCTGACAAAATACAATAGGTGTTTACGTGTGTTTCAAGCAACTAACCAATAGAAACGTTTCGATTACGTAATTCATGCAAAGTGTATGAGCGCAAAACAAAAGATTGTGCAGGGTCGTGGACCTTCCAACATAAATCTTGGCCTCTTTGTTTGCTCCTTTCCCTGGTCCTTTGAAGTTTGCCGGGCTTCATAACCATTTCCCTCTATTAACTGTGCTTTGAACGACCTTTTACTGTTCAGTTGCAATAATTAGACCCTGTATGGAATTCATTGCAAAGTGTTTTTTGCCTCGATTTCAAAACGAGTCCTGGTGCAAACATGCGTCAAAAACATGTGATTTTCTCAATTTTCTCATTAAAAGTTTTGAAAAAGGACTCGTTTTGAAACGGAGGTAAAATGTACACGGAAAATGCTTTTTAACGTATATGGAGCGATATAATAAAGCAACGTGATATTGTGCACGCTAATCGATGAAGCAAATTAAATATGCGCATGATATGTTTTGACAATATTGACCTCGCAAAGTTATCCGCTATACCGTGATTTCCCGGCGTGGAGTGTGCCTACCAGCACGCAAAATGAGAACGAATTCGACGGTTCTGTTCAGCCTTATAATATTAATATTTTATTGGTATTGTTTTACTATTAAAAAGACTCCAGTCACTGTCAGTGATAAAAGCTAAGGAAATGAGTCAGGTATATTCCTTCACACTTCCTGCTTATGGCTTTGAATTTGGTAAAGACAAGAGACAATGCGGAAATAAGCTATGATGGTTGCCTTGCATGACGGAACTGAATGATATTTTACCTGCGTCATAGTTTCTACGCAGTCAAACAGAAGTGTTTTTACTGACTGTGTTGTGATCAGAACTTCGCAATATTTATTTGATCATTTTGTATCAGTATTTAGTAGGAAGGGAAATTCATTCTCTTCTTTCAGACCTGACCGCTACTACTTGCCAAACAAAACTCGCTACTAAAGGTAAGTATGCGTTTACATGTCACTGAATTTTCTTCATAATAGAAGCCTAATAGACGGAATTGCAAACAGCCGCTTCGAATTCGAAGTCGCTACAAAGAACTCTACAACGAAATCTTGCAGTCACCCGCAAAGAGATACTTGTGGGATCTCTAATATAAACGACCTGAAACTCAAATAATACCTTGTATACGATCGATTTTAACTTTCTTTAGTCACAAACCCCTCACAACTGATTCCTGAAAACATTTGCCAAACGCAGGTTTCCCATCGACATGCACCCATTTCGGCGGCAATACCGCAATACATGCAGTCAAAGCTCCCGTAAGCGGTCACTCTCGGGAAGCAGAAAAAGTGTCCGTAACTAGGGCTGGCTGCGCTTACGGGAATGTTTTAAAATACAGAGTTGTTTGAGCTAGATTTCAAACGGGGTTTTGTCAAGGCGGCCGTAAGTAGAGCTGCACGTCCGCTAAAGAGAGTGTTCGCCGCGAATGGCAATGCGGAAATATCTTGCATGCTCGAAAAGCCAATACATTGTTCAAGATTGTTCAGTAAGTTAGAGCTAATACTGCGGACAAATTATAGTCTTTCAAGTATAAAGCAATGAACGATTAGAACGAATGAACGAATAAGGACAATAAGTTGAATCATCGTCTGTTAAAATTTACTGCTAACAGGAGCTGTCCTATAAAAATCTGAATCATCACTGTTTTCAATGATTGTCATGATTGGGTGAACCCGTAGCCTCCTACGCATACTTTCTTTTGGCTCGTCACGCAAAGCCCAAAGAAAGTCTGCGTAGGACTGCGGCTAGTGAAACCCAGGGCTCCGCGGGGTGAACTGCCATCGGTGACAACTACGCAGCCGTTATTTGTGTCGTCACGCAACGTTTCTCCCCACTGTTGCGTGACGACACAAATAACGGCTGCGTAGGAGGACTAATGCTCAACTTGATGGCCTGTTTCCAGCTGTTTTCACCAAGCCTGTGGATTTTTCAGGACGGCTGAATAAACGGGCCAAAACATTTCACTATACTTACACAAATAATATCGTAAAATTCCGAATTTATATTTGTTCAAAATGCTTTTTTGGAATGCTTAGCTCTTATTATTGGAAGGAATTTTGCGTTTCAAACATGTTTGGACTTATAATTGGAAAGCATTTTGCGTCCAAAGTTAGAAATAAACGTCTGTGAACAGACTAGTCCAAAGTTGGCGCACTTCCGGGCCTGCCTCGATAATTTATATTTTCACTTTGTAACGCTCCATTCGGTGGACTATATGGATACTTTACTGGCAGTAAATTAATACAGTCGGAGCTCTCTGAGCGGACGCTCTTGTAAGCGACAGCTCTACTTAAGGTCATTCCTTAGTATTGCACTGCGCATCCTTTCTGCGCATCATTTCGCGCGTAATTAGCGCGCGCACATTAAAAACATGGCGGCTTTTTCATTATGGCTATGCTCGCCAGAGAGGTAAATGATCGTTTTCTCGTAAACGAGCGTGGGGACCTCTCATTTTTTTTCGCATATTTAAGTCTAGTAATCATCTTCTTTCTATACAAGGAGTATAGACCAATTCTCAGTGCAGACAAATTAATAATCACTGAAAACGTGAAAAAATACGTGTTTTTGGTTGATTTTGTAAGGAATTATGAGGTATTTTAGTCGATTATATCTTTTCGCGGGGCTGGTGACCTATTCTTTTTATTCTATATTTTTGAAACATTACATCACAATGTTTAACTAAGGAAAGTTTCAGAAACTTCCCAGTGTAACTTCTATTTCGATGGAATTACCTTAATGCTAGCCTGCGTAGCAGGCTCTGGAGTAAAATGAAGCGCGAGTTGGAAAACGCGCGAGGCGACGTTGCCAGCTACGCAGGCTACTTACGGCTGCCTTGACAAAACCCCGTTTGAACTTTAGCTCATACAAACTCTGTATTTACACATTCCCGTAAGCGGCCAGCTCCAGTTGCGGCACGTTTCTGCTTCCCGAAGGTGTTCGCTTACGGGAGCTTCGACTGTATTCTATCAGTATTATTGTTTATTTAGACATTTTCTTCGCAGGAAGACAGCAAGGAACATGCGCACTAGTTCGTTTGCCTTTGGTACTTTGATCGCCTTAATTTCCTGCTTAACCGGCGTATCATGTCAGCGGCAGAAGTGTTTGGGCTCTCTCTATTGCTCTGGTCAATTTGGAAACATGAAGGCCGTCTGCATAGGCGGATACTGCTACTGTACTGGTCAGGATTACGATTATAATACTTGCTTGCGTAAGTGGTTTTGTTATGAGAAATATGTTATTCAGTTAATGACACAAGCTACGCCCCCCCCCCCCCCCCTCCGAACTCGCCTTTCTGCCTGACTCCCACTCTCTTCGCCGTCCTTTTGCACTCGCCCCAAGCCTCCAATATTTTTCCTAATCCAAGATGGCGGCTTATAAATTCAGCGCGCGTTCGCCCAAAATACGCCAGCACTGCAGGCTCAACGCCAACGCAACCCCACCCCTCCCCTCGCCCATGATTCTTATTTTATTTTCTGTTGATTCATCAATGAACTTCATTATTTCTTTAGCTGATGCATATGGCTGTAAAATCGTTATGAATAGTGATGCAGCGCTCGCCAAACCACAGTATAACCAACAGTCCCGGACTACCTACAGCTGCACGCCTGTGAGCAGTTCCACACAATACGAAGTCCACGTACTGGGTATGTACGAAGTTATCAACAGACGTCCTCCTACAGCTGGTGACGCTACTGTCAATATCGTCAGTCAAGGAAGTCAAACAGGCCGATTATACTCGTGCTTGCAAGCTATGAACCTGTTAATTGGATTCTCAATATACCAGCTGGCATAACCATCACTAAGGTGATCCTGGTGAGTACAGGAACTAACATGAACGAAATCATTTCAACTCAAGACTGGACGACAGTGCCAGGGTATGCCACGATATTATGAGGAATATAACCGAGTTATTCAGCGGAAAGTTGTGTAATACGGCTGGGTAATTTTACGAGTCAGTTCAGTGTCAGTTTTTATTTTTTTCGAGCCTTTAGGCTCGTTGGTAAAAACAATATTTTACTCACTCGCTGCGCCCGTTCGTAAAATATTGTTTTTACCACTCGAAAATAAAATTGATATCTTCCGCGCCGCCATGCAATATCCTCTATATATTTCACGCTAAATTTATATGATTTGGTTGTAAGGGTAAAGTCTACTCGAGCCTTAGGCTACTGGCCCACAACTGCCGGAGCGTATCCCGCATTCCGTAGCATGAAGCGACTAGAAGTATTGCTACTCCCCTGGATGGGATGCTAGTCCCCCATCAGTAGCATTTTGTCGCAAGTAGCCATTTATACTCCTGGGTGGAGAGAGGGCGCGGTGAGAGTAAAGTGTCTTGCCAAGAACACAACATAATTACCCCGGCTTTTCGTTTACCGAAATCACTGATATCGATTTCGTGTACATTTTCACAGTATTCCAAACTAAAAACCCATGAAATAATCCTATTGTCCTTAGGTTGCTTATTATATTGATAAAAGTTCCGTTAGTGGAGACGTGAATCAAATACAAGCCATTGAACGAAAGAGTTACTCCACACAGTGGCCTAGGGGATATGGCAGTGATTCAGGCGGAGGGAATACAGTTGGGCTTCTGAAGTAAGTAAATAGCTAAGTGTATTTTGAATTTATTTATTTATTTCAAACCAATAAACAAGACATCCAAATTGTAAGAATTAAGCAGGCATACAGTCAGACCTTCAGAACATGTGTGAATGTGAAATTAAACTTTCTATATGCGACATGTATTGCCCGTTCCGAAGTTCAAATGGAGACTGGGGACGACGAGTTTTTAAATTTACATTTAATTAAAAATTGGAGCCCGTCACAAGAAAGATCACATTAAAATTAGTCAGTTTACCAAGTTTGAGGTTGTTTCGTTAGATTGGCAACCATGTAGAAGGCTTTCAAAATCAGAAAAATTAGAGACTTTGTATGGATTTTGGGCGACTTTGACCGCTCACAGCCTGGTTACTATGTAATGTAACATAACAAAACTTGGTGAACTTACTCATTTTCATGCGATCTTTCTGGTGCTGGGGATTAATTTTTTTAATATGACGTAATTTGAATAATAGGTAAACTAGTGCCCAAGTCCCTTTTTGAACTTCGGAACGGACAATGGAGAGTAAAGTAAAGCCGCAGCCACACTGCATGCCGGAGCTTATCCCGATTCCGTAAAATGAAGCCGACTAAGAGTATTGCTACGCAAGTCCATTGCAGCTTACTCCCAGTATTTTTGTCAGGTTGAGCCCTAACAGTTCGCTGATTTGGATCCTTTTATACTTCCTGGGTGGAGAGAGGCACTGCGAGATAGTGTCTTGCCAAGAAGACAACACAATGATCCTGGACAGCGCTTGAACTCGGACTGTATTGGAGGGTAGTTGCTGTATATTCACTTTATTTTCTTTCTTTTTTGTAGACAAGTGTACAACAGGTTTGGCGTGGTGACATCGTTTACAGGAACTTACAAAGCAAATAAATGGGTCACTTGATGTGTTATCTTCTCCTCGCGGACCGAGCACAGGAGCGAGCACTGGACCGAGCACAGGACAAATCACTCCCTTCACGCCTGTGTGGCCACAAAGCACTCCTCCCAAGCCTGTGTGGTCATCACAAAACACTCCTTCCCCACACCTGTGGGGTCAGAGGTTGGTCCTGTTAGTGCCCTGTGTTAGTGGACACTAGCAATACCCTCTCGTGGTTAATAAAACTAGTAATACGTGGACTCGACATCGGGTGGTCTTTGGCAAATTTAATTCGGACCGACTATCGGTAATATTTGCTGACCCTCCGATTCGCGTTCGAAAATCTTCGGAGGACCTCGGGTGATTTTCGGAAATCTTCGGGTAATTGTCGGCAATCTTCGGAATGGTTTGGGTCGTCTTAAGAAATCATCGAGTCAACTTTGTAATCTTCGGAAGTCCTCGAGCGATCTTCGGTAATTTTCGGAGTATTTTTGCCCTCGACAAGCAAAATTAACCAATTAGAATTCAGTAATTTTGCCCTCCTACGCGTTTATATGGGATTCCCCTGGGCCTGGGTTCGATTCCAGCCGGGAGTAGAAAATAAATACACAATTTCTATGTTCGAATTTCTCTGGAATCCATAGGCTTTGCCAGTCGTAAGATTGTTTTCACTTCACTTAAAGCTGTTACTCTCGTTATTAAACAAAGTCAATTTATTTATTTATTTATTTCAGATCATTCAGGAATTAACAAAGCTGTTAAGACAGTTGATAGAAGAGCAGCATTCACAAGAAAAGCGAATCACTGGCGCTCGAGAGACTCGAGAAAAACCGGAGAAGTCAGTTTCAGGCTCAGTCCTCTGCGTGTGTGTCCGCGTATAAGACTGGGGACAAGTTTATCAGGCTTTATGATCAGTAACAATAATGATAACAGTTTATTCAGTACGCGTGGTAAACCACTTCCAGTCGGGGGAACAAGTACCAGTTGATGACGAAATCCCGCCTCCAAGACGGAGCTGAGCCCGCGATTTTCTTTCCCGACGTTGCTAAGCAACATGACGTATTTACTGGCGCCATTGCTTTCGGAGTACTCGTGAGTGCTCGCGCTAGTTTCTGATTGGATAAAATGATTCATAAACTCTTCGAGTGCTTCAACGAAGATTTGCCAAAACTAGTACTTGTTCCCCCGACTGCTTCAGTTCAACTGTCAGTTTTGAAGTAAACGAGAAAACATCAGAATTAGAAGCAATAAGTTAAAGCAAGCAAATAGCAGAGACTTAAAAATAATTATTAATTCAGCTAAAAAATTTCCAGTCTGCAAAAAGAACACGTTTAGTTGATACTAAGTTAAAGCATGATATTATATTTTGGAGGAGTTTTCATCATGAACAGACATAAAAAACAGGCATTTAATTTGTTCCTTGAGAACTGTATTTTTCCATACGCAATTTGTGTTAAAATAACTGTGAATGATATTGGTAGAGTAACTAGTCATTCCTCGAATTGATGAGGTTTCCCCTAGTTCACATGTTAATTCTTTCTTGCATGCTTTCCGCTATTTTTCTCTTGAAATGTTGAACATGCGCAAATACGTCCGTGTATCACTTTCCTTTAAAAAAAAAACACTGTAAGTAAGTGTAATGTAAGTAGTTTTTATAGTGTTTTGTAAGTATTGTTGTAAGCTGTCAATAAAAAAAGTAAATAACTAAAGCTGTCGCGTGTTATCCGCTAGTACCCGTGATTTCCCTGCATGGAGTGTGCCTACCAGCACGCAGAATAAGAACGAATTCGACGGTTCTGTTAAGCCTTAAGCAAAATTACCCAAAGTCGTTTATGATGCCCGTTTTGCCTCGTTTTAGCTTGGTTTCCATACGTTAGACCAATTCACAGCAAAAGAGTCCACAATCAAAATATTCAAACCTCTCCCATTAAGGTAGTAGACCTGACTTTAACAACTACATTGGAACCAAATAACTCTAATTTATCCATATTTACTCAGGAACGATTACCATAGACTTATAGAAGAGAAGATGAACTTTCAAAAAATGATGTCTGAGGTGACAATTTTCACACCTCAGGTGACAAATCCCATTTGAATCGCCGGCTCAAAAAAAGGACTTTGCGTTTTACTGCGCTCAATTCAAAAAGTTTTACTACTTTAAAGACTCCAGTCAGTGATTAAAGCTAAGGAAATGAGTCAGGTACATTCCTTCACACTTCCTGCTTATGGCTTTGGTAAAGACACGGAAGACAATGCGGAAATTAGCCTGCGAGCTTTTCGCGGCCGCTCGCCGCGCGCGTTATTTTGTGAGCCTGCTCGCAGGCTATGCGGAAATAAACTCTATGATGGTTGCCTTGCATGACGGAACTGAATTATATTTTACCTGCGTCATAGGTTTTACGCAACCCGATATCAAAAGTCTGAGAAGTGTTTTTACTGACTGTGTTGTGATCAGAACTTCACAATATTTATCTGATCGTTTTGTATCAGTATTTGCAAAAAAGGGAAATTCAGTCTCTTCTTTCAGACCTGACGGCTATTACCTGCCAAACAAAACTCGCTACTACGGTAAGTATATGTTACATGGCACTGAATTTTCTTCATAATAGACGGAATTGCAAACAGCCGCTTCGAAGTCGCTACAAAGAACTGTCTATAACGAAATCTTGCAGTCACCCGCAAAGAGATATACTTATGGGATCTCTAATATAAACGACCTGAAACTCAAATAATACCTTGTATACCGATCGATTTTAACTTTCTGTAGTCACAGCCCCCACAACTGATTCCTGAAAACATTTGCCAAACGCAGGTTTCCCATTGACATGCACCCATTTCGGCGGCAATACAATACATGCAGTCGAAGCTCCCGTAAGCGGTCACTCTCGGGAAGCAGAAAAAGTGTCCGTAACTAGGGCTGACCGCGCTTACGGGAATGTTTTAAAAATACAGAGTTGTTTGAGCTAGATTTCAAACGGGGTTTTTGTCAAGGCGGCCGTAAGTAGGGCTGCACGTCCGCTAAAGAGAGTGTTCGCCGCGAATGGCAATGCGGAAATATCTTGCATGCGCGAAAAGGAATACATTGTTCAAGATTAAGTTAGAGCTAATACTGCGGACAAATTATAGTCTTTCAAGTATAAAGCAATGAACGATTAGTCCACAGAATAAGGACAATAAGTTGAATCATCGTCTGTTAAAATTTACTGGAGCTGTCCTAAATCTAGCCTGCGAGAGCAGACGTAATTTTGAATCATCACTGTTTTCAATAATTGGGTGAACCCGGGGCTACGCGGGGTGAACTGCCATCGGTGACAACTCAGCAGGTAGACTACGAGCAGTCCCTCTTAGCAGGCTGTTTCACCAAGCCTGTGGATTTTTCAGAACGGCTGAGTGAACGGGCCAAAACATTTCACTACTTATACACAAATGATATCGTAAAATGAATTTATATTTGTTCAAAATGCTTTTTTGCCGGGCTTATTATAGCTCTTATTATCGGAAGGAATTTTGCGTTTTCAAACATGTTTGGAATTATAATTGGAAGGCATTTTTGCGTTCAAAGTTAGAAATAAACGTCTGTGAACAGACTAGTCCAAAGTTGGCGCACTTGGCCGGGCCTGCCTTGATAATATTTTATATTTTCTCCTTGTAAAGCTCCATTCGGTGGACTATTCGGTGGATATTTTACTGGCAGTAAATTAATACCTTCCAATTCTACTACTGACAGCTCAGACGTCTGGGGTACATATGATAATATTGACCCCAAGAAATGGGAAAAGGACCCCATTGAAAGACTTCACACACAATTTTATAAACACTACCTCGGCTTAAACAGGAGAGCCCCAAACGTTGTTTCTCGTAGTGAAATGGGAAGATTTTCTCTTAAATCAATCATCTTTGTAAGAATTCTTCAATTCCGAATACATCTCGAAAACCTCCAGAAAATAGCATTGCTAAACAATGCCTCCGAATTTCAGCTGAATTAGCAGAACATAAAAACACCCTCGTTCATGTTTTCTGTTAATGAAATTCTTCGGTTATATGGTGGTATTAATCGGGATAGAATACAAAATGTAAATACATTTGTAGACTATAGTGCACAGAAAGTTAAAACTAACTTACCTAAATTAAAACAAAATATCACGAATGCTTTGCAAACTCATCAGTTTGACATGATTCAATCTAATAGGAAATTACTAATTCTATTCCTTCCTTCAAAACTGATGAAGCAGTTCCCTTCAATTAGAGTTAATTAAAAATATGCAACACAGACAATCTTTAGCAAAATTAAAGGGAATCTCGGCTGAAAAACAGTTTGCTCCAAATCATAAGTTGGTGTTTGTGTAAAAACTGGTTTAGGGGTTTGAAGTCGATAATTCTTTAACTGTTTGAAATACTAGGCGATTTGTTTTTGCTTTTTCTACTTTCAAATTTCCCGCGCGCCGCCATGTTTGTTTTCTCAAGTTTGATGGGAGATAATGACGTCATTGCGTTGTCATGCGTTGCATTTTGGCTTTCAGTTTAGACTCTATCGTGTCGTTGTCGC